>OU611755.1:12523262-12880762 GCA_914767535.2 Dunaliella primolecta
GTTGTCTTGCTGACTCGTCGGTTTGCCCTGTCACTTTGCTGCCCTGTCACCTATGTTGTGCATCTGTATTTTGTCTCTTTAGTGCCCTGTCACTTTGCTGCCCTACCACCTGTGTTGTGTATTTGTGTTTGATCTCTTTAGTGCCCTGTCACTTCGCTGCCTTGCCACCTGTGTTTTGTGCTTATTGTTCGTTTCTGTCACTTTGCTGCCCTGCCACCTGTGTTGTATATTTGCATTCTATCTCTTTTGTGCCCTGTCACTTTGCTGCCCTGCTACCTGTGTATTGTACTTATTCTTTGTTGCTTTGCTGCCCTGCCACATGGTTTCGTATTTGTATTTTGATGGGGCTACAGCTTCGCTCAGGCCATCCACCACTTTTGCCTGTTGCCCGACGATTCTGCTCAATTTTAGCTTGCTCTGTTCAGCACACACACACACACACGTGCACACACACACACACACACACACACACACACACACACATGCACACACACACACACACACACACACACACACACACACACACACACACACACACACACACACACACACAGAATCAGTACAAGCCTTCATCCGCCACCCTTCCACTGTTATCTGGCGCATGGGCATGACACAAACAAGCAAGCAATGCTTTGTGGTCATTCTGCTCTGCGCAGGTGTGCTTCATAGCTCCGGAGCTGGGAAAGCTGGCAGGCATTTTAGTGGGCACGGAAAGCGGGAGCTGGGGATTAGAAGAGGTGGACGTTGCATCATCAAGAACAGGGGCAGTGCACAGGTGAGTGCATGTGTGAAGTGTGGACACTGCATGTCATGAACAGGTGCAGTGCATAGGTGAGTGCATGTGTAAGGTGTGGACACTACATGTCATGGACAGGGGCAGTGCCGAGGTCAGAGCATCTGCTTTTTTCAAGGGCGTGGCTTTGTATGATGTAACCATGCTGGTAGTATGATGGGCGTGGTTACGTCCGCTTTTCCGACGCCATTAAAAAACGCTACGCAAAGATATGTCCAGTTTCAGCAAGGCAACATGTTGAATGATGATATTCAAAACCTGAATTGAATTAATAGATTGGATGTTCTTAATCAAATATGGATGGCTTTCACGCTGAAAAGAAGTACATCTTTGCAACTGCCACAAATTCTGATTTGTTAGCACAGGATTGGTATGCAAACGCAAAGGATTGATTTTTACTTGCTGGCTTGCACCCCCCCCCCTTGGCAACCTGGCGTTTCTCCTTGTGCTGGTCTTGGGCATAAAGTAGGTTTGGGACCTCCTGTTTTAGCCTCCTTCCTCATGTGGGTCTTTATATATCTGTTCTGTTTTAATCTCACATCCTATACATGTCTGTATAAACTTCTCCTTTACGCATATCCCATGTATGTGTGTATGTATACATGTATTTTTTGTTATGCTACGCCCACTCAATCCAACCTATGGCCAGGACCCCTGCGCGTGACTGTTTGCCCACAAAACTTGAAAAACGCGGATATTGGGGATATTGGGGCTTGCGCCTTCCGGGAGTCGGCCAACAAATAAAAAAACCAGGCCCTGTGGCTGCAAGCCCTGTGGCTGCGGTTTTGTGACCACTGAGCTAACTGTGGCTTAGTGGCTGTGGCTGCAAGTCCTGTGGCTGCGGCTTAGTGTCCACTGAGCTTATAGTGGCTGTGGCTGCAAGCCCTTGCATGTCTCTAGGCGCTTTCCCTCCTACTCCTTCTCCCTCACCTTCAACACTTCCTTGCTTCTCCCTCATTTGCCTCTGCTTTGGACCAAAAATGAAACCATAAATGCTCAATCATTTGGCCATCATCCCAAAGGAGTCCAGCCTGCAAGATGATTCAAAATTTGGCAACATCAATTTTGTTTCTGAAAGCGCCCCTCCAAACGGTTTTGCAAATGGTTGCCCGATTTGTGAAATGTTTCTTTGGTGCAGCGGCGGAGTGTACTGCATGGGTGTTGTCAAAGGATGTGTTGTAAAATATCTGCAAAGAACATGCACGTGACAGCCCCTGAACAAGAAGGAGGTGCGTTCATTAGAATGGGTTTAAATGATCCTCAATTTTTTGCGAATCCTTTTTAAGCTCCCACATTACCTATGGTCAGAAACTGAAGTCTTCAACCTTTCATCTTGCTCTCTCTTTCGTTGCTGGACCTGTGTTCTTTCTCTGCCTGCCATGCTCCTCTCAGTCTGAAGTTCGTGATGGGAATTTTATGTGATTTCTGAACCAATGTGGCTCCTTTTCCTCATTAAGTGTGGGGAGTATCCACTGCCTACGTACTCCTCGTTCTTTACCTGTCCTATATGCATGCCTCTGAGACATCTATGTCGTGGCTTACTTTGCACGAAACAAAAAGAAGAGGACCAAAACCTTTCATGCTGCACTTATTTCATGGTTTCTCTGCATGTCCGGATCTCAGCGCACCTTCTGTGCAGCACCTTTTGCTCCTCTTCCACTTTTGTTTGTTGCAACACAATATGCTCTTAAATCAGAGTTGGAATTAGTTTGTGTGGAGCATCTGATGCGCCTAGACAGGTGCTGGTGCGCCTAGGTAGGCGCTTGAACTCCATCCTCACACCACCTGATTTAATATGCAACTTCTCGCACACTTGCGTGTCATATGTTTCTTTTGTCGCCACTGTGCTGTCTGTTGCCAAAAGCTTTATTTTCAGGTGTTTCTGCACATCTTGACTCACATAAACTCACAGGTTTGTGAACCACAGCTTTCTGGGCGCGCAAAGAGGCGAGGGGGCTTGTTTCCTCAAGCCAGTGCCTGCAGGATCTGTGATCTATGGCACTGGCAGCTCGGCACAAGCCTTGTCAAAGGTAAGGCTGATGATGCAAGTTCATATGCTAGTGACTGTACGTGTGTGTGTACGTGCATGCGTGCCGCTCTGTCAAAAAGTGAGGCTGCTGATGCAGCCTGTACTAATGATCATTTTCAGACAGGGTGCCCTGTGCTGCGATGCAAGCCTTGTCAAAGGAGGGGCTGCTAATGCGGCTTGCTTTGTTGCTAATGACCTCAGACAGGCTTGCCTATGCTACTCGGTTGGCGCGTATCAATGTCAGTAAGCGGGACAGCTGATGGGACCTTGTGCTTCTCTGTCTAGCAGACCAGGGAAAAGCAAGGAAGTTTTTAACATCTTGGAGAGCTAGGATTCCTGCTGCAGCCTTGTGGGACAGTTTGTGAGATGCCGCAAGGAATAGGTTGGACAGCTTAAGTGCCATACCTCCTGCAATAGTTGGCCCCCGCAGATCCCATGCTTGGACAGTCATCACCTCCACCTTGCATCCTTTTAGACGTCACAGCACTTCACCTTTCACCTATTAAAAAACGTCACAGTAATTTGCCTGTCCCTTTCATCTTTAGATCTTGGCATCTAGTTATATATAGTGTTATACAGCGTTATTATGATTTAGCACTATTTACCAGTGTCGTTTCCTTTAGATCCGCTTACAGCGCTACATGCGGGTCTTCTATAGCGCTATTACCGTTTGTCCACGACCAGTTCGAATATTAATTAATTCTGGAGCCAAAATTCGAAATTTTTCTTTTACTTATTGCCAGGTGTTTGAACCCATTCGAATTGGAAAATTAATTAATTTTGGGGCTGAGAAGGGCTTGTGCAGAGAATGGTCTCCCAGGCCCCCAGCTCCAAACCCTTAGCTTGGTGGCTGAAGCCTGTAACTCCCACCCAACTCTTAGGACACCAAGCCAGGCTTGCCAGGGCCCAGGCATCCAAGAAGGGGCGGCCAGCAAAGCAGAAGAACCCTCTGGGGCGTCTTCCGGGTGACAGCTCGGTTGGTGTTGCATGCATCAGCTCCAGTGTGTGTTTAGCACTGTGTGACAGCTTGTGGATAGCTTGGGTTTGCTTGTGTAACTCCGCTCCTGGACAGAGCTCCTCCAGTCCCCTCCAGCAGCAACAGTCCAGCAGCAAAGCTTCCATGCATCAGCATCAGGCACAGGAGCAGCAGCAGCATCGGGCACAGCAGCCTCAGGATCAGGAGCAGCAATGATTCGAATTGGGTATTCGAACTGAGAAATGAATGCCAGCCATAAGCCCATCGAACCCATTCGAATTGAAATATTAATGGTGGGACCTCCATTCGAAATTTTTATTAATTTTTCAGTGAAGACCATTCGAATTGGTCGTGGACGAACGGTAAGCTTCATGTGCAAGTGTCAATCACCTTCTGTCTTTTTTTATACACCACGCTCACCTTTCATCATTTGGATCCATTATGGCCGTTACTATTCCATCTTTTGAGGCTCACTTTCCATCTTTTCATGCATCACAGCAGGAGCAGGTTTTCGCAAGGTGTGTTGCCTTTCTCAATGATAAGCCTACACTGCAAGCAGCTATTGCTCGCTGGCAGTTGGATTCATGTGCACGCGTTCTCTGTGTTCAGGCTAATCAATCCACTTCCGGAGACAAAGGTATTCTGGAAAAAAGGTCCTGCTTTCTTGCCAGCTTTGGCCTGCTTTCTTGCCGCTGCTTAAGAGCAGCGTCCACTCAACAGCAGTCTATTACTTGTGCAAGCATCCTTAGAACTTGTGAACCAGCATACCAGGGTTGATCAATTCGCGGGTTTGACAAGAAAATTTTGAGATTCGACGTAATATGCGAACGCATGTTTGCCCCCTAGGCAAAGGGCTGGGAAGGGGGTAGCAACTAACCCTCCCCCCCCCCTCCCCCCTTCCCCCCAGGTTTGTCACATTTGTGTGAATTAAGAGCAGAGTGATGGCATGGAGAATGGCCAAGAGAGATGGTGTATGTCTGGGGATGTCTGGGGGGTCTTCTGCCCCCTATTTGGCGGAGGGCATAAAATTCTACGCATCGACAATTTAAAATTTGCCAATAATTCGGAAAAAAAAATCGGATTTTAGAATAATTCTAAATTCTAGAATTGATCAACCCTGCAGTAAACCACTCACTACCTTTCTATGAAACAGGCTTCTCCAAAGCACGCTGCCATCCTCACTACTCAGGCCTCTTTGCAGTGGCATCTGCACTTTAGCAGCCCCATTGCTTTTTCCTTCAAAAGGGCGCAGTATGCTGAAGCTCAAGGTGATGGAGTAAGACAATAGGGCGCACATGCTTTGAGCTTCTGCATATCACACCCTTTTGCAGGATGAGGCGTCTTCATTTTGTGCTATATAGCAGCAGGGAGTGGCGTTAAGCCTACCTCAATGCGCTTATGAAGTTCGGAGAAGCCTGAGAAGCCGAGTGTGCGGGAGGAGAGGCTTCAAACGTGGCTCTCTCCATGAATCTCTGCCCAGACCAAATGCCAAAAGTAGTTGGATGGATCCTTAACATAATGGTTTGGCTTCAATAGGTCCCCTGAGGAGCATAATCCCTTCCTCACACAAGTGAGAACCCAACATGGATCTCAGGCAGAAAAGGTTGAGGGGGAAGGGCCAGCTTTCTACTGCAGCGTTTTGCTGCTGCAGCTGCTCAAGGAGGGTTCCATAGGCCCCCTGCAAGTCTTTAACAGCAACTGGAGCAGCAAGCTGCTGCAGTAAAGGACTGGCTTGTCCTTTTCAACCTTTCCTCCCTGGAATCTGTCTTGGGTTTTCACTCATGTGAGAAAGGATTTCTATTCCTCGGGGGTCCTATTCAGGCTAGTTCATTGATGCCATCCAACTCCTTTTGGCAAAGCTTGCCACCTATGCTTCTTTGGAGAGGCGCATGCACACCACTGGTGCTCTGCCTCCACACTCAATCCTGTTTGCTTTCACCCATCTCTGACCTTGCTCAAGAAGAGACGTGGCAAAATGTGCTGCCGGCCTAGCAATCAATACCTGCCTGAAGCAGCGCCTGTTTACTTCTTACACAGGAAGAGGCGCTGGCAAAACGCGCTGCTAACCTAGCGAGCTATGCCTCCCTGAAGCAGCGCCTGCTCACAACGAATGCCCTACTGGTGGTGTCAGGGGGTGCTCTGACTGCCCTGCTTACTGGGAGCTCTGATGCTGCTGCGTCGTTTGCTGTTGGAGGCAGCGCAGGTGTGTGCTTTTTTGGGTAGGCGGACCAGTCTTGGTATGGTGCCTGTCTTGCTCCAATTTGTGGGTTTACATGGCACTTCTGTTTTAGGTCGCATGGGCCTTTGTTCTGTTCCTTGTGCCTGTGTGTGCCTCAAAATTTATTTGGTGTGGGCAGGTTCATAGGTGATAGGGGGAGGCTATTCCTTTGTGCCGGTCACGCTGGCTTCTGTGCCATCCTCTTTTAGAGGCCCGCTATGCTAGCCAGGTACCCGAGAAGAAGACCAGCGTGTTGCTTTTATCATCCTGAAAACCCTCGCCCACATCCTGCTGTTCTCTTCTTCTGCCAACTGGGTGTGTGCGCATTTCCAAAGCCACTCACATATGCTGCAATTCATGGTTGCACCAAGCTCTCTCATTTCCTTTGTCAGCCAGATGTGCTATATCAGGTCTCTCTCTATCTCCTCTGTCAGTCAGGTGTGCTGCATTAGTGGCTGCTGCAGCAGAGCGTGGACAGCATAGCAGGCATCAGCGGTGCCCCCTCCAACCTCAATTATGTGCTTTGATTTCTGCTCCGTCCATTAGGTGTGCTTTACCAGTGGCTGCTGCAGCAGAGCGTGGACAGCATGGCAGACGTCAGCGGAGCCCCCTCCAACCTTGCACTGGCTGTGAAGGAGCAAGGAGCAGCAGGGGCGCCTCGGCCTGTTGCATCTGAGGCGGGTCAACAGAACAGCATCCAGGGTGGGTTGTTTTGATAGGAAAAAATGGAGAGGAAGGGGGAAGGGGGAAGTCCAGGGTGGGTTGTTCTGACGAAATAAAGTGGAGAGTAAGGGGGAAGCAAAAGAGGATAAAAGGACAATGTTAACCAAGCCAACTGTGCATTCCGTTTTGGATTGGTTTGGGTTTGTTCTGCTCTCGAAGGCAGCAAGGCAACAAGGACTGTGTGTGGAAAAGAAAGGGAGAGTTGTGG
Source organism: Dunaliella primolecta (assembly GCA_914767535.2). Lineage (NCBI taxonomy): Eukaryota > Viridiplantae > Chlorophyta > Chlorophyceae > Chlamydomonadales > Dunaliellaceae > Dunaliella > Dunaliella primolecta. The sequence continues at coordinate 12,530,210 of OU611755.1, forward strand.
GATGATGCTGGGTTGCGACAGAGCTCTCCTGGGCCTTGCTTTTGCAGCAAGCCTGGCTTCCTATCTTTTGGTGCTCCATCAGTCCCTCGTGGTGATGCTCCATCAGCCTTTTTTGTGTAAGCTCCCCATCTGTGTGGTGCTCCATTGATTAGTCATAATGGTGTCCCACCACTGATGGGCCATCAGTCATATGGTGTGAGATCAGCAGCTGCATGGTGCTCCATCAGTCCCTCATGGCGATGCCCCATCAGCCAAATTGTGTGAGCTCCCCATTTGTATGGTGCTCCATTGGTTAGTCATAATGGTGTCCCATTACTCATATGGTGTAAGATCCGCAGCTGCATGGTGCTCCATCGGTCACTCATTATTGTGTGAGATCTTCAGCCACACACATTGCTCTCGATATCACTCATGCTGTCAGGAGCTGCAGGCCTGGATACGCCTCAAAGCAGCCGGATTGCAGCAAAATGGCGATACTGGTGTAAGGCGTTCAATAGGGCAAACATTGCTCTTGCTATTACTCATGCTGTCAGGAGCTGCAGGCCTGGATGCGTTTAAAAGCGGCCAGATTGCAGCCAAATGGCAATGCTGGTGAAAGCTGTTCCATAGGGCAAACATTGCTCTTACTATTACTCATGCTGTCAGGAGCTGCAGGCCTGGATTCGCCTCATTGCAGCCAGATTGCTGCCATTGGTGATGCTGGTGTGAGGCATGCATTTGGGCAAACATTGCTCGTGCTGTCACTCTTGTATCATGGGCTGCAGGCCTGGATGCGCCTCATAGCAGCCAGATTGCAGCCAGTGGTGGTGCTGGTGTGAGGCGCGCATTGGGGCGGCCTGCTGTGAGACTTGTGCTGCTGGCGGCGCTCGGCTTTGGGGGCGCCTCTTGGTTACAAGGGCAGGGAACAGGTGTGTGCTGCTGTTGGAAAAGGCGGTGCCTCTTGGCTGAAAGGGCAGGGAAGAGACTGTTTGTGCTGTTTGATGAGGGGTTGCCTCTTGGTTACAAGGGCAGGGAACAAGAGGTGTTTGCTGTTGGAAAAGGGGAACACAAGGTGTGTGCTGCTACTGTGTAAGGGGGCGCCTCTTGGCTACAAGGGCTGGGAACATAAGATGTGGTCTGCTTGTGGGTGAGGGGGTATCTCATGGCTGCAATGGCAGGTAACAGAGTGTGTTTGCTGCTGCTGGAGAGGGCAGGCATCTTGCAGCTACCAGGACAGAGCAAAAAGGTTTGCTGCGATTGGATGAGAGGTGCCCGTCGGCAACAAGGATACAGAATAAAGGGCGTGTGCTGCAATGTGATGCCGAGTAGGCACACCTCAGAGCAACTTGTAGTTGTTGTTGCCAAGAAAGCCCGAGTCTGATTATTTAGGATCGAGTTCAATGAGTAATTGAGTCAAAAGGGGGGGGGGTGTTGAAGGCAATCCGCTTTGGTAACTGTGCAATGCAGGTTCCCTATGTCTGGTACCAATTGAGTTAGGCTTACTTGTGAAGCAAATTAGAGGAAATAGATCAGTGATCGCCTTTCATGCACAAAAAGAATGTTCATGACCTCGATTGAGAGGGGTGTATTTCATTGAATTACTGCTCGCTGTGAGATGGAAACTTTGGAAATGCTGAGATGCCCTCTGAGCTGCGCAAGGATGGAGAAGAGGAGGGAGGTCGAGGCCTGAAGGCACAGGAGGGAACTGCCAGGAGTGGCATGTTATGCCTGCTTAATTTCTGTTTTTTCACTTGCGCTGGTTGTGCGCTTCTTTTGTCCGTACAACCCTTGTTCCGATGCATGCCCATGTTTAGCCAGGAAACCTGGCAACAGGCCTCTTGCAATGCCCTTGCAATCCCCTTTTGGAGCATGTCGCAGGCATTGACGTGGCCTCTGGTGGAGGTATGTTCAAGGTGGCATCCCTGGACGAGGCGCAGCTTACCCAGTTGGTGGTGGGCATATTGGGCTTTTTGACTTACAAGATCTCCCTTATCAGCGTGTCGATAGCACCGGAAGAGCAGCCACAGCAGCAGTAGCAGCTCACCCGGTTGGCGGTGGGCATTTTGGGCTTTTTGGCTTTTAAGGTTTCTCTCGTTAGCGTGTTTATAACATTGGAAGAGCAGCCACATCAGCAGTAGCAGGTAACCCAGTTGGTGGTGGGTATCCTGGTTTTTCAACTTTCAAGATTTCCCTGTTCAGCGTTTTGATAGCATTAGGTAGTCTCCTGTAGCCACAGCAGTAACGAGTGCAGCCAGGCGGTTTTTACTGTGAGGTAGTCACCTCGTGGAGGGCTTCCAGAGACTAGTGCACGCGTTTTAAGCAGCTTGTAAGGGGGGTCTGATTAGTCCCTTGCAGTCACATCAGAGCTGTGCTTTATGGTTGGCATGTAGACGTGTACCAAAGCAGTGCAATATGCATGAAAGCAGGGCAATATTTATATGCTCATGAATTATTTTTTGGCTGGCAGAGACCAGCCACGAACCGATTAGCCCAACAACCCAGCCGAGGGTCACCTACCATTGTAACCATCATAACCATTGTCAATGCATGAAAGCAGCGCGCTGCCAGACAATCTCAAGCTTGTGCAGTGCCTTGAAGTGTATCTTTAATTTTGGCCACCTTCGAGGCTTTTGGAAAAAAGAAAAGAGAAGAAAAGCTACGTAGGCAGAGGAAATTCTCCCTACATCAATTAAGGTAAAGGAGACACATTGGCTCAGAAGAGCCGTGAGTCTCCTCCACCACAAAGCTACAAGGAAGAAAAAGCTAATGTGGATCTGGAGGGTTACTGGAAGCACCCGGCTCCAGAACCTGGCTGTGAAGAAACATTGCTATTTTCCATAGCACGCCCAATGGTAACAAGCTTATGGGCATATTGAACCGAATGGGCATGGAGTTTGAGCAAATTTATGGGCCCGTTGATGGTCCAGTCCAAGTTGTTTATACTGGTTCAAGGTGTGATCAGTGTAGTAGGTCCCACCAACACCCAGAAGGATTGTGTGGAGAGTCACAACTTTAGCACTAATAAGTTTCCTGAGGTCCGTATGCAACTTGAAGTAAAAATTGCCGGCACGGAAAGGGCTGCTTGACGGTTTGTACACTTGAGAGCAAGAGTTGTCACATAAGTCTGTGCCGCCAGTTGCAAGTTTAAACCTTGAGGCCATGTGCATGGGTTCTGAGAAGAAGATGAAAAGAACATAGTAGGCTGAGGAAACTACATCGATAAGGAAAAGGAGGCACATTGCCTCAAAAGAGCTGTGAAAAGTATTCTTGTTTTCAATTGCGCGCCTAGTAGCAACAAGTTTGAGGGCATACTTTACAGAATGGGCATGAAGTTACGCTCAAGTTTTGTGGCATATCATGGTGGTGGACCAGGCCTAGTTGATCAAGCTGGTTTAAAATATGCTCAGTGCAGCATGTTCCACTAACACCCCAGAGAAATAGATTTAAACTTTTCCAGGTGACCTTTCCTTAATTAAGGATTGTAATGCACACGGCCACTTGCAAGTCCAATAGGACTGCACAGTCCTTCTTTCTTTCTTTCCCACTAAAATACATGCAGAGGTGTACATGCAACCACTGTGCGGCCTCAAACTGTTGTCCAGGCCCCGTGCCTCCACAGTACTTGTACAAGTTTCAATGGAATAGAAGTGCTATTGCCGCTGGTTTGCATTCAGTTTGGGGTACTAGATTTATGAGACCAGGAGCTGAGATGGATTGTCCATTGCAGGCCGTACATTTGTGCTTGCTAAAGCGTTTTCTTGGAGTTAGAAAGACTACACCAAGTTGGTCGATACTGCGTGAATGTGGGTTTGAGCCACTGCAATTCTATTGGTTCGAGCAGCTATCAGATTCTATAATGCCTCCCTTGTCTGCAACAGCCAAACATTACGCAGGGTGCTTGGAGCGGATATTGACATGAGCAGTATTTCTAAGAAGTGTTGGGCATCAGAATTTATGACTGCCTTTCAGGGATTAGACAGGCGCAACTGTTTTATTCAAAATGTTTACTCCCGTCAGCCTATTGGGATTAAAGACTTTGTAGTTGATCTGCGGAACAGGCATAGGAGTGTGTGGCTATCTGAGGATCAGGTTGAACATGGTGGTCAGTTGAGTAAGTTGATCAAGTACCACAACTGGGTGGCACTTCCCTTCAGGCATAATTCTGCTTATGGCAGACCTCTCCATACTCCTAGGTATTTGTATCTGGATTTGGGTAGGCATATGCAAAGAAATATTGCTTGCTTCCGTTTGCACGCTCACAAGCTTCGAGTTGAAACTTCTCTTTGGCATGGACACACACCTCATTGTGATTTATGTTCTTCAGAACAATTACAAGATGAAAGGCATGCTATTTTTCTTTGCTCTTGCACCTTTTTGTGCTGTCTTAGAAGGAAGTATGCATATCTTTTCTTTGACTTCTCTGCACACAGAGTAGTGATAAATGAAGAAGGATCTTTCTATTTCTCCCATGCTGGCTCTGAGGACGTATTTCGTTTTTTCCAGTATCAAGACAATGGCAATTATCGTTTTATCTCTGAATTGATGGATTTCTTTCAACGCACTGAGCAGCCAAACTATCTGGCTGAAGGTTATGTTCCCTTGTAAACCTTGTAAACCTTTGCATTCAGTTGATGAGGTTGCCTCACGCGATTAGCTGTGCTGGCTCTCCGTGTGGTCCTATGCCAACAAATGGCTGCGTAACACATGGTGTGTGCATGGGTTATGAACCTGCATGTAATTACATCTTTATGTATGCAAGCCTTTGTGCAGGCAGGAAGGAACAGGAAAAGGAGACCACACTGAAAACCGCCCTGCTTTAAAAAAGCTCTCCTGCATCAATTTCGGTCACCACTTCAGTTGACCTCTGTCCTCACTTGCACTTGTAACGCAGGAAAGCAAGCTGCAAGTGCACACGTAGCAAACAAGCAACATGACACCCACAATGTCATGTCTTGTTCTTCAATGTCTAACCGGAAACGTTTCCCGGATATTTGGAGCAAATTACCCCACCAAGTGGAGTCATTTGTTGGCCAATGGCACAGAATCATCGTCAGCCCAATTAAATAATATTTGTCCAAAACTTTAGGGGCGAGGATGGAGAAGGTGCGTGTGCACTGTAAAATGATGATATGGCCCCCGGCATGCCCCCTTGCGACTCCATCAGACGGTCTTTGACCATTCAGCTTTGCGATCTGTCGGCAGAGGCGATGTCTCGAATGATGAAGTTCAAGCGTGCTTGCATCGGTGTCCCAGCACGCACTGCATCTGTTGCAGTGCACAGCCCCTGTGACTTGCATCCTTTAATGACCACATACCCACTCCTGTTTACCTCAGGTTGATATACTAATCCTGGGCACTGGTCCCACAGGCCTGGGCGCTGCAACGCGTCTGAACCAGTTGGGGCATGAGGACTGGCTCATCATTGACCAGGTGAGGAAGGACTGATGCAGTTGCGACATCCCTCCACGTATTGATTGTAAGCCTTGCACCGGGCACTCTTTCATGAGACCATGCCAGTCTTGAACGAGAGCGTACCTATGTGTGCAAGCCATGGACTTTTTAGTCATTTTTGTCCCTGAGCTGCTTGCATGTTTACCAAGTGAGCCATGGGAGCATATTCTATGCATGTAGAGTGCACTTACAGAACCTGCATGCTGTATGAAACACTCACACATAATTGCTTTTGCTAGCACACTCCACAAGGCCAACTCTCCCACAAATGAAACTGCCTGCACGCAAACACGCAAGGAGCACGCACTCAAGCAGCAGCTCATGCACAGAGTTTTTGCCTGCCACTTTTGTCACACTCCTTACTCCACACTATGGTAGTTCAGGTGTCCATTTTAAACTGGTGTGCCAGTGTAGCAGTTTCCTGGTTCAATGCTCAACCCCTCTGATGCCACCACAATAACTCATGTTGATACCTCCCCAGAAGCATGTCCACCTCTAGTTCTCTCTTTTGTAATACATGTGACGTGTGATATGCTCAGAAGGAAGCGTCTGCCTGTGGGGCCTTTCTCTTATTGCATGGCGTCCTCAGGCTCCAGAGGCAGGAGGCCTTGCATGCACTGACATCACGCCCGAGGGCTTCCTCTTTGACATGGGCGGCCACGTCATCTTCTCGCACTGGGAGTACTTTGACCAGCTGCTCAACGCAGCTCTAGGAGAGGGCCCAGAGGTGCGTGTAAGATCTGCACACTTTCAGGCCTGCATATCAAATGGCCCGCTCTGGGATTTCTCCATTTGGCCTGTTCCTGTTACAGGGGGGGCGGGGTGACCCAAAACCACAAGAATCAAAATAATAGCCGCGGAGAGGGAAGGACACTGAAAGCGCAGCCAAGGCAACAGGCAGGCGGGCAGAGCACACACAGGAAACCGGGTCAGGTCTGCTACAGAAGAGGTCTGGGAACTAAACAGCATAAAGGGCAAAAGCAAATGCTAAGCTGGCCAAGGTCTGCAGAAGTCCTGAGGAGAGGAAAGATGGCCACTTTGTTGCATGAGCAGCGACATTGACGAGTCACGCTTGTCTCTTGCCTTCCCAAATGTCAGTCCTTCTGCAAGGCAGAGGGCTGAGCACTTTTGCTCTGGCTCGTGGGGGGCATGTTCCTCCTGGACAAAACACCGGTCAGCGTTTGGTCTTGGAGAAACGTGCCTCACAAGCTTGGGTCTTCATTGACCTGTTGCTCAACGCAACCCTCAGGGAGGGCCCAGAGGTGCATGCATGCGATGCATTCTCACAGCTGCAGTTGCTATCTACTTAACACAGCTCTGACCAGCTACTCAACACAGCTCTTGGAGAGGGCCTTGAGGTGTGTACATGATTTGAATGTCTGCATGTTTGCCTATCAAATGGCTCACGCTGGGATTGATCTAGTCGGCGTGTTCCTGTTACAGGGATGGGAGACTAAAACCGCAGACACGATAACTGGCCTGCTCAGCCTCCCGAACAAAACAGATGCTTGGGAGAGGGAGAGACACTGAAAGCACAGCCAAGGCAAAAGGCAGGCAAGCAGCGCACGAAAGGGAAACCAAACTAGGTCTGCTGCATAAGAGTGGCAGAACTCAACAGTACTGAGGGCAAAAGCCATAGCTGAGCCGACAACTGGGTCTGTAGAAGCCTCAAGGAGAGCAAACATGGTCACCTTACTGCATAAGCGGCGAGAAGGACGAGTCACGCTTCTCACACACCTTCAATCCTTCTGCAAGGCAGAGGGCTGAGCCTTTCTGTTCTGGCTCCTGAGAGGCGTGATCCTCCAAAAGACCAAACACCAGTCAGCATGTTGTCTTTGAGGAATGCGCTTCATGAGCGCAGGTTTCAGTCGGCACGCCTCACTTTGACACACGCCTCACTTTGGCACACGCCTCACTTTGACACACGCCTCACTTTGACACACGCCTCACTTTGGCACACGCCTCACTTTGACACACGCCTCGCTTTAACACACGCCTCACTTTGGCATACGCCTCACTTTGACACACGCCTCACTTTGGCATACACTTCACGAGCTTGGGTCTTACTTGACCCACTGCTCAACTCAGCTCTCGCAGAGGGCCCATAGGTGCACACATGTTCTGTACATACGCATTCCTGCATGCCACGTGCGAGGTACACATGCAGAAGGTGCAACACCATGCTCGTGTGCACTACGTATGCACCGCCACCCATCCGCACATCGTCCTCATGTGCAATGCCAACCAACTGCCCCCACACATTGAGCTTGAGTGCGTTGCCAACCACTTGCCCCATACATAAAACCCCCAAGTTCAACGCCAATCACAGGCCCCACACATCGAGCTCGTGCGTTGCCAACCATCTGCCCCCACATCATCCTCATGTGCGTTGCCCCCCAACACCCTCATGTGTCCTCATGTGAATCATGTGCACCTCCTGTCCCCACACATCAAGCTGGTAGCAGTCTGTCCAGGAGGGGATGGGCGTTTTGTTCACAACTCAGGGTGGGGTAAAAAGGGTCAAGCGAAGCAGCAAAGAGGCCCCAGGGGGCTATTGGGGGCCTTTTTTTCGGAACACCAGACCCTTGCCACCCACCCACCCACTCCCCTCTCATACTGTGTCCCTCTGTACGTTTGACCTGCGCAGGCCTGGAACACCTTGCAGCGTGTATCATATGTATGGATCAAGGACCGCTGGGTTGCGTACCCCTTCCAGAACAACATTTCTGCTTTGCCTAAGGAGGACCAGGTGCGTGCTGTGTCATAACTGTGTGTTAAGCGACGTCCCAATAGGTGTGTGCTGTATGTCACTCCTCAGTGACTTTTGTGTCATCCCTAGGTGCGCTTTGTGCCAGTTTTGACTGCGCCTTGTGTCATCCTAAAGTGAGGTTTGTGCCATTTCTAGGTGTGGGTTGTGCCAGTTTGAGGTGTGTTTTCTCTCTCCAAGGTGCGTTTTGTGTCATTCCTAGCTCCCTGTGTGGTGCGCCCTTCAAAGACCGTGGTCGGCACAATCAGGGACCATTGCGAAGCTATTCAAGGAGTCCTCAAGTCCTGTCTCATGACATTGTGGTGGTATATGAGAATGACGAAGCGTGTGTGTGATTCAACGTCAATAGAATTGATCTAGTTGGGGTGGTACACATTCACGTGCACATGCACGCACAGAGGCTACCTTTGGCACACGAATGACGCCTGGCTGGCTGGCCTGGTAGTTGCTGGGAATGCACACGCACCACTACACGTCACGTCATGCACCTAGTAGTGAAAACCTGCCCTGGCTGAATGTCTGTGTGCTGCACACAGATCAAATTCCTGACTGGTCTGATGGATGACAGGTCTTCAAGACCATGGTTAAGAGCAAGCCCACGTCATTCGATGAGGGGACAGTCTAGGACTTGCCGTGTACATATGCCTGTACCCTGCACGCAGATCAAGTGCCTGACTGGCCTGGTGGACGCCAAGGTCGTCAATACCGTGGCCAAGAGCAAACCCACGTCATTTGATGAGTGGATCCTGCGGGTCATGGGGCCTGGCATTGCAGACGTCTTCATGCGCCCCTACAACTTCAAGGTCAGTGCTGAGCGTTTCTATGTATACGTGCTGTTCGGAAGACACATGCAAGCTGCTGCTTGGAAGGCACAGGCCTGCTAGCAAGCCCAGGCAGGTCCTGCTGCTTGGCTGGCCCGTTGCCGGTGGCATGGGCTGCACTGGCGGTGCTCATTCTAGGACATGAAAGTGAATGGCAACACTGTGTCTCAATGCCAGTGGCCCCCTCAGTGACTGACTCTCAGCAGCCCCTCAGTGTCTCTTGTCTCTCTCTGGCCCCTGGTCAGTTCTTCTTGTCGCCTTCTTCTTGTCACTTTCCTCCACCACGGCCACACAAGCAGCGCCAAACAATGCCAAACTTCGTGCCACACAGCGCCAACGCCCAGAGACCATAACCACAACAACCACACTTGAAAGGTGCGGGCAGTGGCGCCGACCACAGCCACACAAAAAATACCAAACAATGCCAAACAATTGATTTCCACACAGTGCCAACAACCACAACCACAACCACAACAACCACACTTGGCAGGTGTGGGCGGTGCCAACCACCATGATGCAATGCAACTGGCTGGGGGAGCGTGTGGCCACTGTGGACGTGAACCGCGCCATCTCCAATGTCATCAACGGAAAGGTGCGTGTCCTGCTCCAAATTGATGACTGCATGATGCAGAGCAAGTGGTTGGGGGAGCATGTGGCCACTGTGAACTACGCCAGACCCAATATCATCAACGGAAAGGTAGGTGTCCTTTCTGGAACTGACGCTTTTGCCAAAGCCATATGCAACATGTCAATGTCCACCAGCTGCAAGCGCGCGAGGTAATGCTGTTTATAAATCATAGTTCATGCCTGCGTTAATGGTGTTGGTGACGATGATTGTTATTCTTACTACTGTCATTATTATAACCATCATTATTGTTATTATCATTATAAATGCTGTCAATGCTGTGGCATGCATGCCTGCGTGATTGCTGACTGAATGTGCGGCTCTGACCCACACATATATATCCGTACATTATCCATACATATCCGTACATTCATGAGGCGGAGCGTCTACACTTGCGGCCATGCCATGCTATGAATATGTGAGCATCCATTTGAGGGATGGGTGCATCGAAGCTTGGCTGGATATGTGTGCTGAGTGCGGGCTGAGCACGTGTATGCAAAGTGCAGCAGTGGTAGGGGGAGGAATGGCCGTGCAGACACGAGCGTCTGATGGCATACGTGCAGAAGCAGACATGGGGATGGCCATGCAGACACGGGCACCATCTGATGGCATGCGTGCAGAAGCAGACTAAATACAAGCAAGAAAAAGGAAGAATATATTGCATGCTACCCAAAGACCAGCATGTGCAAATAGGCTAAGCTGCTTAGCCTTAGCAAGCAGCAAGTCAAGAAGGATGCTGGTTGAGGCTCGTTTGCCAAACATCTACGTTCACACTGACACAGACAAAACGAGGGCAAGAGGTCTCTTTGTGCACCCAATGCGAAAAAAAGGATGCAAGCAGGGCCCCGCCACACTTAACGTCCATACTTGCAAACAACTGTAGCAGGTTATTTCAGTGGGTCTCACATGTGCAAACAGGAGAATATAGACACTTGTACACATGAAAGGGTGAATTCCATCTTCTGTTTGCAGGTTTTTCTTTTTTCTATTCCCTGTTCCTTCCTTTCCTTTCCAGACCCACAGGCTGGCGTGCATACAGGACAAAGCGCTCAAGTTTTTGCTGCGTTATGCGTGCGCAGGAGGATGCAGGCTGGGGCCCTAATGCGGTGTTCCGCTTCCCCACGCACGGAGGCACGGGTGCAATCTGGAAGGGTGTGGCTCGCTTGCTTCCCGAGAAGAACCAGGTGAGATGGGCTGACAGCTCAGGGAAAGGAAAGGAAATGGTTGAGCAGCTGTTCCTGCCTACAAAGGCAGCTTGGTTGAAGCAAAAAAGGTGCCCAGCAGCTTGCATAGCATGCCTCCTCTGTAAACTCCCCCATGTGCCCTAAAGTGTGCTTAGGATAGAGGGGCCTGTGCTTGAGAAGGATCAACTGCTGACACAGCAAGGAAGCATTTCAGGTTGGCAACAGGAGTGGTCGGTCGGCTGCTGACACAGCAAGGAAGCATTTCAGGTTGGCATGAGGCATGCCATCACTTGATGTCACACAATAAAGGTTTGCCAATTCCATTCATCCATGTGCCATACATTGATTATACCCCTGCAAATAGACAAAACATGCAGCATATACGTGCAAAGTTGGTTGACCTGTTCATGTCCAACTGGCAAGAAGCTTGGCAAGCATGCGTGTTCCCATAGTAATGCCCAAAGCACCTGCTGTACGACTGCTGCCTTATAAAGTGAACAATCTGCTCATACATGCTGTGCATGGGGGGGCATGCGCAAAATGCAGCGCGTGCTCAAAAATACACACACACATGTGCGCTTGCACACATATCGTGCGCTGAGGTGCAATTGCACATTTCCTCGCGCACATCCACGCTTCTGCGCTTGTGCACGCGTCGTGCGCAGAGGTGCAATTGCATGGTAATGTGCTTGCCTTGGCAGGGATGCCAAAGTTGTGACCCTGGAGAGCAAAGCTAAGCTCCGCACTTAACATGCACTCACCCACGCACGCTTACTTGTGCATCATGCACAGAGGTACAGCTGCACAGTGGTGGGCATGGACAAGGATGCCGTCACGATGACCCTGTAGAGCAGAGCCCAGCCTCACACTCATGCACGCCCCCACCCACGCACGCTTGCTTGTGCATCATGCACAGAGATACAACTGCACAGTGACGGGCATCGACAAGGAAGCCAAGGTGGTGACCCTGGAGAGCGGCGCCCAAATCCGGTACAACTCCTTGCTGTCCACGCTGCCATTGGATGTCATGCTCCGCTGGTTCGGCAAGCAGGTGCGCTCAAGTTTGGCAAGTGTGTGTGTTTGGGAGGAGGTGTGCTGTGGTCTGCAATGAGACTGCTGTCCATGCTTTTGCCAGGCATCATGCTGCTCTGGTTCAGCAAGCAGGTCTGCTCAAGCTTGGCAAGCAAGTGTGCTTGGGAAGTGGGTGTGGGGTGTAATGTGGTCCGCAATCAGGTTGCTGCCCGTCCTCCTGCTTAATGTCATCTTCCCAAGCGAGTGTGCTTGGGACGAGGGTGTGGGGTGTAATGAGGTCCGCAAACAGGTTGCTGCCCGTTCTGAAACCACGAATGCACCATGCAAATACAGTGCCTCTGCTTTGTGCACAGCTCCAGCCGCACCATCGGCGTACCAGCTCTTTTAGCTCTTTTTGCGTGCACCAATTTTGATGAATGAACAGGAATGGGCGGACAAGCTGCAGCACAGCTCCAGCCACATCATCGGGTTGGGCATCCGCGGCAAATGCCCACATGGCTCCAAGTGCTGGCTGTACTACCCCGAGGACAACTGCCCCTACTACAGGTGCGGAGTCTGGACAACTCAGCGTGCTTTCTAGGCAGCTGCCTTGGTGCTTTGTCCCAAACCGGCACCAAGTGGTGCCGGCTGTGCTACCTCAAGGACGACTGCCCCTTCCACAGGTGCGGAGTCTGGACAGCTCAGTGTGTTGTGTAAGGAGCTGCCTCCGGGGGCAGTGCTCACATGATCAACAAATTGGCAGCACGTCACGAGCAGTCCCACAGGTGGTACCGTGGGTGCTTGATACACCGGTAGGCTGCACTCACATGATGAACAAATTGGCAGCACGTCACGAGCAGTCCCACAGGTGGTACCGTGGGTGCTTGATATACCGGTAGGCTGCACTCACATGATGAACAGATTGGCAGCACGTCACGAGCAGCCCCACAGGTGGTACCGTGGGTGCTTGATACACCGGTAGGCTGCACTCACATGATGAACAAATTGGCAGCACGTCACGAGCAGTCCCACAGGTGGTACCGTGGGTGCTTGATATACCGGTAGGCTGCACTCACATGACGAACAAATTGGCAGCACGTCACGAGCAGTCCCACAGGTGGTACCGTGGGTGCTTGATATACCGGTAGGCTGCACTCACATGATGAACAAATTGGCAGCACATCACGAGCAGTCCCACAGGTGGTACCGTGGGTGCTTGATATACCGGTAGGCTGCACTCACATGACGACTGCCTCCCTTGCGAGCACTTGAGTAGCAAAACTGCAGGTAGCTGATGCTTTGGCAACATTCTAAGTGGCAGCCTATGTAGTGCAGGTATGCAGGAGCAGTCGATGCAGGTAGCCTACACAGTGGCAGCCGATGCAGAGGTAGCCCATTCAGTGGCAGCTTGTGTGGTGCAGGAATGCAGTGGCAGTCTCTGCAGTGGAAACCTGTGTAGTGCAGGAATGCAGTGGCTGTCTATGCAGTGGCAGCCTACGTAGAGGCAGCCTATGCAGTGGCAGTCTAAGTTGTGGCAGCTTGTGTAGTGCAGGAATGGCAGCCTATGCAGCGGCAGCCTGTGTAGTGCAGGAATGGCAGCCCATGTAGTGCAGGTTTGCAGTGGCAGTGTGGGTGGCAACACCAGTTGTAACTGCTGCATGGAGGCATACCAACACAGGTTTGCTGGTAAACTTTTTTTCGTCCCACCTGCCCCCTGTCCGGCATGTCTACAACAGCACGCGTCGCACCTGTGGGCTTGTTTATAGTTTTGGTGCGTGTGCTGAGGCCACCTGCCAAGGAAGCGCCAGGGCAACAGTTCTGCCTCGCTTAGTCACTGGGGGCAAGAGTGATGCAGAGTGGACCCATGCCGTACCTGCATCGTCTGCCCACTGAGTCATGGGGGCGAAAGTGATGCAGGGTGGACCAATGCCGTACCTGCATCGTCTGCCCACTGAGTCATGGGGGCCAAAGTGATGCAGAGTGGACCCATGCCGCACCTGCATCGTGCATGCTCTTTTCCGTGTACGTCAAAGCTAAGTGTCTAATCACACACATACATTCAAGCATTCAACCACGTCAGTTGGGATGACACAGTGCCGGCTGATGCTCCGCGTTTTGAACGCGCACCATCTTTTCCAACAATGGCAAGGCCAGTTGCCCTGGTGGCATCAAGGCCTTCCGCCTCACTACCGAAAAGGATTGCTCGTCTGTGCGTTGCAGGCGCACCATCTTCCCCATTTATGCCGAGGCCAACTGCCCTGGTGGCATCAAGTCCTTCTGCCTCACTAGCTAAACCAATTGCTCATGTGCGCTTTGCAGGCGCACCATCTTACCCTTTTACTTACTTTTGCCAAGGCCAACTGCACTGGTGGCATCAATACCTTCCGCCTCAATAGCAATGAAATTGCTCATCTGCGCTTTGCACGCGGCCCACCATCTACCCAACTTTTGCCAAGGCCAGCTGCACTGGTGGCATCAAGGCCTTCCGCCTCACCAGCAATGAAAATCACTCATCTGTGCATTGCAAGCGCACCAACTCCTTTGACTGTGACAAAGCCAAGTGCCTTCGGTGCGCAAAGGCCCTGCCCACTTATATAAGTGCCGGGACGCATTGCACTCATGTGCAATTTGAACTGCATGTCCATGCTGTGCAGGTGCACCATCTTCTCCAACTATGCTAAGGCCAATTGCCCTGATGACGGGAAGGCCCTGCCCACTCTGTGTATGGCCGACGGCAGCGAACCTAGCAACCCTGACTCGCGCGAGGTGAGACAAAAGTGTGGCCCATGGCCCCAAATCCAGCAACCTTGAAACGCGCTTGGTGACACGTGTGTGTGTGTGTGTGTGTCTGTGTGTGTGTGTGTGTGTGTGTGTGTGTGTGTGTGAGGCGCGGGGGAGGGGAGATGTGGATGGCCCATGGCCCCAAACACAGCAGACTTGACACGCACTTGGTGACGTGTGTGAGTGTGTGTATGTAGTGAAGAAGATGTTGCAATGTGCCATGAAGTTTTGTGTGTGTCACGTAGAGCATGTTGGATTGCCTCCTCTTGTGAGGTGTGGTCTCAAAGCTGTCCTCACATCTACCACTGTCCTCTTGTGAGGTGTAATCTCAAAGCTGTCCTCACACACACATCTGCCGCTGTCCTCTTGTGGGGTGTGGTCACAAAGTTATCCTCACATCTACCACCGTGACAGTCTCTGTTGCAAACACTCGAGATGTAGTGCAGGATAGGTGCATGATCACCCACTGCATCATGCAAGCTATGGTGTGTATCATTCGTTGTTACCATAACTGGGTTGCAGGCTCTCCTTCAACGCTTATCCTCTCCAACTGTCGTCCCTCGATGCATGCTCATGTGTCCCTGTCAGTGTTGCGCTCGCCAGCTAGGATGTGCCCAACTGTCGTCCCTCATTGCATTCTCATGTGTCCCTGTAAGCGTTGCGCTCGCCAGCAAGGATGTGCCCAACTGTCATCCCTCGTTGCATGCTCATGTGTCCCTGAAAGCGTTGTGCTCGTCAGCAAGGATGTGCCCTGGCAGGCGTGCGCGAGCTTCACCAGGAATATGTGCCTCGGTGCAGATGCATCCTTTCCTAATTGTGTTGCGCTCGCCTGCAAGGATGTGTGTGCCCTGGCAGGCAAGACCAACGCCTCCTGGGATGGGTGCGCATGCAGCAAGGTGCTTGAGATGAGGGCTGGGAATGCAAGAAAGGAGGCCTCGCTGCTATACTCTCAGATGGAGGACTCGCCCTGGCAGAGATTATCTGAGGCAACAGGGAGGGAGGGCATCAAAGGGGGGGAGAGCGTCAAAGGGAGGGAAAGCATCAAAGGGAGGGCAAGCATTCAAAAGGGGAAGCCGAGGAAGTCCAGACACTCATCCAGATGCGCATGCAGAGGCATTGGTCCCAGCACTCCTTTCTAACATTTGAGGGCGGGGGAGTGGCCTCTCTACCTGTGCTCTAAGCTTGCTTGCAGTGCACGACGCAGGTGCCCTGTGCTTTAAGCTTGCTTGCAGTGCATGACGCAGGTGCCCTGTGCTTTAAGCTTGCTTGCAGTGCATGACGCAGGTGCCCTGTGCTCTAAGCTTGCTTGCAGTGCTCGACGCAGGTGCCATCACGATTCTACCCAGGAACAAGCACCAATGATGTCATTGCATTGCAGATACAAGCATGTGCAAGTGTGTGTGTGTGTGTGTTGCTCACAGGCCCCTACCGGTCACCAATATCCTCAGCAAGCTAAAAAAAATTTCGATGCAAAAGTATGTAGTATACATGCATGCTTATATGTGTATTTGCTTGCAGGGCCTCCACTGGTCGTTTGTGCTTGAAGTGAGGGCGTCGCAAGCCAGGCGCCCCCCCCCTGCTATAGCAGCTCGTCAAGCTCAGTAGCATGTATCACACACCCATGCATGTATCTGTCCGCAGGGCCCTTCTGGTCGCTCATGTTTGAAGTGAGCAAGTTGCACGCCCCCCCGCTTAGCAGCTCGCCAAGCTCAGTGGCATGTATCACACATCCATGCATGTGTTTGTCCGCAGGGCCCCTACTGGTCGCTCATGTTTGAAGTGAGCGAGTCGCAGTTTAAGCCCCTGGCACAGCACCCTGTCAAGCTTGGAGGCACAGCAGGCACATGGTGAGGGCCCATCACCACACATCCTTGCCGTGTGTTCAAAATACTGTTTTTTTGAAATGGAATGGATTGAGCAGCCTGTCAAGCTCGCTGGCATGGCAGGCACATGGTGAGGGCCCATCACCACACATCCTTGCTGTGTCTTCAAAACTACTGATTTGTTTCAAGTGGAACGGTTTCAGCAGCCAGCTGAGCTCAGCGGCATGGCAGGCAGATTGTGTGGGGCCTGAACCATGGCTCCTTCCAGTCCACGGATGTTTCTGTACGTAGCAAAACAATTTGGGACTTCTGTGCGGGTGCTCAGCACTGCTGTCACTTGGTGAGGGCCATACAGTGCAATTGCCCGATTCCTGGGCTGTTAATTGCGCCTCAAAGAGGGTCGGTGCAAGCGCTTGATGAGGTGCCATCCTCATTCAACCCTCGCTCAACCCTACTCCACGTATTCCAGACCGTTTAAAACACATTTCCAGATGATACCTGTTCCCTGTCCTCTGGATGCTCATGGAAGTGTTGCCATGGACTGTGGCTGAGTTGCTAAGTACATACAGTGTTTTTACAAGCACGCTCCTGCGTGGCTGTCAAAGGCCGGTCAGGGCTTGCCCTCTGAATCTGCATGGAAATCTTGGACTGTGGTTGAGTTGGAAGTGATTGCACTCTGGATCTGCATGGAAATATTGAGTTGAAAGTGGTTGAGTTGGAAGTGCTTGCCCTCTGGATCTGCATGGAAACCTTGGACTGTGGTTGAGTTGGAAGTGGTTGTCCTCTGGATCTGCATGGAAATATTGGACCGTGGCTGAGTTGAAAGTGCTTACCTGGCTCATGTAGACTCGTAGCCAGGCAGGCTGGTCTGAGGCATGCCCCATTGATGATCATGGACATCTTATTGCATCAGTTTGCATGGCCTCAATCGAAGTCCGTATGCTGGTGCATACAAAATGAATACTGCCTTGTACATCACGTGAAGTCTGAAATCTGAAGGGCTGCCTTGTACTTAAGTAGTAAAGCCAATGGAACATGAAACACCCTCTGGGATGTTCAATCCTGACCACAAAAGAACAGTCAAACGTATACTGTACTGACAGGTGGTCCCGCAACCTTAGGCAATTATTTTCATATTCCTGTGCCACTCCAACATGGATTTCTTGCAATTCCATGCTTTTCTGCAAGGTCAGTAGCCTCCTTTTTGATCCTTAATAATTACAAGAACTTTATTGTTTTCCAGAGGGGGCTATCTGAGCAAATCCCCAAGTATGCTCCGTTTTTGAATTTTAAGTGCGCTCACTCACAGCCTCTTCGTCTGATTGGGACATTTTTAGCTTTAGAGTGTAGCTGGCGTTATAAGCTACCAGAGCATACCGTACAGAAATGTAATCATTCCACACCCCTGGAAAAAATATTTTTTGTTTCCCGCCTTTATCCCGCACCCCTCTCAATATTTATTTTTTTGTTTCCCGCATGCTCCCGCAGGGGCAATCTGCCTGCTCATACCCTCTAAAACTCTCAAAAATAATTAATTTTTACTTTCCCGCACTTTCCCGCTGCCTCAAAAATAATTATTTTTAGGTCGTCCCGCAGTCATCCCGCACCCCTCAAAGACATTATTTTTGCGGGATGATACATTTTGTGTACGGTATGCTCAGATTTGTGTAAGTCGCCCTGTGTGCTTAGATAGACTGGGCTAAAGCTCACATGGGGCACGTAAACCCCAGTTTGGTGCTTTTTATGGGAAAATAGCTAAAATTGTCATAAAACACCAATCACTGGGTCTTTTCACTTCATCTTTTTTGCAATGATATTATTTTGTTACAAGGACTCCAAATCACCAAAAGTCACACAATTTGGAGGTCTGGCTGGTCAGATGTGGGCAGCCAGGTGTCAAAAAATAGGGTTCACGCCGCAGCTGAATAGGCACGTGTGCCCACACTGGTTAAACCTCAGTGCTAGAGAAAGCCTGTTTTGCAGGCTACCAGAGGAAACCAAGTTTTAATTTAACCAGTTTGGGCACACCTACACAAAGAGCATGCAAAAAACCCTGATATTAGGCCCCAGACAGCCCCCTCTGATTGTTTTCACCCTCCCGCACTTCAGTGCAGCCCCTGGAATATTTCCCATTGTCAGGGTGCCCCGCAGTCATCCTGCACCCCTCATTATTATTGCGGGATGATCTGAAAGTACTGTACAGTATGAAAAATCCAAGGAAGCATGAAGGAAGTCAGATGGAAACCCATGGTATTTTGTTGAGATAAAGCTATTTTTTCAAAAAATTGTTGGCATCATCATGATATTTTCGGATAGGTTGTGATTTCTTTTTGACCGCATGCAGTTGTGCCTCGCATCGTCAGGCCGTTTGGTTCATGCTTCTGTGGACTCCTTTGTGCTTTTTTTCCTTTGCAAGTGCTCTTTGGTCTCTGTGTTGATTGGCATGATGTATGCACTTTCAGGACGGCTGTGGTGAAGGAGACCATGCTGGGTGCCATCGCCACAAAGCTGGTCAACCCTGGCGATGAGATAGTCTCTATTTATCACAGGCGGTAAGTCATGATTTATTATAGGCATGTCTACATGCGCTGACTGTGTGTGTGTGTGTGTGTGTGTGTGTGTGCGTGCAAATGTGTATATGCTTGTCATGAATAGCACTTTTTCTTGAGCAACATTGCGTCAGTGCCACCTTGTGAAAGGAGGCCTGTAATACCTTCAAAGCATTCATGAATATTCCTGTGTGAGGCTGGGTTGTTCTTTGTAGCCTGCAGCAGCACATTAGGTGCCACAAAGGCCCTTGTGGTTCCACTCCGTTTGTAGCTCCCAGCAACCTGCTGCATTGCAGCCTTTTTTCACAACAGCTTTGCAGCATCCAGCATGGTTTCCTCTTGCTCACTCCAGCCCAATGTGAGCCAATCTTGGGGAGGCAGGCTTGGTTTTTTGCACTATTACCATTTACCCTCTCAATCCCAGTACAGCATCATGCATGGCTACCCCACACCCGCGCCAACCATGGGCGGGCCAGCTCAGTCATTTGCACAAATGTTGCCTGCCATCACCAACTCTGCTTGCCTTTTCACACCCCTGTGTTGCAGCATTGAGCACGGCTACCCCACGCCCACCTTGGGCAGAGATGCTGTGCTGGAGCAGGCGCTGCCTTGGCTGCGTAAGCATGGCATCTGGAGCAGGGGGCGCTTTGGCAGCTACAAGGTGTGGGCATGTCCAAAATGCAGCAGTAGCAGCAGCGTTGTGATGGTTTATGCAGGTGGTTGTAGATTGAGACAGGCGCATCTGCTACTCAACACACACCTCATCTCCTCACAAACCGCCTGTTGCTTCCAACCCCTGTGATTTGTCGAGAAATGAGGTCTTGATGCTTCAGATCTGCCTTGCGTGTTCAGTGGCACGTGTGTTTGTGTGTGCGCGTGTAGTGGGTAGGCCTGGATGCCCTCTCAGTTCCATCTAATCTGCGTTACCTTGATAGAGAGAGAGAGAGAGAGAGAGAGAGAGAGAGAGAGAGAGAGAGAGAGAGAGAGAGAGGATAGGAGAACCTGTTAGCCACTTGCACAGTGCTGCACCCTTTTAGAGGAAAGGAAGGTTTTTATCACTTCAGATGCTTCTGCTGACACACTGCTTTTCACAACTGGAAACTGTAGAAAAAATAAGGTGAGGCCTCAATGCGTGCACTATGTGTGTCAATGCCACACTGAGTAATGTTTGGTCTCTTTAAACATAAAAGTCTCTTTGTGTGTGAGGTTCAATGGTGGCGGCGTTTTCATGTGTGGATGTCGCGACAGGCAGAGCCAGCCTCTTCAAGCATGTGAGCATCTTTGGGGTATCCTCGGAGGCGCACCTGTGTGTTGAAGCCACTGTATGACTTGCATGGCGTCATCACCTAACGAAAGACCTGCATGGCATCATTGCGCTGCGTAAGACCTGCAAAGCATGAGTGCACTGCGTGAGACCTGTATGACATCATTGTGTTGCGCAAGACCTGCATGGTTCCTCTGCCCACAGAAAACCAACATGGCATCTTTGTGCTGCGGAAGACAAGACCTGCATGGCAAGATTGCGCTTCGTGCGACCTGCATGACAAAGTTTTGCTGCGAAAGACCTGTGTGGCATCAGTGTGCTGCGGAAGACTTGCATGGCAACATTGTGCTTTGTGAGGCCTGCATGGCAATGCTGCGCCACACACAGCATATGTGGCGTCAGAGCGCTGCGTAAGGCTTGTATGGCAGCATTGCGCTTTGTAAGGCCTGCATGGCAATGTTGTTGCGCCACACACAGCATGTGTGGCGTCAGAGCGCTGCGTGAGGCTTGCATGGCAACATTGCGCTTTGTAAGGCCTGCATGGCAATGTTGTTGCGCCACACAGAGCATGTGTGGCTTCAGAGCGCTGCGTGAGGCCTGCATGGCAATGTTGTTGCGCCACACACAGCATATGTGCAGCATCAGTGTGCTGCGTAAGGCTTGCATGGCAACATTGCGCTTTGTGAGGCCTGCATGGCAATGTTGTTGCGCCACACACAGCATATGTGCAGCATCAGTGTGCTGCGTAAGGCTTGCATGGCAGCATTGCGTTTTGTGAGGCCTGCATGGCAATGTTGTTGCGCCACACACAGCATATGTGCAGCATCAGTGTGCTGCGTAAGGCTTGCATGGCAACATTGCGTTTTGTGAGGCCTGCATGGCAATGTTGTTGCACCACACACAGCATATGTGCAGCATCAGTGTGCTGCGTAAGGCTTGCATGGCAGCATTGCGTTTTGTGAGGCCTGCATGGCAATGTTGTTGCGCCACACACACAGCATGTGTGCGGCATCAGTGTGCATCTAACGGCCTGCATAGCATAAATGCATCACAGGGAACCTGCATGACAGCATTGCGCGCAGAGAGAGACCTGTATGGCATCAGTGCGCTGCAAGGCACTGGGCCCTGTACCCATAGAAGAACCGTCTTGACTGAGGCCTTTCTCCCTTGTAACCTTTGTAACCCTTGTACCCATAGAAGTGCATCTGCAAGGTCACAAATGTTGTTAGCATGGAGTCTGGGCCCCACATGAACCACAGGGATCAAAGCTTGGAGCACGCTGAGCTTGTACATGCATCCCCCACTGGCCATCATGCGCTGGATTTCTTTGACTGGTGGCAAGGCAGGTGCATGATGTGCTTGCGGTTTGTGCTTGTTGCTTGAGGCAGCCAACCAGGACCACAGCCTGGTGCTTGACTCGGGCTTGACTCTGGAGATGCTTAGGACCACAGACTTGCAAGTTGTGTGCTGCCATTATACGATCTTGTGCTCGCAGTTTGAGGCAGCCAACCAGGACCGTGGTTTGATACTGTTGGAGTTCTTTTTGACTGAGCAACACAGCTGCATGACGCATCGTGTGATGCAAAACTCGTGATGTGATGCAAAACCTGTGCTTGCAGTATGAGGTGGCCAACCAGGACCACAGCCTGATGCTGGGCGTGGAGGCAGCAGACAACATCAAGTTTGGCTCAAAGGAGCTCACGCTGAACCACCCAGGTATGCAATGTCAAGCCTGGCTCCAAACATAGAGCCAGGTGTCCAACATCAAGGTCAAGGACCCAGAGGTGCGCTTGTAAACTGACTCATTTGTGCACTTCCTCGTGCACATGCACTCTGACTGTCTCTCTTAGACACGCACACATGCGCTTTGATCTTCTCCTGGAAAGCTCAGCAAGGTACTGCCACAGGGTACTCGTGTGGGCTGAGCACTGCGTAACAGCTGGTTCTGCAGTCCTGTTGCACACGAGAGGCCCTCCAACCAGGAGCTGATAGTAGCAATGCGAGTGTGTACCGCTTTGCAAATTCAATAATGAACCACCAACTGGCCCAGTGTACTGCAGCCCAGTGTACTGCACTGCATGCATTAATGATGGGCCAAGATGCAAGCCAACAGGCGCCACATTCGTACCATCCCGCCCACCATTTTCTTCCACCCACCATTTCCTACCCACCATTTTCCTACCCACCCACCATTTTCCTACCCACCCACCAATTCCTACCCACCATTTTCTGATTCCTACAGCACGCCTCTGTACGCTTGGCGGCCTTACACCTTTAACTCATAACTAGTGGGTGTGGAAGAGGCCTCAACACAAATTTCTGGGATGGCAGGGCTTAGGTTGCTGTGGAAAGAGTGGGAGATCCCCCCCAACAAAAAAGTGGCCTTGTGACACTGCCCTGGGATGACAGCGCGAGCAGCATAGCCCACACAAAAGGGAATGGTTAGAGGATCCCTCCTTTAAGCCGCGCATCGTTCAGCAATCATCGTCCTGAAAAGGAGTATAACCTGGGGGGTTGCGGGCAAGTGTGGGATGGAAATAATTGTCTCCGTGAAACACATGGGGGGTGATCAAGGAGGAAGCCCCCAAGCCCTGGGGGGCATCAATTACCGGGACTGCACTGCTCCCTCGAAGCCCAAACACCTAAGAGAGCAGTGGGAGAAGCAGGAGGAAGCTGCAGCTTATGCTTTTTGGATCCATGGAAGGAGAAGGCGTCAAAAAGGTAAAAGCAATTGTGCAGAAGGATTCCATGCCACTCTCATGCGCAGCAGCACTGTGCTCCCAGGATGGCCATGGAGTTGTGCAATGAAGGTTTTGGTGTTTGACCTTCAGCGTCATCATCATCGGACCTGCTTTGTATGGCGTCCTTTGCATGCACTTCAGGCTTTCCGAGCAGAAGTAAATGAACACCTGGAAAGTCCAAGGCAAGGGGTGGCTGTTTTCACCTGCAGAGTTGTGAGGGATCCCTCGGAATAATGACTGAAGGGTGTGCACAATTACCCCTAGGTTCAGTGTAATGACAACTTTTAGGGGTACGGAATGATTGCCTAAGTGTATATAACACATTTATTTCGGCTGCAGCAGAGAGGCTCCTAACGAATGGCTCCCAGGTCTCTTGTTCTTCACAGCATGTTTGATTTCCAAATTCCACCGCAGACCTGAAAGTAAATATGATTACAGTACAGCTTTGCACATTGATAAAATACTTTCTGCTTAAAGAACCATAGCTCGTCTGCCCATGAATCCCAAACTTGCTGTGCCTACGTTTGCAGACATTGTCAACAGCAAGAAGAACGATGAGCTGCTTTTCAAGAAGAAGAAGTGAGCCCTTCCCCACATGCTTTTGGATTGGCGTGCTTTTCCTTGGCAATACAAAGCACTGTGAGAGCTGCTGCCAAGCAGCAGTGCCAGGAGGAGCACTTGAACTGAGGGTGCTCTGATATCACCTGACGGGAAGCACTGCACTCACATTGCCAGGCCTTTGATAGGTGTCATACTAGCAGGGAGGCGTATTTTGGGCCTTGTTTGATTTAAGTTCATATGTTCGGAGTGACCAGACAATCCCTTCAAGGGTTGTCAATGCTTGTAAAATAAGGGCTGGGTAAAAACTTGCGCAGCGTGAATGATCCTTGATTATATGGCAAAAATGTCCAGATCATAAACGGCCGGCTTTTGCTCAATTTCCTATTTATGGGCTTTCCTTCACATCTAAGCTCTTTGTACTCCAATGGAATAATTTAATAGAGAGTGTTGTCGTTGAAACCTATTTCCAAGGGAGAATTTGCTGTAGTGAAGAGAAGGCAGGCAAGGGTTTACATAGCTGTACATGCAGGGGCAGTTTGGCTGAAGCAAAAAAGGTGCCTGTAAGCAAACCAGATCGTCCTTTGGATAGATGTGTCATTTGCAGAAGAAAATGCCAGGAAGGATACTGTTAGGGTTTAAAAACAAGGGTTTACAATGGTGGCCTACAGCCCGAGACTCTGGCTGATGGCAGCTGGTGAAACAAGCTCAACCAGTATCAAAAATTGAGACCAAGTCTGACACCAATCTAAGAAGTCTGTATGAGTCTTGGTTTAGGAAAGCATTGATTTCAGAATCAGTGATAGTATGATGGCAAGCCAAGAATGGAATAAAGTCAGCGTTTGAAGGCGGAGCAAACACACGCAAAGTCTTAAACATCTCCTCAAAAAGGTCCTTGTATCTCGTGCGTAGCTCACGCACCTCAGTACATTTGCAAAAGAAAAGCACATGTTTTTCATCCTGGACTTCCCCACACTCACACTTATCACAGATACTTGAACCCCCAAGCCATTTACCAGACTCCACTCTCAAGTGATGAGCACGCAATCTAAATCTGCTAATGTTTCTCAAAACATGCTTGTCCAAATCCTTGAACAGGAAGTCCTCTACGTACTACATCCTAGTAGGCAGAGGAAACTCTCCCTACATTATTCAAGGAGACACATTAGCTCAAAAGAGCCGCAAGTCCCCTCCACAGAGGTCACACACAGAAGCAAAGAAGGCTTCCAGTCAAAACGACTGACTGCTAGCCTGCCCACAAAAACAATGAAGTTCATAAAGATAAAGGTACAATTTGTTGTTGTTTTGATTCATGGAAGCACATGTATCAAAGGATTGTACATCATGTATGTTGCGTAGAAGCCAGGTATGGAACCGTCTGGGAAGAGGCACTGGAGAGTGAAAGAAGAGAACAAGGAAAAGAAAAGAAAAGACTATGCTTGCCAAGTCTGGCCGCGCGCATTAAGGAAAGGTCACCTGAAAGGCAGGGCCCCACCACACAGACCAAGAGGAAGAGGTGGCACAGAAGTCTACACCAGAAAAGAAAAGAAAAACTACGTACTACGCCTAGTAGGCAGAGGAAACTCTCCCTACATCAATTAAGGAAAAGGTGACACATTGGCTCAGGAGAGCCGTGAGTCTCCTCCACCACAAAGCTACAAAAGGAAGGGCTAATGGGGATCTGGAGGGTTATTGGAAACACCTGGCTCCAGAACCTGGCTGCGAGAAGCATGACTGTTTTCCATAGCACGTCTAGTGGTTACAAGTTTGTTTGCATACAGAACAGAATGTGCATGAAGTTTCTTAGCAAGTTTATTGGCTCGTTGATGGTCCAATCCAAGTTGTTTAAACTGATTCAAAGTATGATCAGTGTAGCAGGTCCCACCAACACCCAGAAGTATAGTGTGGAGAGTCACGACACCAGCAAGGTGGCCTCCACCATGGGACCTACGACACGACTGTCAGGCAGGCCCTGTCCAGCAAGCTCAAGACCCACCCCTAAGCCATAGAGCAAGCTTTCCAACAGAGAACAAGGAAGCATACTTAAGGTGAAGGAACATTTGCGGTGGAGGGGAAAAAAAGGACTAGTGGGGATCTGGAGGGTTGCTGGAAGCACCCAGCGCCAAAACCTGGCAGCAAGAATAAGGGTTACAAGGGGTACAAGGGGGGTTGGCCTACAGCCCGAGAATCTGGCTGATCGGCTGCTGGTGAAACATTCTCATCCAGCATCAGACATTGAAAGCAGTTCAGACAAAAATTTTGAAAATCTGTGCGAGTCTTGATTTAGAAAAGCATTGACCTCGAAATCAGTCAAAAAGTGAAAGCTCGCCAGGAAAGGAATAAAATCAGTGTTTGGAAGCTGGGCAAAAGTGTGTAACGGTTTAAAAAGATCAATAAACAGGTCCTTGTATTTTCTGCGCAGCTCACACAACTCACAGCAATTGCAATAGAAAAGAACATGTTTCTCGTCCTGGACTTCAGCACATCCACACTTATCACAAATATTTGAACCACCCAACCATTTACAGGACTCGACCTTCAAGCAGTGGGCACGAACCCTAAACCTACTCACATTCCTCATGACTCCTTTTTCCAGATCCTTAAATAAATATGATGGGATACAGAAGGGTGTGCGTGCTGTTTGATTCAAAGGTTTCCCACACCAATGATGGTAAGTCACTGCTTTTCTGTTTACCTCTCGGGGACTTAGGGCGTCTGCTTCCCTCCAAGCCTTCTGCTGTCTGTACCTCAAATCCCCTAAAAAATCCTGCATGGGTATCTTGGAAGCACTCAGTAACTTCTGTTTAAACACCTCCTCATTGCGCATGCCATTAAATGACTTAGATACATGTGCAGACCAACAAGACTCTGAGAATAAAGGCTTTATTTGTGCAAAAGAAAAGAAAAGAAAAGAAAAACTACGTAGGAAGAGTAACTCTCCCTACATCAATTAAGGAAAAGGAGGCACATTGGCTCATAAAGAGCCGTGAGCCTCCTCCACCACGAGAAAAGAAAGAAAGACGAAACTTTATTTGTGCACCTTGTGGAAACAAGTTTGTGGGCGTACATAACAGAATGAGCATGGAGTTTACGTGCAAGCTTGCTAGCCCGCTGGTAGTCAAGGCCTACATAGATAAAGGTTACTAAGGGGTTTGACCTTCAGCAGGAGGTCTTCGGCTGAGATGTTGGAAAGCTTGCTCTATGGCTTAGGGGTGGGTCTTGAGCTTGCTGGACAGGGCCTGCCTGACAGTCGTGTCGTAGGTCCCATGGTGGAGGCCACCTTGCTGGTGTAGACTTCTGTGCCACCTCTTCCTCTTGGTCTGTGTAGTGGGGCCCTGCCTTTCAGGTGACCTTTCCTCAATGCACGCGGCCAGACTTGGCAAGCGTAGTCTTTTCTTTTTTTATTGTCTTGGGCCTACACAGACGGCAGTTGCCAGGTCCAGAACGGCAAGACAGTTATAGGGGCAGGTGTGTAAAGAAAAGAAACAGAAAAGTCTACGCAGGCCAAAGGCTGCGTGCATAAAGGAAAGGTCCCTTAACTAGCAGGCTAGAAAGGGTCTCACCAAGGGTCCCTCAAAACTACACTAGCTACAGCTAGCCTAGGAGAGGAGAGAAACAGAACTAAAGGATCGGGCGGGTCGTCAGCAGTGCCCCGAGACGCCCGGACTCTCCTTCTCCTGGTATCCAACTCCGCGCGCCCAGTCACTCCCCCCTGAAGCCCCCTGTAAGCAAAGACCATCCTATGAGTGACTCATAAAAACTAGTTGAGCCTAATGGCGCTTGTATTACCAATACCATAGGAAGAGCTGAGCTCGCTGCCATTGCTGCTGCGCTCACTCACGATTACACACACATTGCCACAGACAGCCTTAGCTCACTTCATCAACTCAGAAAGCAAATCCTGTATCCAGAAAAGCATAAACATCACGTGCAAGGAGATGTTTTGAAGAAGATTTCAAACCTTGCCCGAGCCTCTCAAGATCACATCTTTTTCTACAAGGTCAAGTCTCATGCTGGAATAGCTGGGAATGAATGCGCAGATCAGGTTGCTAAATACCAGGCCTCCCTCAAAGATGGCAACCTAACTGATACTGGTCTCCCTAGCGCCGGCCCAGGAGGAAACCCCTTCCACAATACAATCTGGCTGGCTCGGGAAGAGACATATCCTAGGCCTCCTCAATCCCACCCTTCTTCTCCTCGTCTGAGCTACCTCCCAGACCTTACAAATGCTTTAAAATCCCATATGCATGCTAAACACAAGCTGGGCTATGCTGACAGGAAGACAGGCTACTATACTTACTACCAGAGCTTGCTACCTCACGTAAGCAAGAAAACTAGCAATTCCTTTTGGAACATGCCAGGTCTCTCAACTCGAATAAAACGCACTGTCTTCCAATACCGCACAGGCACCCTCTACAATCAGAAACATGCGGTCCGATATAAAAGATCCACTAGCCTGACATGCCCCCTACCTGATTGCCATCACATGGATAGCGCTCTCCACATCCTATCTGGCTGCCAATGTCCTGTCATGCGTAACTTGGTAACTGAGCGTCACAATATTGCTTGCAGGATGATTTTGGAACTGGTCAGTGAAGGCTCATATGGGGCCAATCTTGTGCAGTTGGATGCGGGCAACACAAGCCGTTTAGCCCAGCACGACCTGCAAGTCCCTCAGCAAGTCTCTAATCGTGCTGTACCTTCCAACCTCTTCAAACCCACGGTTTCTATGCAATCCAGACGCAACTCCAGCCGCCCTGATGCAATCTTGGTCACTCCTCACCCAACTAACCCAAACAAACCACCCACTCCACCCTCAAACCGGGTACGCAGTATGGGGAGTAGCACAACTCCAGCCCGTCATATTCACTTGGTACAAATCAAATACTGTGAAGATACGAGGCCTGGTGCCCAGCTGGAAGCCTCACAGCAACAACACAGTGAACTGTGCAAACAACTCCAAGGTGCAGAGATTACTACCCACCCAATCCTCCAGGGTGTGTGGGGGACTATCTACACTGCCCATACCCTTGATCAATTCAAAATATCAGGGATTGACTCAGAGATTTGAAACACTTGCGAGAAAAATCCATGCCCATTCTGTACAATTTGCGCACAAACTTACCTCTACCAGGCGTGCCATTGAAAATAAAAACACTCATCACAACACTGGTGCCCTGGAGCAGCGTGCTGCCAGAAACCCACCTGATCCACATTAACTCCCCTCTCATCTTCTGGTGAGGGAGACTCACGGCTCTTTGAGCCAATGTGTCTCTCTTTCCTTAATTGATGTAGGGAGAGTTTTCTCTGCCTACGTAGTTTTTTCTTTTCTTTCCTTTCCTTCAACCAGGTAGTTCGGCTCCTCGGCCTGCTCAACTGTTCCAACTGCACAAAAAGTATCATGATTTTGGAAACGAAACGGTAGGTCTCATTAGTTTGCTTTTGCAAGAAATGAAAAACATCCTCAGAGCTAGCTTCAGAATAGTATAAAGTGCCTGATTCGTCCAGAAAAATTCTATGAGTAGAGGGGAAGTCAGAGAACAGATGTGTGAAGTCCTTCTAAGTGAACACACAGAATCGTAAGAACATAAGAACAAAGCATGTTTTTCATCTTTGAGTCCTCCTTGGTCGCACCTATCACAGTCAGACGTATGCTCCTGCCAAAGTGATGATTCAACTCTCAAGGTGTGTGCGTGTAAATGATAACGCACTGTGTTTCTCAGCATGTGCTTGCCTAAATCAAGATACAAATACCTAGGGACAGAAAAGGGCGCGCCATGCATAGACAAGGGTCTAAAAGGAAGTGCCATCCATTGATGATACTTGGCTCATTTGTTCGTGTGTTCACCATGTTCTGCCAATGCATCAACAGTCCAAACACCTCGTAGCCTGTTTCTCAAATCGACAACTAACTCCCTCATGACTATCGGCTGTCCAGAACAAACATGGTGAGTGAATGTGTTACACCTGTTTAAGCCTGTGCATGCAGCCAAAAATCCTGAGGTCCAGCATTTCTGAGAAAGACTGCTCATTTCAACATCTGCTCGCAGTACTACTTTACGCAGTAGAACTTTGCTGAGTGTAATGCTGTTGCTGCGCAGTAAAGCATGGCATAACCTAACTGCTGCGCGGAACCAATAAGATTGTAGAGGTTCATGTCCACATTCCCGCAGTTCAGACCAGTTAAGAGTGTACGCTTTATCCCAAGGATACGCTTCAATAAGGACAGGTGCACGGTTTGCAAAGGGCAATCCATTTCAGCTCCTTCTTTCATAAATCTAGTACCCCAAATCTGACATGCATACATGCTAGCATGGAGAGCATATGCTTTAGCCAGAAAGAGCATACGTATTTAGGCATTGTATAAGGAGGGTCGATGGCATATGCATTTCTGACAGGAAGTGCGCACCATTGATGATAAGTCAGCTGTTTAATGTTGTTTCTTCTGGGATCAGGGGCTGTGAGTTGATTGCAGTAGCCAAGGTGTCTGGATCTTAGGTCCACCACAAACTGACTGAGGTTCACAGTAGGGGTGTTCACACCCAGACCAAGTTGCTCCAATCTCATTTTTGACTTCACAAGCCGTTTTATGGTGCAAAACTGGTTGACAAACCTGGTCTCAGAATCTGGGATGGTGCAGTGGCTGGGGAGATACATGGAAGGGGTGTCCAGATATGGATCGGACCCCCTCTCCAAAAAACACGTGGAGCAACCTGAGCAATCGAACTTATTAAATGTAAAATAAACAGTTCGTCTGCACTTTTATGAGCCCCGGTGTACCAGCTGTCAGGTTCGGAAATTTGACAGGTTTGACGATATCGCCTTCCTGACGGGCCACCAACCTTGCCGGTTTTGGGGCATGCTTGCTCTTTGATATTCAATGAATCATGGTCTTGATTTTGAGGCAGCAACTGCACACAGCTGCAGCTACAGCAGCTGTTGCAGAGGTTTGACCAGCAGGAAGGAGGACCCTGGAGCCAGCAGCAGCCCGGACAGCCTGCCCCACCCTATCCCAGACCTGCACTGACGTGAGGAAGTACATCCTGCACACAGGTTGCTGCAGCTGCGTCCTGTGGACATGCTGTGTGGTTGGCAAGGGGTACATCACACACGCACGCACCACAGCTGGCCTGCACAGCGCACTCCAGCACTCAAGAATCATAAGAAAGAGTCAATAAGGTCAAAATGCACGCATCTGGAGCTTGGGAGCACCACTGCAGCACACCTGACACACACCCTGCGTGCTCGCACTCGCACCAAAACGCAGAATGATGGCCATGCGCTGCCCCAAACCGTGCAGGCCCTGTGTTGTAGGGCTGCTATGGGTACCTGTGAGGTCTGGAAAGGGTTTCAGGGGATGGCATGCAAGGGCAAGGGAGCTGTGCATGGTGGTGTGCTCAAATGAGGGCTGTGGACAGCTGTCACGTTTTAACCGGGCGTGCCTCGGCGTGCAGAAGCATGGACTGGAACTTTGCCTAGCTGTAGTTTCCTTTGCAAGCAATGCATGTACAGATTTTTGCTCTGACCTGGCTTGGTACGCACCTCCAGCATGCTTCCACGCCCTGCATACATTTTAACCCTGAAAAATGAGCACATTTCCACCAGCAGGCACCCACGCACCTGCGTGTTCCCAAATTCCCAAACACAGCCCCTTCAAAACACCATGCTGGACCCCCATGCCGAGTTTCGTGCCAGAACAACCATCCTGGAGGCACCTTATGCACTAAGAACCCATTTTCTGTGTCAGCACTAAGGCAAATGAGCACCCCAAAATGGGGGTCATTCTGAAAGTTGTCTGTTTCGGTCAAACAGCACACCATTGGATACCTTGTGACATAAGAAGAGGTTTGCAGCAAAAATTACCAGAAAATGTTGCATGATTGGTCCGGGGTGGCCCTAAACGTGCATTTTTTGCAGTGAAGAGCCATGATTCTGGCAGGCACTAGCCTTCAACAACATTGTTTCTGCCCCACTTTGCTCTTGCTGCTTTATCATACTATGCTAAGACCCTGTACCTAATTGGGAAGAGGGAAATAGCCCTCCACATCTTTTATGCCACTTTTTGTGTGAGCAAAGTGGTCAAAAATGACAAAAAACACACATCTCCCAGACCAGCTTGCCCATTCGGGAGTTGTTTCCCACAAATAGCATATCTACAGATAGGTCTCAATAACAGGCACCTTTCAGAACAAAAATGAAGCGATTCAGGCTGCTCCCTGGCCAGTTATAAGGGATTCTGTGGGATGCGTCCATGATCTGATCTGAAACAAGGTTGGGAGCGCCCCTGTTGCCCCCCCTGGGCCAATTTTCGAAATTCCAAGTATGCAGCCCTTAACATTTACCTATTATACACCTATTGTCAAATTTTGAACTCATTTGGTGAAAGTCACCTCGGGGGGTGAACAGCCCTACACAGGGTCGCAAGCCATAATTTGACGTCCCACCATAACCATAAGCAACTAGCAATAGTCGCGGCTTGGTCAGACCTCATTACCTGCGACATTGCCCCAAGCACAAGAACAGCTGTGACCGTCACAACTGTTGGTGACCATTAGCAGAGATCTTCACAAGATAAGTCCTCACCATGCATGGTTTCAGAGCAGCCTCAGCAGCAGTGGAAAGGTTGAGACGTTTGTCACAGACCATACCCAGGTACTTGAATGAATCTGTGTAGGGGAGGCCTTCACCATCATACAACAGTGGGGGAAGACTAGCAGTTCTGGGATTGAAGCAGGCGACCTCAGACATTTGTGTATTGACAGTCAGGCGTTTTCTGGTTGCATAACCCTGCAGCTTGTTCAACATGGCTTGCATGTGGGTATGGTTATTTGCAGTGAGGGCGAGGTCATCAGCATAGAGCATATTAGAAATACGGAAGTTTGGTAAGCCTGTGACCGCGTCTGTTTCCCTCTCAGTGATGCAGCCAATGTCATTAACGTAGATTGAGAATAAGAGTGGAGACAGTGGGCACCCTTGTTTAAGACCGTGCGTTGGCTGGACACTTGCCCGTTTCTATCCGTCAATGAGGATGTATTTGTCATCTTGGTAGAGGTCTTTAATGATGGAGATGAGCTGGCTGGGCATCTGGCATTTTTGCAGGTGTTTCTACAGTCTGGCCCTGGGTATTGAGTCATACGCCTGCTTGAAGTCAATAAAAGTGGCATAGAAGCGTGGGGAGCTTTGGGGTTGAAGTGTCTGAGCCGCATGCTTTAGGTGCCTCAAGTTAAAAAGTGGCTGTAAGGTGATGGGTCCTGGAAAAAAGCCAAATTGATTGCCAGGGATAATGTTGCATTTTGCGCACCAGTCTTGAACCATGGAGCGGAGGACATTTGTGCACAGGCGATGAAGTGTATTACTGACTGCAAGCATCCGGTAGTTTGAAGGATGTGTCACAGCACCCTTTTTGTATATGGGCGCAAGTTTGGCAGCTTTCTGGGAGGAGGGGATGCAGGCCGTTCTAAGCATGAGCGTGAATATTTGTGAATGTATGGAGCTAGCACATTGTAATTTGCAAGACCTCTACCATGATGCCTTGGGACCAGTTTACAAGCATATTTTATGAAAGGAGGATCTACATAGTAGGACAGTGTCAAAGCCGGGTGAGGAGGAACTGCTCATATGATATGATCATGTTGGAAATGCGAGAAGAGACAATGGAGGTCAGCTCAACTTCCCCAGGCAGATTGAAAGGGGGTGGATCTGTACCCCCTGATGCTTCATTATGCGAGCCATGAGTATCATTGTTGGAAGGAGAAAGATGGGTGAATAGGTTGTTGATATGATCCTGCCAGACCTGCTCAGAAAAAGGAGTAGTACGGGAGCTCACAGGTTTCTTCAAGGGTTACAAGGGTTACAAGGGAAAAAAGGCCTCAGTCAAGACGTTTGACTGCTAGCCTGTTCATAAATACACATGAGATCATGAAGAAAAAAAGGAAGTTTGTTGTTATCCTGGTTTAGAAAAGTATTGATATCCTGGGAATTCACATGGTGAATGGTGCCTAGACAGGACATCCTGTGGGAGATGTGGAGGTGTAGGAAAGAGAAGTTGTGCTCGAAAAGTGAGGCATACTTTTGACGGAGAGAGCAGACCTGGGGATTGGAGCATCTGAACAACACATGTTTTTCATCTTGTATGTCATCAGAATCACAGATATCACAGACCGGAGAAGTACTATTGGACCAAGTAGCCCGTTCAACTCGGAGAGCGTGTACCCGCAGCCTGAATCTGGCAGTGTTGCGAATGACATGATGGGGAAGATCCAAGTACATGTATTTAGGCATTGTATAAGGTGGGTGAATGGCATGTGCATTTCTGACAGGGAGAGCGCACCATTGATGGTAAGTCAGCCGCTTACTGTTGCTTACTCTTGGATCAGGGGCTGTGAATTGGTTCCAATAGCCCAGGTGTCTAGATCTCAGGTCCACCACAAATTGACTGAGGTTCACAGGGTCACAAGCCATAATTTGACGTTTCATCAGATCCGAGTGAGCCAAACCATCCAGCGCAGATAAGAGGTGGGACGTCCAACAAGAATCAGTCATGGAGCTAAGGCTGATGTCAGCATGGAGAACCTTTTTGAGGAGGAGACTGTTGCACTTAGTAAGCGAGTTGTAGAAGCGCATAGTGGCACGGAACCAATTGAACTGAAAAGGTTCAATGCCACATTCTCGTAAAATGCTCCAAGATGGTGTTGTGGATTTCACTCCAAGAAGATTTCGCAAAACGTTCAGGATCCACTTCTGCAACAGGTTGTCCACTTCTGCGCCCTGCCGTAAGTAAGGAGTGGCCCAAATCTGGCTAGCATACATTCCTGCTGGGATAGCATACGTTTTCAAGAGCCAAATGAGCGCATGCAGCCGATTTGTAAGGTTGTGGTCGTGAGCAAAGGTTTTGACACGATAAGTCCCCGCCATGCATGGTTTCAGAGCAGCCTCAGCAGCAGTGGAAAGGTTGAGACGTTTGTCACAGACCATACCCAGATATTTAAAAGAATCAGTGTAGGGCAGGTTTTCACCATCATACAACAGTTGAGGAAGAGTGTCAGCTCTGGAATTGAAGCAGACGACCTCAGACTTTTTTGTGTTGACCGTCAGGCATTTTCTGGTTGCATAACCCTGCAACTTGTTTAACATGGCTTGCATGTGGGTGTGGTTGTTTGCAGTCAAAGCGAGGTCATCTGCATAAAGCATGTGAGAAACATGAAAATTTGGTAAGCCTGTCACCGCTCCTGTTTCCCCATTTGTGATGCAGCCAATGTCATTAACGTAGATTGAGAATAGGAGTGGTGACAGTGGGCACCCTTGTTTAACTCCATGCGTTGGCTGGACACTTGCCCGTTTCTATCCGTCAATGAGGATGTATTTGTCATCTCGGTAGAGGTCTTTAATGATGGAGATAAGCTGGCTGGGCATCTGGCATTTGTGTAAGTGTTCCCACAATCTGTCTCTGGGTATTGAGTCATATGCCTGTTTGAAATCAATAAAGGTGGCATATAAACGTGGGGAGCCTTGAGGTTGAAGTATCTGAGCTGCATGCTTCAGGTGCCTCAAAATAAAAAGTGGCTGTAAGGTGTTGCGGCCTGGGAAAAAGCCAAATTGACTGTCAGGAATAATGTTGTATTTTTCACACCAGTCTTGAACCATGGAGCGGAGGACATTTGTGTACAGGCGGTATAGTGTGTTACTGACTGCAAGCATCCGGTAGTTTGAAGGATGTGTCACAGCGCCCTTTTTGAATATTGGAGCAAGTTTGGCAGCTTTCCATGATGAGGGGATGCGAGCAGTTTTGAGCATAAGCGTGAAGAGTTGTGAAATGTATGGAGCCAGCACATTGTGATGTTCAAGACCTCTGCCATGGCGTCTGGGGACAAGTTTGCACGCATGTTTTATGAAAGAAGGTAGGACTGTGTCAAAGCCAGGTGAAGAGGAACTGCTCATGTTGGAAATGTGCTTAGAGACAAGGGAGGTCAGCTCAGCTTCCCCAGGCAGATTGAAAGGGTGCGGCCTGTGCCCCCGAATGCTTCATCACGCAAGCCATGAGTGTCATTGTTGGAAACAGAAGGATGGTAGAATAAGTTGTTGATATGATCCTGCCAGGCCTGCTCAGAAATAGGAGTGGTATGGGAGCTCACAGGCTTCTTCAGAAGTTTGTGTACAGCCGGATCTTTCTGGAATAACTTGCGCATGAAATCTATAGCTCGAGTGCGGGTATATCGTCGCTTAGCACGCTGCAGAACAGCTCTGTACTCTCTGTGTAGTTGCTCACAAGCGTGCCTGGCTTGCCCAGTCTTCAATGCAATTGAAAAGGCCTTCTTTCTGGCTGCACACACATCATTGAACCACTCAGGCCGTTTGTGATTTCTGTTGCGCACCATTTGCTGAGAGCGAGGTCTAAGGGCAATCATACCAACATCCGGATGTCTGGCAGCATTAAAAATCCAAGACTTCAGGCAGGTACATGCTCTTTCAGCATCCTGATCTGTGACAGCGGATTCAAAAGCCTCCCTGCTACTCTCATCCCCTTCAATGTGTGCAGCATAAGCTTGTGCTTTATCAGCCCTCCATCGAAATAGGTACCTCTCAGGAAAGTCCTGTAATGTCTCACCGTCAATGGAGTGGAATCGTTTGTCAATGTGCGTTGTACGTGTGTCCGGGGTGCTAAAGGTGATTGTATGAAAGCAGTGGTCTAGACAGATAGGCTCGGTGAGTGTCACTTGCTCTATAAACGAGTACAGGCATTTGGAAACTATAAGGTGATCTGGTCTGCTTCTGCGTGTTTTGTTGTAGCCTATAAAGGAAGGTTGTCCCGAATCTCCAGGCGCTCTCCCAGTGGTAATGATGCAGTTCAGGTTAGATGCCACATCCACAAGGCATTTTCCAGCCCTATTAATGTGTGGGCATTGTGTGGGTCTGTTTCCAGTAAGTTGTGGGTAGGTTGCGAGCAAATCATAGTGCGCGTCCGTAATTTCATTTAAGCACCCTATGTGGGCATTGAAGTCCCCGCAAATGATGACATGTGGTGTCACTGTTTTGGCTAACAAAATCTCCTCACCCAGCGTGTAAAAAAGATTGTCAATTTCCTGAGCAGGCCTAGTGCTGCTTTGAGGGTTTAGGTAGGTGGCACACATCAGGACGTCTTCCTCCAAGTCAAAGAGTCTTTTATCACATCTGATCCAGAGGCCTTGTATGTTTTGAATAGTTTTTTGTAGTGAGCAAAATTCAGCCACTTGATTTGAAGCAAGAACAGCAACTCCATACCCTTTTAATCCTTGATAACCAGTAGGAATGTGTGTCTGTCCAATGAGTGTGTGTTCAGGAAGGTATTGTAGGAGCCTCTGAGTCTCGTTGGTTCTAGTCTCTGTCAAAATTATTATGTGGTGTTTTGAAATCTGCAGCACAAGTTCCTCATGCTTCATATCCTCTTCAGTCGCTGGAATACCATCACAGTTTACTGATAGCAAGTCAAGCCTTGACCGGCCACCCCTTCAGCTCTGATTCACACGACTGGGGCCTGGGTTCCCATTATTGTTGTTGTTGGTGGTGGTGGTGCGCAGCATTTTGCGTGCCCCTCCCGGTCGTTCTTCCTCCCTCTCCCTGACGCCGGTATTCCTTCCATCCATATTGATATCGAGGCGCTCAGTAGGTGGGATGATTGCCTTAATCTTCTCATATATGTATGTGTGTTGCTGGTTCAGAAGGTTGGTAGGGTCAAACTTGAATCCGCCCATGCCCTGATTCAGTTTTTCATCATAAGGGATGTGTTCCCACACAGGGTAAGAGTATGTGAGGGAGTTTCCTGAGCGTGAGAAAGCTTCCTTGCGGTCAGAAAAAGAGAGGAAGAGGTTGCTGCCATTCATACCCTCATGCACCTTCAGGTTTTTCAGCTCATGGTGTTCAGAGATTGTGCTCAGCAGTGAGGTACGAATGGCTTTTACACACTTCTGTCTGGCCAAGGTGACAGTAGTCTTCTCTCGTGTGAGGTACAAGCCACGTGGTAGGAGGTTGCGTCTGCTGTTCACAAAGTTGGTCACAGCCAAGGTCCCAGCCCGTCCAGTCATACCCGTGTCAATACGGAATGCTCCAGCCACTTTGGGGTGCTGGGAAATCTTGGATGTATCGTACTGTAGAGTGTCTGCAATCTTCTGAGGAGTGTCATAGGAAGAGGTTGCACCATCTGCTGGTTTCACAAAGGCATAGCCGGAGATGGCGTCAATGGCGGGTTGTTCTGCTTTGTTTTCCAGGTTCCACAGCTTTTGCAAGTACGTGGGGTCGGCAGTAGGGCCAGAAGAACGTGTGGTAGAAGAACGTGTGACAGATTCACGAAGATTCGAGATGTCAGTAGCAATGTGTTCAACCCTCTGGGCCAAAGCAGCGTGTGCCTGCCGTCCTGCATCAATGTCTGAGCGCTGCTGCGTGATAATGTCTCGCATCTCATTCGTGACTTCATGGACTTGTGTGGACAGGTTTGCAACGCTTAAAGCCACCTTTTCTTCAGTCGCGGTCATCATTGTTCTCATATCAGTCATCATCGTTCTCATCTCAGCAAGTAGCTGTGTGTTAGGCATGTCTTGTGCCATCATTGCGTCTGTATGTGGGGAGGGAGCGTCAGAAGCCAGTGAGGCGAACCGGTTCCTCAATAAGAGGGGTCGTGTGTACAAGATACGTCGAGCAGGGGAGGATTGTTTCAAAATCACCATGTGTTAATTCTTTTTTTAAAAAAGGTTTCTTCACAAGTTGTACACAGCCGGATTCTTTTTTTAAATCAGGTTTCTTCACAAGTTGTACACAGCCGGATCTTTTTGGAATAGTTTGCGCATGAAATCTGCAGCTCGAGCTATATTTGCCTACAGGTCGCAGAAACAAAGAAGGCCTTCAGTCAAAACGACTGACTGCAAGCCTGTCCCGATTAATGAAGAAAAACATCAAAAGATTTTACATGGTGAATGGCAGGCAGGTAAGGAGCCCTCTGAGGAGAAGGGTGGGAGAGAGGGAGGAGAGGGCCAGAGAACAGAGAAGCATACTTAAGCCGAGGAGAACAGACCTGGGTGTGAGCGCAGTTAAAGATAACATGCTGTTCATCCTGTATCCTGCTGTAGGCCAACCCCCTTGTAACCCTTGTTCATCCTGCACAGCATCTTAAGCATCAAAAAGATCACAAATAAGAATTGGCGTCGTTCCATGTAGCTTGCTCAACTTAGAGAGTATGGACGCAAAGACGAAATCGGGCCTCGATGTATACAATGCGTTTAGGTAAGTCCAGGTATAGGCTTGGGCAGAATATGAGGAGGATTTGTGATATGTACGTTCTTGGTTGGAAGAGAACACCAGAGATGATAGGTGATTTTTTTTGCTGTTGAGACCTTGTGGATGATAAAAGGAGCATCGTCTCCAGTGAGCTTGATAAGAGTCCTGAGATCCACTACAAGCTGACTTAAATCCAAAGGATCGGCTGAACATATTCTTTGTTGGAAGCCATAGGTGTGAAGTCTAGCAAGAAGATTTCCTGGAACCGATGTATGATAATGATGAGTACATTCTAATGGATGGTGAGAAAAGGGCGCGCGTGCAGCCATCGAACGGTGTTAAGCAAGGTTGTCCTTTGTCCCCCCTTCTTTTCTCTCTGTACATCAATGATATGGGCAGAGAGATAAGTGAGGGCATTGAGGGTGCTGTAACTGGTGATAGAGTGAATGGTGTGTCCCACATGATGTACGCTGATGACCTTGGATTAACTACGAATGACCCTGGTGAAATGCAGGAGATGCTGGACAGACTCCGTGTGTATGCTCAGAGAAAAGGGTTGACTGTAAACACAGCTAAGTCTGAGGTGGTGCACTTCAACAGTACGTCTGTCTCTCCTCTGCAGAATCCTTTTACGTATGATGGAGTGGTCCTTCCAGAGAAGGACAGGTTCAAATATTTGGGAGTGCTGTTGGATAAAAAGATGGATTTTAAGGTAGCTGAGGAGCATGCGGTGCGGCCTTATATGGCTGCACAGAGAAGGATTTCGGAGTTTGCCAAGGGTCATGACCTGAAAAACAGGCCTCATGCTATGCTCTGGTTGTCCAAGGTGTATGGCATTCCTGCTGGGATGTATGCGTGCCAGGTGTGGGGAACTCATTACTTGAGAGAAGGCAGTGAGTTTGAGAGTCAATTGCAGAAAAGACATCTGTGTTCCTTGAGGCGCATTCTTGGAGTAAAGAACAGTACTACAAATTGGCCAGTGTTGAGAGAGTGTGGCCAGGAGCCTCTGCAGTTCTTCTGGTTCCGTGCCTCCATCAAGTTTTTTAATAGCATGCTTGACTCCAATAGTGAAGTCTTGCGTCGTGTGCTGAGGGCTGATTTAAGTCTGGCTTCTTTTGATTCCTCTTGCTGGGCTGCTGAAGTCTCTAATGCTTTTGGTGGGATGCGGAATGGTGATTCGTTCAAACAGAACATGCTGAGAGCTGAGAAAATCCCCATGCAAGAGTTCATTGGTGATTTGCGATACAGACAGCAGAAAGTGTGGAGAGGGGCCGATGTTTTTTGTCCTCGTGCAGTTAACAAGAAGGTAGTGACGTACCATAAGTGGTGTGGGAATTCTGAGAGTGGTCCCAGAGGTGCTCCTTTTTGTATCCCCTCGTATCTGTTCAAGGATTTGGACAAGCATGTTTTGAGAAACATTAGCAGATTTAGATTGCGTGCTCATCACTTGAGAGTGGAGTCTGGTAAATGGCTTGGGGGTTCAAGTATCTGTGATAAGTGTGAGTGTGGGGAAGTCCAGGATGAAAAACATGTGCTTTTCTTTTGCAAATGTACTGAGGTGCGTGAGCTACGCACGAGATACAAGGACCTTTTTGAGGAGATGTTTAAGACTTTGCGTGTGTTTGCTCCGCCTTCAAACGCTGACTTTATTCCATTCTTGGCTTGCCATCATACTATCACTGATTCTGAAATCAATGCTTTCCTAAACCAAGACTCATACAGACTTCTTAGATTGGTGTCAGACTTGGTCTCAATTTTTGATACTGGTTGAGCTTGTTTCACCAGCTGCCATCAGCCAGAGTCTCAGGCTGTAGGCCACCATTGTAAACCCTTATTGTAAACCCTGGAACCGAGGGAGATAACAGCATGGAAAAATGTTTTTGCAGGAGGGCTGTTGCAACAGGTGAGTTTGTGTCCCCTTTTCCTTAATTGGAGAATATATATATTTTGGGAGAGTTTCATCTGCCTACTTAGTTTTTCTTTTTCTTTCTGAGAGAGCTGTAGGGACGTGCACGGGCTCTCTGAGCCAGATGGAGTGGGTAGGCTCTATCCCACACTTGAATAACACAATCCGAGTGTGCTGGAGTTCATGAAGGAGTTGAGGACCTGACTGTCATGATGTTGTTTGCTGGTCGGGGAGCCTAACCTGACTGCACTTGCAAGAGTTTGGAATATCCATCCTTCTTTGAAAACTTTGAAGTGGTTGGAAGCCCATTCAGATCCCTCAACTTACGAAGACAGCACAATTCCTAGTGCTCAGGTATTGATGTATGAACCTCAGACCCCTCCCCATTAACCGCTTGGACTGATGACGATTTGACATGTGTAATCCACAAGTTAACACAGGTCAACATTTCAATTGCCCCATGCAAATTATACAAATCATCAAAGCACCAAGGTCGTATACAAGCAAACAGGGCAGAGCCAGGAACAAGGCCAGCGATAATCTTACACCCGAAACTGAGTTCTTGGACCAGGAATTGATCATGCTGCAAAGGTGTGCTCGAGTTGAGACGCATAGACGCACAACCCAGTATGGCACCACCTCTATGCAGGGAAACTATTGGAACAAAACCATCCAAACAAAACCTACCCTAAAAAATGCACAACTAGTGCCAACACGGACACTCTTTATGAGTGCCCCATATCCCAAGTACAGTCCCCCGGAAAGCTGCAGCAGCACTTGCTTACAGGCTTGCGGCGGCTTGCTCCACAGCGCTCAGACCTGGCACGCTGACGCCGTTCTCGGCAAAAGTGTTGTGCCTGCAAAAGGAAGCAGAAACAGGCAAGCAGCTCATTTGCCAAGAGCTAAGATCACTCGTACATTCTCCGGAGCATTTCAGCTTGCAATCCTAGAATATCACCGTAGGATATCTATCACACCACATGACAGCACTGCATGAAGACTTTTTTGTTTTCCTTGGTGATGGGGATGCACGGTGCCCCAGCCCTAGGTATCCTCTTTTCCTTAATTGATGTGGGGAGTGCTCTCGCTGCCTGCTTAGTGTTTCCTTTTCTCTTCTTTTCATGAAGACCAGCTATCCCCCTACATTCCCTGCATTGACACCAGTATCTTGACCTGGTACTTGAATGGATGCGCGAATCATAAAATATAACTGGTTTTATGGAGAGCATGCTTCGAGCTGCTCTAACAGCCTTTCCTTCCTGCCACCCAGCTCCGGCCAAGGGAAGACGTACCAGGGGTCAGCCAGGTGGTCAGCCAGGTTGTCAATGGGGCCCTTGCCAGTGGCGCTGTACTGGCCAGCGAAGCCCTGCGCGGCAACAAGCATAATCCATGCAGAAGTTGCATTACAGGAACCCCATGTGTGCAAGGACTTGCAAGTCACCCCCCTCTTTTCAAGCCCAGCAATGCGTTGGCTTGGCCCAATTCAAGCATGTACCTATAGAGAGGGCCTACTGCAGGTATTAGTCCCGAGGGGCTCACATGTACAATGATGTGAGCAGGAGTGTTTTGGAATCATGGCTCTCCCGCACACAATTGCAGCAATGCGCTCGTTGCTCCATTCAAGGTCACATCATAGCAACTGAAGTAAAAAGCCCTCTGGCGAATTCCCAAGGAAAGAGGCATACGTTTTTCAGCTCATCAAGAGTACAATGCACTCTTACAACGTTGCCAATTACTTGATTACAATTTCACTAGCTACTGGAGTGAATGTAGGCAAACTATTGGTGACAGTAGCACCCCAGAATAGGCACGCACCAGGAAGGCCACCATGGCCAGGCGCCCGTTCTTGATCTCCTTCAGCTTCAGCTCATCCAGCTTCTCGGGGCTGGTCTTGGAGTAGCCCAAGGGGTCGAAGATGCCGCCTGGGTAGCCGTTATCGGTACCCTTGAACATGCCCTCCAGGCCGAAGAAAGTGCCGGGCTCAGCCTGCGCACATCATTCATTGTGAAGCCGTTCCCGGTGCCTCAGTTAAGATGCTGACAGTTGCTGAACTGGACTCTAACTCTAATAAGTTTACTCTATGGGCACGAGCATGCCCGGCAGCTACCTCTCCCCTCGTGCAACTGGCAGCCAGGCTTGTTGGAGTCCAACCGTCTCTGCCCTCCACGAAGCAAAGGGAAAAAAACAGGATGCCCACGGCTGCCAGGCTTGCAAAAGACAAGAGGCAAGCACCAAGCTGCCAGGCTCAAGGAAACGGAAAAGTACGCACCTGGCTGCCTGGGTTGCGGAAGTCTTGCCACCTCTTGCCCTCCACGAATGCATAGGAGAACAGAGTGGACATCAGCAGGGTGCCTGTGCACGAAGGGGCGTGTGTTACAGCAAAGAGCCACAGGGTTGGAGGGTATCAGGGGTGATCAGGGTTGCACACATCCACAGAGAGCACATGCTATGCCAGAACTCCCTGACCTGGGCCCCCCAGAATCCCCAAAAACAGGTTGCTCTGTAGGACAGCAACCTTGTGAGCTCAGCATTGGACATTCTAGGAGGCTGTCCATCGTTGCCATGTTTTCCCAGCTTAATTATTTGAATTTAAGAAGGTTCCCTGGGGCTGGCCAACTATTCCTAAATCACGATGTTCCTTTCATCCCTGAGGCGAGCACTCCAAAAAACAGTCCCATTTTTCAAATGCTATTCTTCACTGTGCCTGGACTCAAAGCTAACAGCACCTGCAGCTTGTGGAAAGGGCACACTTCCCCTCATGCAGCAGCAGGCTTCACCGAGGAGCAGGCGTAGCTATCTCTCACTGGCATGTGATATCCTGGTTTTAAATGTGTTGTCAAGTACCTAAATTTCATTTTAAATAATTGTAGACAGCATTGCTTTTGGGTGAGATCAACTCTGCTGGAGCATTTCCCAATACATTTACCAGTGCAGGAAGCTGGTGCATGA
This sequence comes from Dunaliella primolecta, assembly GCA_914767535.2. Lineage (NCBI taxonomy): Eukaryota > Viridiplantae > Chlorophyta > Chlorophyceae > Chlamydomonadales > Dunaliellaceae > Dunaliella > Dunaliella primolecta. Next base: position 12,573,862 of record OU611755.1, read on the forward strand.
AAGTGATCTACTTCATCTCTTTTACTGTCAGCTGCTCCCTCTCATTGCAGGCACTGGGTTTTGATTGCCACATTACTTGTATTGAGAGTGAGCAGGTAATGGAGGGAAGGGATACAGTAGCTGCTAAGCCCTGGCTTGCACAATTCAGGGTGGTTTGACCAGCTCTCTGCCTGTGGTGAGTGAAGTGCTGGGGAGTGTCTTATATGCACGCTCTTCTGTGCCTGCTTACATCAAGTTCTCCGGCTGGAGGATCTGAAGGAGCCTGCCATTTCACACCTTTCAGCATAGGCATAGAGGTGTGTCCTAGCACTTCCACTTGGCTCACTCTCAAACAGGACGTCGCTTGCGGCATTCGGAAACGAAGCAACACAGCAGGCTAAGTTGCACGCATGCGGAAATATCTTGGGCGCCCTGTTTTTCATATTACGCTTAGTTGTTTTTGCAGGCAGGCGCCACCTTCAACCTGTTCCTTGTGAATGCAGGTATGCCCGAACTTGCATACACACGCACCGAATGGGATGGCGCCCTCGCCCTCAATGTACACCTTGCCGGCCTCATACCACTGGGGCACATTCAGGGCACCCAGCTTGGTGAACAGCTGCGCAAGCAATAAACAACACAGCCACAGGTCAGAAGGAGCCCAAAAGCCAGGATACTGCAGGCCTCTTGCAAACCCATCGTCATCCGCTTGAAGGAGCGCAGCACAGGAGGCCAGGCACGATGTGGGAGTGGCCATGCTTTGCACAGGCTAAAGTGTGAATAAAAATGGCTCCTGAGTACGGCTTTTGGGCTCGGCTCTTGGGCTCGGATCACGGCCCAGATTCCCAACAACTGCCTTGAACAGAGCCCAGAAAGGATAAGTCTGATGCGCAAGCATATGGCAGAAGCACCTGGTGGTGCCAAGTGACGAATGCGACGTGCCATTGCCTGCCTGACCTACCCCAGGGATCAGGATGCCAGCCACAGCCATCATGGCAGTCCTGGAGTGCACCAGCTCTGCCTGCTGGTACCTGCAGCAGATGTGATACACACACATGCCACACATGAACACCCTTGCTCAAGTGACAGCGTGCATAGCTTTGCATGCACGTGCGGGCGTGCTTGTGTGTTGTGTCAGCCATGCACAGATGTTTGTGGAGTACCCGAATGCAGCAGAGCACTAGTCATGTATGAGCACCGTGCAGGAGTGATTTCATGCACATGCATGTCTGCCTCAGCATGTGCAGACAAGCTGTTTGAGGATTTCTTGAAAACAACGAGTTGGCTGCAGATGGAACAAGGTGCTATGGCGAGCTTCTTGTTGATCTTGAAGCATTAATATTAAAACACATGTAGGATCATCGCAATTGCAGCAATGCACGCACTATCTCGCCTGTGCTGAGATTGTCCATCCTACCTGCGTGGCCTGTCATGCTGCGTTTGGCTTAAGCGACTTAATGACAGGACACATGTCCTTAAAGGCATGACAATGATGCGTCAGTTACATGGACCATCTTGTCAATATCTGACTACAGTGAGCACAAAGGAACATATCCAGATGCATTCTCACGGCGCTGCTGCCCCTATCCTCATGGGGCCACCCACCATCGGAGGGCCTCAGGCTCAGCACCCAGGTTCAGGGGGTCAAATCCAAAGTTCCTGCAGAGTGAGAGTGAGAGGGAGGATGTGAAAGACAGCAGTGAGAGACAGCTGAATGAGAGGGAGATGCTTGCATCACTCCCGATTGCTCGCTCCTGCCCTTCCCCCGTTTGTGCTGTTGGACGCTGGCACACGCGCACAAATCGTTTGCTCTCAATGCCTGAACTGCTTCCTTCCAAGCCAATAAGGACAGATCGACAGACTGCCCAGGGTGCAGAACACTTCCGCAACTCTCACCCGGCCATCTTCAGGTCCTTCAGGTGCGCTGGGGTCTGGGAGCCTGGCAGCCAGTTGCCGTTCATGTTGGCCTTCACAGTCACGCTCCTCCGGCTCAGCGGGGCCTGTGTGGGTTTGGGGGGGGCGCAGGAGGGAGGAGCGTGTTGTGCGCAGGCGTGTATTATGTGTATGTGTGTGCCAGTGTGGGGAACACGCGCATCTCCGTGCGTGTATCAGGCATTTGTACGCGATTTACTAGCGATGCTGCACTCTGCACCCTGGGAACCCAGCAGCAATTGACCTAAGGGGGCCGCAAGTGCAAGAGAGAGAGAGAGATTGAGATTGACCCCATACCCGCACCTTAACTCCGCTGGCACGCATGCACTGCTTCTGCATGACCTGCATCGTGTCCTGTGATGGGTTTTACAGACAGCGTCCTGGACTTATTAAAAAATGTGTTTTTGCACGGGGGGGTTGAGATATTTGAGATGTGTGACTTCCTATTTTTACAAAGGTGCCTTTGTTACTAATTTAATCTAGAATTGTTCCATAATCCAATTGTTGTTGTCACTGGGGCTGCATGGGAGCAAGATCTGTGAGGGCAACTGCTACAACAAGTCAAGGGAGTGAGTGACAGACATGCAAGTAAGCCTCTGGCACAAGGTTCAAGCCAGATCAAATCTTTCTTTTCAATGACGCACAATTTTCTCAGGTTGCCCTGTTTAGAGCGACAAGAGGGCAGGCCCCTTGCGCGCTCGGCAGCAGTCTTCCAATTGGCCTAGCACTGCCATTGCCATTGCAGTCTGCTGGATCATGTGTTGCTGGCTGACTACCTGGGCAAGTGAAACCTTTGCAAGTGTTTCGGAAACATCTTTTTCATGGCTGAGGAAGTTTTCAGCCAGCGAGCACAGATACAGGTCGCTTTGTCACTTTGGCACAAATTGAAAAAGGAAGGTAGAGCAAAACAGACGATGCATTTTGAGACTGGCCACAAGCAAAAAAAAAAGGTTTTTTTTGCCAGCGAGCCAGCCTTTTTCCTCTACGTGTCAGAATCCCCTCCTACAAAATCATCCTTTCCAGCGAGCCAGCCTTTTTCCTCTACGTGTCAGAATCCCCTCCTACAAAATCATCCTTTCCAGACATCTCCTCAAGAAAAGGTTTGTGCTGTGCGCAAAACCTGAAGTGATCATCAACTTGATAATAGTGCCCTTGAAGTTCAACCTGCTTGACATCTTCTATTTTCTGGGAAAAGAGAAAATGGAAACAAAAGCTATGCCACGTAGGTAGGCAGTGAGAACACTTGCTACATCATTTTTAAGGACAAGGAGACGAGAAAAGAAAAGAAAACTACGCAGGCAGTGAAAACACTCCCCACAACAATTAAGGAAAAGAGGATACCTAGGGCTGAGGCACCGTGTATCCCCTTCACCAAGAGAAACAAAAGAAAGAAGTCAATGGGGATCAGGAGGGTTACTAGCAGTGCATCCAATAACCTGCCAGATCCCCATTACTAAGAAGGAAGACCCTAGTAGGCGATGGCTCCACGCAGGGGGCCGTGGATACCAACACAGCTGCATCCCAAACAAAAACGCTACGGACACCCACCTTGCTAATATTTTGAGCAGCGCGGCATTTGCTGATGACCTCCTGTGCCCTACAAATACAATTCAAGACCTCAAAGTCCAAGCGCGTAAACTTACACTGTATTCAGATTGGGCAGCATTAATCATATCTGGCAGCAAAACAAAGGCCACCGGCATCCTTCACAGTCACCCCCCGAAAGATAATAATGGGGTAACACCCTCCCAAGCTCTCAGGCATCACCTCCAAGGCAAAATAGACATCCAAGAACAGAAAGCTCAATTCCTACCATCTGATGAGCCCTTCCTTTACCTCGGAGTTCAACTCACCATGGATTTAAACTGGAAGCACCAGATCCAGCGTATGACTCGTAACCTTAAAAAAAAACTTGAACACCTCAACTTCTCCCAGACCTCCCCCCGTCAAGCCAAAGACATGATTCGCATAGCTATCAGTCCTAATCTTGCCTATGCCTTTGCAGTCACTCCTTGCACCCCAGCAGACCTTATCATCTGGGACAAAATGATTGACAGAACCATTAAACATAAATACAATCTCTCAATCAGCACAGCAGCAGCAATGATAAGAGAGGATGTGAACAACTTTGGACTAGGGCGCCCCTCAATCTGCGTTGAATACCACAGGCGCATGGCCTCCGCACTCACGTCCAGCCTAGAGGACCCCTCAGCCAGACAACGCGCAGTTAGCCTTAATATCCTTCACAATCAAATAGCACACCTCAAGGACCTGTCCGTGGACTTCCTTAACAATGGTGTAAAAACCAACCTTCGCATAAAAAGACAAATGAATCACTGTATGCGAGCACGCCAGTTAATCAGCATCCACCTCAGTGAACTCCACCTAAGAAAGGAAGGGGAAAGCATGTTCCATGAGGACCTGAAAACCATAACCAAAGCCCTGTCACTGCATAAACCACCCCCCCGCAACCTCTCAAACCTCATCACATGTATAATACAACCACTCATGGGCCTTGGTATTAATGGAATACATGACCTCACATCCCCCTGCAAAACCATGGTCATCACAGTAGCTCAACTCCAGGCAAAATACTTTGAGGTGAACACCAAATCTAAAATGGCACTCAATAGACTGGCAGCCCTCATCAACCTTCCAGCCACCGAAGAGCTTAACACTGCTATTGTCCAAAAAATCCTCACCTGCAAGAACACTGAAGCCAGAGTCCATGCGGCCCACCGCCACATCAACAACACCCACATAAGTGGCCTCATTGATAAGAAAAGAAAAGAAAAGAAACGAAAAGAAAAGAAAAGAAAACCTACGTAGGCAGAGGAAACTCTCCCTACATCAATTAAGGAAAAGGAAACACATTGGCCTCATTGATACCCAACTCAATGAAGAGTTAAACCCCTCCGTCAGCACCCATGCTCACCCTCAAAGGAACGACAACCGACCAACACAAGTGGTACCTACACCACAACCTCCCTCCACTACGCACTACAGGCATGAGATTACTGGGCGTCGCCTCTTAAGGACACCCAATTCTCGTCAAGCTCCTACAATAAGTCCTTCTAGCACTAACAGAGCACACCCAACCCATCCTTTGTCACAAAACACTAATCAACCCATTAATATGCCAGCCACACAGCAAATCTGCCCCCTTACACAGGAGGTGATACCTGCTATTGTGACTACTCCCATGGAAGGGCCACCCAGTAAAAGAACACACTCCTAGTGCAGATCCGCTTATCACTCCCCCGCTCACCCAGCTCACACCACCATTCCATCCAATGTCCTGCTTGCCACGCAAAATGTCAATGTAGAGACCACTAATGCTAGAACCTCACCTCCTGACAACGCTCCCACCGTTCAGGCTAGTCAGCCTGGTCCACAAAATGAAGGCCCTTGGGATGGGCCTCCCAGCAAACGCACGCGCTCATATAAGAAACAAGCATCCAGACATTCACAGCAACACTTGAGCCAGGAAATTCAGGGATCTAGTGTCAATCAACTGAACGGCGTGCCTTCCATTCCCCATACCCACCCCAACACCCCAAGCAGCTCGAATACACAGAACAGTATCCAAAGTCATAACAGATAGAGAAAAGCTTTGCTTCATGTAGAGGCAGAACTTCAGACCCTTACCATCTACCCTCTAGCTCCAAATTGGCAAGGAAACGATATCTGGAGGTACAAAGAAAATTTGGTGAAAAAGCTGGCTCAAGAAGCCACAGCCAACCATGCCATTAATGCTGTATACTATAATGACATTCACATCACACATATAGACGCATGGAGAATTTATTCAGCCAAGAGAAAGGACATGAGTAATGACCCCTCAACCCAGCAGAAGCAATACCACACATACTATGCGCCCATGATAATAGAGAAGTGGGCCCTGCCTCTCTTTAAGAAAGCTAGCTTCCATCCAGCAAGCATCTGCACAGCTGCTCGCATAGACATTGGGTGCGCATGTTGCCAGATATGCAACTACCACGGAGGCCTGGAGCCTATCAACTCAGAGCCCCCCTTCCCTGACATGTATGTCTGTGATGTGTGCGAACGTACCTATCACTGGAAATGCATGAGAGAACTTGGATGCTATAATGATGACCAAAGGCAAGAAGTCAGCGCAGCTGAAGCCTGGGCCTGTCCCGCCTGTGCTAGCCTCAGCAACGAAGACAAAATTAATAGAGCACATAAGTCTAAAGAAGAACTGCTTGAGGTCTGTTGGTCACCATCATGGGAGCAGAAAAACTAAAAAACAGCTGGCCCATCTTCAACCAGCGCGTACAAGAGTTTGAATCTCAGCTAAGCAAACCCAACCTTCTCCTACCCACAACAGACTCTGCCCTCTCCAACTAGAGAGGCAAGGGTTCAACAAATCTGATACAAATAGCACCTGGAACCAGAAATTAGACATAGAACTTCGCAACAAAATCATCTTTGACATACACCCTACCAATCCGCAAACGGACATCAAACCCACTGGCACTTGTGAGTTCTGGGTCCGAGAAATAGACCTTGTCAAGCACAATCCTGAACCGTCTTCAAATCATCCCCCAACAGAAACGCCTGAAAGCCCCACACCATCTATCCCAACTACCCTCCCTGCTATTTACAAATCAAGAGTGGCCTGCGTCTACAATACAGATGGCAAATGCGTTGGGATGATAACCCCTCACCGCTTTGATGTCCTTTTCAAAGCTTTCCACAAGTCCAAAGCAGAAGGTCTGCACGATAACATCTGCCCCCCACCAGCAAGCTTTGCATCTGAGATGCTCGGGCTCCTAGCCCGCAAGACCAATTTGGAGGACAAATACCAAAGCAAAAAGATTAAAGACTCCTTCTCACGGACCCTCCCGCCTCACATTCACTCCGCCTTCCAAAAATGGGCAAACGTCACCCAAAAGAAAATGGCTTCTCCCCTGGACTATAACGCTCACTACCATCATTATTGGAGTTCTGATCCCCGCGAAATTCTGTTTGGTGCCCACTACAATTCTCTCTCCTCCAGATTTTCCGGGATGTCTATCTGCCATCCCATCTATGATGAGAAGTCCATGAAACTAACACTACGACATGCTATTTACTCTGCCATCCTTAACACAGAGGCTACAGCCACCTTCATGATTCTGCCAGTAAGTGGAAGGCATATGATGACCAACCCCTACTCACAACTCCTCAATGCCTACCCACACCTTTGCTACAAGCTCGGGACCATTCCAAAATGCAAACTTACCTATGACAAACCCCAATCCTGGGTCAGCCAGGAAACTGCCCTACCCAAGCATACCTGGGATTTACAAGTTATTGCAGTCTGGAATACGGCTGCAAGAGTCCACTTGAATAACCAGAACTGTAACTGGCTTCAGGATCTAGCCAAAGCCATCAGAATGGAAAAATGTATTAGAATTGTTAGTAACCACCCCATCCAGAATACAAGACATAAAGTGATGCCCGGGATCAAAAAATGTGAAAAGCTCCCCTTAGACACGAAACAGATTTCCAAGAGCCCCAAAAGATCCGCCCCAGACATTACTGTTAATGCTCCTTGTCAGTCCCATCCCAACCTCCAGCTTAAAGTTGCAGATTGGAGATCTTGGGCCTACACAGACGGCAGTTGCCAGGTCCAGAATGGCAAGACAGTCATAGGGGCAGGTGTGTACCACCCTTTGAGTGATTCACAAAACCTAGTTGAACCTCATGGCGCTGGTATTACCAATACCATAGGAAGAGCTGAGCTCGCTGCCATTGCTGCTGCGCTCACTCACGATTACACACATATTGCCACAGATAGCCTTAGCTCACTTTATCAATTTAGAAAGCGAATCCTGCATCCAGAAAAGCATAGGCATCACGTGCAAGGAGATGTTTTGAAGAAGATATCAAACCTTGCCCGAGCCTCTCAAGATAACATCTTTTTCTACAAGGTCAAGTCTCATGCTGGAATAGCTGGGAATGAATGCGCAGATCAGGTTGCTAAATACCAGGCCTCCCTCAAAGATGGCAACCTAACTGATACAGGACTCCCTAGCGCTGGCCCAGGAGGAAATCCCTTCCACAATACAATCTGGCTGGCTAGTGGAGAGGCAAATCCTAGGTCTCCTCAATCCCACCCTTCTTCTCCTCGTCTGAGCTACCTCCCAGACCTTAAAAATGCTTTGAAATCCCATATGCATGCTAAACACAAGCTGGGCTATGCTGACAGAAAGACAGGCTACTACACTTACTACCAGAGCTTACTACCTCACGTAAACAAGGAAATTAGCAATGCCTTTTGGAACATGCCCGGTCTCTCAACCCGAATGAAACGTACTGTCTTCCAATACCGCACAGGCACCCTCTACAATCAGAAACATGCGGTCCGATATAAAAGATCCACTAGCCTGACATGCCCCCTACCTGATTGCCATCACATGGATAGCGCTCTCCACATCCTATCTGGCTGCCAATGCCCTGTCATGCGTAACATGGTAACTGAGCGTCACAATATTGCTTGCAGCATGATTTTGAAACTGATCAGTGAAGGCTCTTATGGGGCCAATCTTGTGCAGTTGGATGCGGGCAACGCAAGCCGTTTGGCCCAGCACGACCTGCAAGTCCCTGAGCATGTCTCTAATCGAGCTGTACCTCTCAACCTCTTCAAACCCACGGTTTCTATGCAAACCAGACGCAACTCCAGCCGCCCTGATGCAATCTTGGTTACTCCTCACCTAACCAACCCAAACAGACCACTCACTCCACCCTCGAACCGGGTACTGCGCAGTATGGGGAGTAGCACAACTCCAGCCCGCCATATTCACTTAATAGAAATCAAATACTGTGAAGATACGAGGCCTGGTGCCCAGCTGGAAGCCTCACAGCAACAACACAGTGAACTGTGCAAACAACTCCAAGGTGCAGAGATTACTACCCACCCAATCCTCCAGGGTGTGTGGGGGACTATCTACACTGCCCATACCCTTGATCAATTAAAAAAATTAGGGATTGACTCACAGAGATCTGAAACACTTGCGCAAGAAAATTCCATGCCCATTCTGTACAATTTGCGCACAAACTTACCTCTACCAGACGAGCCATTGAAAACAAAAACACTCTTCATAACACTGGTGCCCTGGAACAGCGTGCTGCCAGAAACCCACCTGATCCATATTGACTCCCCTCTCATCTTCTGGTGAGGGAGACTCACGGCTCTTTAAATTTGAGCCAATGTGTCTCTCTTTCCTTAATTGATGTAGGGAGAGTTTTCTCTGCCTACGTAGTTTTTTCTTTTTTCTTTTCTTTTTAGGGTCTTCTTTTTGTTGCTTCGTGGTGGAGGGGACTCACGGCTCTTCTGAGCCAATGTGTCTCCTTTTCCTTAATTGATGTAGGGAGAGTTTCCTCTGCCTACGTAGTTTTTCTTTTCTTACTAACAGTAGCCCGTGCCTGATCTTGGAGGCGCATCAATATTAAGGTTTGTGAGTCCCTTTTAATAGGGGTCAAGGACGTCACACTCCAAACTATGAGACCGAGTTCATTCTCGGATGGCGCACCAATGGTGTATGTGTTAAATCGCGTGGGCTACCATGTGACAACACGTCCAGAGTTGACAATAACCATGCAACAAATGGCCATGCTGCTCCTCAGCATGTTCCTAACTGAGCTGTTCTTGCCGGTCTCCTGCAGGACAGTTCTGACTTGGCTGCAGCACACAGAACATAGCAGGGTCCGGACCATTTTGCACTAGGTTAGCGATACATCAGGGACAAGAACCCCTGGCATTAGGCTGTCACGACGAGAGTCTGCTGTGCCGAGAGTGTGCTGCAAGTTAGTTGAGTTAGTTGGACAGTGGTATTCATCCTTGTGGCAACACAGCTGAGGCTGTGTTGAGAGAACCCTTTACTTCACGTAGGAACTCGTAGTAACACCATCTTGTTCTCATCATCTTTGTAAACCCAGTCAAGCCCCTAATAAAGTAGCCCATGTGTGAGTAAGCTCACCTAGCCTTTGGAGGAGGAAGCCAGCAGTGCCACGCCAGTTAAGTGCATCAGTCCAGCATACGAAGTTCAGCCTAATTACCAATAGCATTAGCCAGCAAGCCAAGCAAGCAAGAGTCAAGCCGACTCTCCAGAATCTGCATCATATCTGTCAGTAGCTAGAATCCTCAGCCAAACCGCTTGTTGCTGTGCGCCACAGCATCAACACCCCTTATCATCTGGTCATGGGATGTCAAGACACTGTTATGGCTGCGTCACTTTCTCAGCCTGACAAGGCCAAGGATAACAGAAGTAGAGCCAAACCTCAACGGAAGGCGGAACAGAAGGTTAAAAAAAAGAATCCAATAAAAAGAATTCCACTTAAATCCAGGCCACACCTCACACACACTAGGTTCTACGATGATGCAGCAATAATCAAGATTTAACGTGACAGCAATATGATTAGTTTGGTTGCCAACATAGGAGCAGTGCTCCTAGCTGTGCTTCTAATTTATGCTGGCTGTTGCCAGACTTTGCAGCTACACTCAGAGCAAAAACACCAGCCCCCCAACCCTCAGCCATTAACACCATCCTCTCCCAGCGGCAGGAGCAGCAGCGGGAACAGCATCACCAGGGCAGAACACGGGAGGACTCGGAGCCGGGAGGGAAGGATAAGCAGCAAACGCGAACCAAGACAGCCGAGCTTAAGCGTGCAAGAGAGCTGAGTTCTTAGAATCTCCCAGTAGGAAGTTGGACCTTGCGCCTGCTTCTCTTCCTGTCGCTTTTCGTTGGAGCTTTGAACTTCCTCTGGGTCCAGATCCCCTTTTTCTTTCTTTGTGTTCTTGCGCCTGCCTTCTAGCCTTCCTTTTCAGGAGCTGTCTCTCTTTGTAGCAGGGGCCCTTTTGGGAAATCGCTATGTCCTTGGGCACATGTAACCAAAGAAAAGATAGCGCTGGCAATTAAAGCAACACAGGGCCCTTCCAGGAGGTATGGGACTTCAGGGGGATATGTTGGGCCTCTAATTTATGGAATTGGGCTCCAGTTTTTCAAGCTCTGCTTGGGAGTTACCTGGGGGGATCCTGTAGCTGATGTCATCCAGGCTACCTAGTGTGTCTATGGAGGAGGCAACATGTGTTTTCCTTCATTTGAATGCCAAACACTGCTCAATATCCTAGTATACAAAGAGCTTTGCATGTCATTTTTGAAATGAATGCTTCTGAACCTTATACAGCATTACATTGTTCATCAAATGCTCTGATCACTTATCTGATCCAACAACTTTGAAGCCTTTGAGCACAGTCTATCTTGTCACGTTAATTCGTGGGTATTGCTGAAGTAGCAGAACCTAGTGCGTGAGGTGTGACCTGCATCTAAGCGGGGTTCTTTTATTGGATGCTCTCTCTTAATTAACCTTGTGTTCCACCTTCCATTGAGCTTTGGCTCTGTTTCTGTTATCCCTGGCCTTGTGCCAGGGCTCCTTGTCCCTGATGTAACGCTAACCTGGTGCAAGTTGGTCCGGACCCTGACATTCTGTGAGCTGCAGCCAAGCAAGCACTGTGCAGCAAGACCAGAAGAAAAATCAGCTCAGTTAGGAACATGCTGAGGAGCAGCATATCCCTTTGTTGCATGATTATTGGCTACTCTGGGCGTGTTGCCGTGTGGTAGCCCCGCGCGGTTCAACACAACACCATTGTGGCCACTGCTCACAGTTTAAGTGCATTACCTGTTTCAAGAACAGTAATTGTGCAATAATGGTGATTCAGCATGACAACCTTGTGCTGTTCCGTCAAGCACCAAGCCGCAACAAAAATGGTTTGTTATCTTTCTATCATGACAAGAGTCTGCTGTGCCCAGAGTATGTTGCAACTTAGTTGAGTTAGATGGACAGTGGTATTTATCCTTGTGGCAACACAGCTGGGGCTGTGTTGAGAGGACTATACTTCACGTAGACTCGTGGACTCGTAGTAACACCATCTTGTTCTTATCATCTGTGTAAGCCCAGTAAAGCCCCTAATAAAGTAGCCCATGTGTGAGTTCAAGCTCACCTAGCCCTTGGAGGAGGAAGCCAGCAGTGCCACGCCAGTTGAGTGCATCAGTCCAGCATACAAAGTCCAGCCTAATTACCAATAGCATTGTCCAGCAAGCCAAGCAGGCAAGAGTCAAGCCGACTCTCCAGAATCTGCATCGTATCTGTCAGTAGCTAGAATCTCCAGCCAAAACTGCTTGTTGCTGTATGCCACAGCATCAACACTTTCAAAGAAGAAACGCTTTCAAAGAGGAAGAAAGTTTCTTCTCTCAACACCGGTCTGGTCATGGGATGTCAAGACACTGTTATGGCCCCATCGACTGAACATAAAGCAGCGGCATGTGCACTTGATTGAAATCAAGTACTGTGAAGACACGGGGCCTGGACAGCAGTTGGAGGCGGCACAGCGGCAGGATGCAGACCTCTGCAAACTCATTAATACAAAAGTTGTGACTCTCCACACCATCCTTTTGGGTTTTGGTGGGACCTACTACACTGAGCACACCCTTAACCAGTTTAAACAACTGGGACTTGACCATCAACGCACCAGTAAACTTGCTCGCAAACTTCATGCCCATTCTGTCATGTATGTCAACAGGCTTGCTACCACTAGGCGTGCTATCAAAAACAATAATACTTCTTGCAGCCAGGTTATGGAGCCGGGTGCTTCCAATAACCCTCCAGATCCCCATTAGAATCTTCTTTTTGTAGATTCGTGGTGGAGGGGATTCAAGCCTCTTCCGAGCCAATGTGTCCCCTTTTCCCCAATTGATGTTGGGAGAGTTTCCTCTGCCTCCGTACTACTTTTTCATTTGGCTGTGTCACTTTCTCAGCCTGACATTTCCTTCCCAATCCAAGCTTTTTGCTTCGAGCATTCTTTGGCCAGGTCTGGTTAGAAGCCTCAGTGTTTCTGCTTAGTTGCCCTTGTAGGCGGATGTATATAGCTGCGTTGTTACAATAATTATATCACTTGTGCGTGCAGGGTTATAACTACACTACTCATGTGTTAACAAAGGGACCTGGATCCTTGATTGCCCATCTGAGGATCTGATAGATTTGCGCGCTCAATTCCAGCATCTGTTTAGCTCTGCACCCTCAGGTCGTGCAACACGTCTTGTAGACTTCATAAGCCAGGCAGGATGTCTTAGGATTAGCCCAGTTTGTGTCTGCATTCCTGAAATGCTGTGACTGAGCTTCTGGATTTGCTGTTAGATTGGACTGGTTTGGTTTCAGGCACATTTATGGTTCAGCTAAGCTGCCCCCCGCAGGCAGGTGCAGCTATGTACCCCTTTCTTTTCCTTTCCTTAACTAAGGGGCCTGTTATTTTCTTCTTTACGCCATAGCCTAGCAGTCATGCGTTTTTACTTTCGGCTATATATATGTAGCTATAGATCTCATCCGACATCTCGTCGGAGACATCTGGATCTGGGAATGACCACTCCTCGACCAGGGGTCCCCCAAAATACAGGGGACAGAGGATTCTGCATGGAAAAGCAGGTGGTCCCCCCCCCCCCCAGGAGCCTCCAGAGACGGAGTTGGTCGTCCGAGATTGAGCCCCTGTGGCGGTGAGTCGTCGATCAAAGTGTTTGCACCCAGGATGACACCTTTCCTTCATTAACACTTGAGTTGTTTACCGCTTGCGTAGCTTTTCGTTAAGTTATATATAATTGTGTGTGTGTAAACCCTGTAACCCAGTCTTAGACTTCAAGATTTTCTTTTCACTAGGACACACAGTTTGGTTTCTACCCGGGCTGTAGTACACTGCAACCCCTGTTCATCCTGCGGCACTTGCGAGATGCAGCTCAGAAAGTACAAGGGGGATCATCACAATTGTACACTGCTTTCATCGACTTCAAGCAAGCTTATGATTCCATCCCAAGGAGCAAGCTGTGGGAACATTTACACAACTGTCAGATGCCAAACCACATTGTCTCTATCGTGAAAGACTTATACCATGAGGATGAGTACACGCTGCTGGATGGGGATAAGAGAGCAAATGTGCAGCCATCATTTAGGGTCAAACAAGGGTGCCCTCTCTCCCCCTTGCTGTTTTAAATTTACTTGAACGACATTGACTGTCTGGCTGAAGGGGTGCAGGGTACGCTCACCGGTATTCCCAATTTCATGGTGACTCACTGTTCGCTGATGACCTCTCTCTGATGTCCAATGACCATACCAACGTGCAGACCATGCTAAACAAATTGAGAGCCTATGCTGAAAGGAAATCGCTGACTGTCAACACATTGAAATCTGAGGTGATGTGCTTCAATTCCAGATCTGATAATCTGCCCCCACTTTACTTTGATGGTACGCAGCTCCTCTACACAGATACTTTCAAATATCTCGGCATGGTGTGTGACAAAACAATCAATCTGGATGTTGCGGCCGATGCAGCGTTGACCATTCACAGCTGGTACTTTCCGAGTCAAAAAGTTTGTTCAGGAGCACGACCTTGCCAACAGATTACACGCCCAGATTTGGCTCCTCAAGACGTATGCAATCCCTGCTGGCATGTATGCAAGTCAGATCTGGGCTACCCCTTACCTTCGGCAAGGCAAAGAGATGGACAATCCCATACAGAAGTGGCTACTAATAGTGCTTAAAAGAACTTTGGGGGTCAGGGACACTACTCCCTCTAGGTGCATCATGCGGGAATGTGGTCTGGAGCCCTTACAATTCAATTGGTTCCGAGCAGCAATGCGTCTTTACAACTCCTTTACCATGATTGTTGGTCTTCCCATATTCTATCAGCCATGGATGGTTTGGCACACTCCCATATTTTCAAACAGAAGCTGCTGAATTGTGAGCCCATTGATCTCAGTCGTTTTGTTGTAGATCTCAGGACCAGGCATCTACAATATTGGGAGCCTTTTTCCATCACACACCCTAGAGAGCGCAACAGTAAACGCTTGACCTATCACAAGTGGTGCGCTCCTCCTACTAAAAGAGCCTTGGTTATGCGTTCTCCACTGGACTATATGGCATATAGTCTCCCCAAATACATGTTCCTTGACCTCCCCCACTGGTCATCGAGGATTAAAAGGGTATGGAGTTGCTGTTCTTGCTTCAAATCAAGTTGCTGAATTCTTTTCACTGCACAAAAATATTAAAAACAGACAAGGCCTCTGGATCAGATGTGATAAAAGACTCTTTGATTTGGAGGAAGACGTCATGATGTGTGCCACCTACCTAAACCCTAAAAGCAGCACTAGGCCTGCTCAGGAAATTGACAATCTTTTTTACACGCTGGGTGAGGAGATTTTGTTAGCCAAAACAGTGACACCACATGTCATCATTTGTGGGGACTTAAATGCCCACATAGGGTGCTTAAATGAAATTACGGACGCGCACTATGATTTGCTTGCAACTTACCCACAACTTACTGGAAACAGATCAACAACTTGAATGCCCACACGTTAATAGAGCTGGAAAATGCCTTGTGGATGTGGCATCTAACCTGAACTGCATCATTACCACTGGGAGAGCGCCTGGAGATTTCGGACAACCTTCCTTTATAGGCTACAACAAAACACGCAGAAGCAGACCAGACCACCTTATAGTTTCCAGATGCCTGTACTCGTTCATAGAGCAAGTGACATTCACCGAGCCTATCTGTCTAGACCACTGCTTTCATACAATCACCTTCAGCACCCCAGACACACATATAACGCACGTTGACAAACGATTCCACTCCATTGACAGTGAGATGTTACAGGACTTTCCTGAGAGGTATCTATTTCGATGGAGGGCTGATAAAGCACAAGCTTATGCTGCGCACATCGAAGGGGATGAGAGTAGCAGGGAGGCTTTTGAATCCGCTGTCACAGATCAGGATGCTGAAAGAGCATGTACCTGCCTGAAGTCTTGGATTTTTAATGCTGCCAGACACCCGGATGTTGGTATGATTGCCCTTAGACCTCGCTCTCAGCAAATGGTGCGCAACAGAAATCACAAACGGCCTGAGTGGTTTAATGATGTGTGTGCAGCCAGAAAGAAGGCCTTTTTAATGGCATTGAAGACTGGGCAAGCCAGGCACGCTTGTGAGCAACTACACAGAGAGTACAGAGCTGAGGCGCAGCGTGCTAAGCGACGATATACCCGCACTTAAGCTGTAGATTTCATGCGCAAGCTATTCCAAAAAGATCCGGCTGTACACAATCTTTTGAAGAAGCCTGTGAGCTCCCGTATCACTCCTATTTCTGAGCAGGCATGGCAGGAACATATCAACAATTTACTTAACCATCCTTCTCCTTCCAACAATGACACTCATGGCTTGCACGATGAAGCATTAGGGGATACAGGCCCGCACACTTTCAATCTGCCTGGGGAAGCTGAGCTAACCTCCCTTGTCTCTAAGCACATTTCCAACATGAGCAGTTCTTCTTCACCTGGCTTTGACACAGTCCTACCTCCTTTCATAAAACATGCGTGCAAACTTGTCCCTAGACGTCATGGCAGAGGTCTTGAACATCACAATGTGCTGGCTCCATACATTTCACAACTCTTCACGCTTATGCTCAAAACTGCTCGCATCCCCTCATCCTGGAAAGCTGCCAAACTTGCTCCAATATTCAAAAAGGGCGCTGTGACACATCCTTCAAACTACCAGATGCTTGCACTCAGTAACACACTTTACCGCCTGTACACAAATGTCCTCCGCTCCATGGTTCAAGACTGGTGTGCAAAATACAACATTATTCCTGACAGTCAATTTGGCTTTTTTCCAGGCCGCAACACCTTACAACCACTTTTTATCTTGAGGCACCTAAAGCATGCAGCTCAGATACTTCAACCTCAAGGCTCCCCACGTTTATATGCCACCTTTATTGGTTTCAAACAGGCATATGACTCAATACCCAGAGACAGATTGTGGGAACACTTAAATGCCAGATGCCCAGCCAGCTTATCTCCATCATTAAAGACCTCTATCGAGACGACAAATACATCCTTATTGACGGAGATAAACGGGCAAGTGTCCAGCCAACGCACGGAGTTGAACAAGGGTGCCCACCGTCACCATTCCTATTCTCAATCTACGTTAATGACATTGGCTGCATCACAAATGGGGAAACAGGCGCGGTGACAGGCTTACCAAATTTTCATGTTTCTCATATGCTTTATGCAGATGACCTCGCTTTGACTGCAAACAACCACACCCACATGCAAGCCATGTTAAACAAGTTGCAGGGTAATGCAACCAGAAAATGCCTGACGGTCAACACAAAAAAGTCTGAGGTCGTCTGCTTCGAAGCAATTGAATTCAATTCCAGAGCTAACACTCTTCCCCAACTGTTGTATGATGGTGAAAACCTGCCCTACACTGATTCTTTTAAATATCTGGGTATGGTCTGTGACAAACGTCTCAACCTTTCCACTGCTGCTGAGGCTGCTCTGAAACCTTGCATGGCGGGGACTTATCGTGTCAAAACCTTTGCTCACGACCACAACCTTACAAATTGGCTGCATGCGCTCATCTGGCTCTTGAAAACGTATGCTATCCCAGCAGGAATGTATGCTAGCCAGATATGGGCCACTCCTTACTTACGGCAGGGCGCAGAAATGGACAGCCTGTTGCAGAGGTGGATCCTAAACGTTTTGCGAAATCTTCTTGGAGTGAAATCCACAACACCATCTTGGAACATTTTACGAGAATGTGGCCTTGAACCTTTTCAGTTCAATTGGTTTTGTGCCACTATGCGCTTCTACAACTCGCTTACTAAGTGCAACAGTCTCCTTCTAAAAAAGGTTCTCCATGCTGACATCAGCCTTAGCTCCATGACTGATTCTTGTTGGACGTCCCACCTCTTATCTGCGCTGGATGGTTTGGCTCACTCGGATCTGATGACACGTCAAATTATGGCTTGTGACCCTGTGAACCTCAGTCAATTTGTGGTGGACCTGAGATCTAGACACCTGGGCTATTGGAACCAATTCACAGCCCCTAATCCAAGAGTAAGCAACAGTAAGCGGCTGACTTACCATCAATGGTGCGCTCTCCCTGCCAGAAATGCACATGCCATTCACCCACCTTATACAATGCCTAAATATATGTACTTGGATCTTCCCCATCATGTCCTTCGCAACACTTCCAGGTTCAGGCTGCGGGTACACGCTCTCCGAGTTGAACGGGCTACTTGATCCAATAGCACTTCTCCGGTCTGTGATACCTGTGATCCTGATGACATACAAGATGAAAAACATGTGTTGTTCAGATGCTCCAATCCCCAGGTCTGCTCTCTCCGTCAAAAGTATGCCTCACTTTTTGAACACAACTTCATTTTCCTACACCTCCACGTTTCCCACAGGATGTCCTGTCTAGGCACCATTCACCAAGTGAATTTCCAGCATATCAATACTTTTCTAAACCAGGATAACAACAAACTTCCTTTTTTTCTTCATGACCTCATGTGTATTTATGAACAGGCTAGCAGTCAAACGTCTTGACTGAGGCCTTTTTTTCCCCTTGTAACCCCTTGTAACCCCTTGACCTCCCCCACGATGTCATTCGCAGCGTGGCTCGGTTTAGACTCCGCATTCACACCCTTTGCTATGAGACAGCTATGTGTCGGCACCAGTGCTCTAAGGGCTGTTCCACAGGCTTCTGCGTGGTCAGCAGTTGCCAGCAGCTAGTTCAACTAAGCTTAAGTTAAGCTAGTCTGCCAGAATGCAGACTTAAGTTGTGCTCAGCAGACAGCTGCTGGGCATGGCTTTCCTTGGTTGGAAGGCTGACAGTGCTGACTCTGCTTGCTGTTGAAGGTCTGGAACTCCAGTCTTTCAGCTATCATCCTGCTTTCTTTTCTCGTTGCTGGACCTGTCTTCTTTCTCTGTCTGCCGTGCTTCTCTCAGTCTGAACTTCGTGGTGGGTGGGTCATACGGTCTGTGCACCAATGTGGCCCCCTTTCCTTAATTGATGTAGGGAGTGTTTCACTGCCTACGTAGGTTTTCTTTTCTTTTCTTTTCTTTTCACAGCAACTTGGAATCACAGCTCTTCCCCAAACTGTGACCTTTGTGAGGCTGATGATAATGTCAAGGATGAACAACATGTCCTCTTCCATTGCATTTTCAAAATTTTTGTCTGAACTGGTTTCAATTTTTGATGCTGGACGAGAATGTTTCACCAGCAGCCGATCAGCCAGATTCTCGGGCTGTAGGCCAACCCCCCCTTTGTAACCCTTCCATTGCACACATCCCCAGGTGGTCTCTCTCCGCAGGAAATATGCTCCCTTGTTCTCACAGGCAGAATCTCATGATGTGTCTGCTTTTTTGAACCAGAACAACAACAAACTTCCTTATTTCCTTCATGAATTGATTGCCTTTCATGAGCAGGCTAGCAGTCGCACTTCTTGACTGAAGGCCTTATCCTTGTAAACCAAGCTTTGCTTTTCACTAGTGCACTTATAAGCTTTGGTCTGGCTTGCTGCAGTACATTTTTCATCAAGTGTTTGGACTCCACTCGGAGTTTTTATCTGATCCAACAACTTTGAAACCTGTGAGCATAATCTACTGTGCTTTTACAAACACCGGACCGCAACAAATATGATTTTGTTGTCTCTTATTTCCACTCCAAGTTTTGTGAGTTGAGCATTTTTGGAGCAGGTTTGGAAACAGGCCTCACAATTTCCGCTCAGCTGCCCTCGTAGGCGGTACAGCTTTTGCTGTAACCCTCATCTTTCTTGTGCTTTTTGGTGAACAATCTAGCACTGCTGGCATTTACTCACTCTGACTGGAGGCCTTTTGCACTAGTTATCCAGTCATCTTTAATCCAATTGCCTCTCGCAAAGTTCTCCCCTTACCCACATTAGCATTAGCCAACCCGCAAATTGCACTTTCTTTATTGAAAGCAACGAGCTGGAGAAAAAAAAGGGTCACAGAGGACAATAATGAAGACTGTCGGCTGGAGACTGTTCTGGAAGAACCATGGAAAATCAATCAAAAACACTGTCGGAGGAGCAATGGTAGCTGTTGCTAATCCGTACATGCCTTGCCTTTTCTCAGGGCGAGTGCAAGTGGAAGCAGGCAAGCATCACCGTGTCATCTTTTCATATCCTAAAAATCATGTAAAACCCCGAAGGCACTCGGAGCCCATGGATGGCAGGGCTGACAGTCCGCTTGAGGTCTCTCTCTTCCTCCTCCATGTTGCCTTTTTCACTGGCTTCAAAAAGGTTCCACGAAGTTGGTTAACAGACTGCTAAGGACCCGGCTAATAGTTCAATTTACAAGTTGAATCCAGATCGGACCTACAAGGTACAAACAAAATAGACAAAGAGGAGAGTGCTGTGAGAAATGCATGATGAATACAGGCGGACCTCATCTTCCTGACGGCGCGCGTGGCCAGGACACATGATGAAAATTACATAACAGGAGAGCGGACCACTTGAGCCAGAATACAGCTGCAAGCACGCCTGAAGGAAACAATGCAGTCCCAATTCCTCTATTCCGATCGGTTCAAATGTAAGTGTTTTGCATTCCAATCGTATCCTACTTGTTTATGTGTTGCCTTGACTGCTCAGTGCCTTATCAAAAGATCAGGGGGTTAACATGATGGGGTCCTTGGTTGCGTGCTGTAAATGTACCGCATGCAAGGGCTGTGGTTTTCAAGAGGAAAGCCACATCCAAGCACAAGACTCAGTGCAAGACTCAGCGCAAGATTCTCCACATGAATCTCTTTGCACACATCCTGAAACAACTTGCATTCTGAGCCCTGCATATCCAGGCGCTTTGTGGGCACCCGAAACAAACTTGCAAACCATCAGGGTTGGCCAGTTGTGCAAAAATGCACCATGTTTATAATGCATGATATAATATTATATAAATGTGTGTGATACAATTTTTCCACTAAGTTTCTAGGGGCAGAATGATCTACACAACAGGGCCAAGACAAATGGAACTGGCCAACCTACGTATCAAGGCACACGCAGGTCCCCAGGGACGCCTGAGGACAGTTGCGCTTGCTGTGCTCCTTTCACTGTGCCCACTCCTAGTGCGATACGTGTGCTTCCAAATCAACACTTGCTCTCAGCAATTTCAAACCACCTGTGAGGGTTGTGAGCTTCCAAGTCCACTTGCACATTCAATTGCTTCCTCGCGCACCCCCCCCTCTTACAGCCCACCTGAGGATTCAGCTGCTCCCATCACCGTCCATCACTCAACTGCCTCCCCCTCCTTTCCCCCTCTTGAAGCCCACCTGAGGACTCAGCTGCTTTTCCTTTCCCTCTCCTTGAAGCCCACCTGAGCATTTAGCTGCTCCCCTCGCCATCCATGTTTCAGCTGCCCCCCCCCTCCCCTCCCTTTTCAAGCCCAAATGTGCGTTCAGCAACCCCTTGCCATGCATGTACAAGCCGTCCCCTCCTCCTTTCCCCTCATGAAACCCACCTGTGCGTTCAGCTGCTTCCGGGAAGTCCTTGCATCCACACCAGCCTTGATCTGTCGCTGGCGCCAGATGGTCCACAGCTGGGCCACCTGTGAATGTGAGGGAGGATGCGAGAGAGAGGGAGGGGCACATCCATGAATCCCAGGTTGAGTGCAAGGGAGAATCTGGTAGCGAGGGTAGCACCGGTGATTCCAAGGTTGAGAGCGAGGGAGAATGTGAGAGCGAGGGGCACATGGGTGATCCTGGGGTTCAATGCCAGGGAAAACGTGAGAGCAAGAGGCACATGGGTGATTCTGGGGTTCAATGCCAGGGAAAATGTGAGAGCAAGAGGCACATCAGCGATTCCAAGGTGGCAAGTGCCCATGTACTCCTCAGAGGTTCATGCGTGTGTGGCTGCTTATTGGCTTGTTGAGAGGCTCATGCAAATGCAGCTGCTCAGTTGCTCATTCTTCATGTTGTGCAGAGCCTGATTTTAAATGCTCATGCAAGTGTCCCCAACTATGTAATTACAACAGCACAAGACAGGCTGCCTTAGGTAAGACAGGTCCGCACTGCTTTCAAGCTTTCAGCTTTCTTTTTCGTGATGTCTGCGCAGCCTGATGTCCAGCCCCAGCTTCCTTTTTTTGGGGATTTGTTCAGAGGGCGGACAGAAAACAGAGGCGCATGGAAATCTGTCACCAGATGACCTGGTTCTAACTAAATCGCCGGGAGATGTGAGGCATGTAACCTCTTGGCAGAGCAGGCACATCCTTGTGCTACGGCAAGGACTATGAAACACGACTGACATGCTAAGGCGGTTCATCTGGCAGCAACAACGATTGCAGCACCACGTCTGGTAGATGTGATGCAAGGACGTTGTCGAAGCAGGCCAAACAAGCAACAAAAGGCACGCAGAGAGCAAGCAGCTAACCTGGCGGCGCAGGTGCTTGCTGACATGGGGCTTGGGCATCTTCTCTGGGTCTGGCTGTGGTGAAGAGTCACCCGGGGCCATCTCACTGATGCCGCGTGTGCGGAACAAGAAGCGCACAGTGGCCAGCTCCTTCTTCAAGTCACCAATCTTGGTGAAAATCTCATCTGAATGTGCGTTTCCAGCAGGCGGTATGTGTGCGTGTGTATGTGTGTTTTCAGGTGTGTGCCTGCTCACAATGGTCTGTTTTGGGGGTGCAAGAGCTTGTATGTATTTGCATGTATAAGTGTGTTCATGCTTACGTGCCTCCTCCCAGCTTGCGCAAATGCATGAATGTTCATGCTTGCTTGCTTACTTGAAGGCGTGTATGAGCTAATTTCATGCAAGCATTTGCGCGTATGCGTCTGAGCGTGTGTGTGTGTGTGTGTGTGTGTGTGTGTGTGTGCGTGTATGTGTGTGTGCGCGTGCCTGCTCGAAATCATGTGTTTTCGTGGCAGGAAAGCGTGCATGTGCTTGCATGTGTAAGTGCGCTCATGCTTTGTGTGTGCCTACCAGCATGCGTGAATGCATGAGCACGTATGCCTACTTGGAGGTATGCAAGAGTTGATGTCATGCATGCATTAGTGTGTGTGCATACGAAGCTCAGAAGCACCAACACAATCCCCTTTTTTATGCGCACACATGTACACTCTGGCAGTTAACGAAAAGAAAAGCATGCGCCTGCACGCACACGCACACGCGCACACACACGCGCGCACACGCACACGCGCACACACACGCGCGCACACACACACACACACACACACACACACACACACACACACACACACACACACACACACACACATACACACACACACACAGCCGCGAGATGGGTGCACCCTGTGCTGCAACCATTCAATGAGCTTGCTCAAGGCTGCCTCATACACTTATGAAGCAAGGTTGCTCTGGTCCATGCTTCTGGCAGCTGCAAGCCTCTACAAGCCCCCCTGCGACGCCTTACCCTCGGCGCAATGACGCACGTCGTCAACTTTTGTATGACAAACAGGCAGCTGAGGTCGGCTGTGTGTCGAACCTTTTGTTTCAAGTTAGCCTAGGGGGCCCACCCTTGCAATTTCCTTCCTCGCACTTGTAGGCCTGGGCACCTCAGCACAACCAGGAGGCTGTAACTTCACCAACAATCTGCACATTAAAGCACAACTGATGGCTGCAACAGCACACCCACACGGGCACACCCTCATCCTGTGGAGGCACAGTTTTAGCCACCACACACTTGCACATCCACATCCACTCCGCGCCCCTGCACCCACCATCTGACAGGCCCTGGAAGTCAGCAGCCTTGGTGGGCTTCACGGCCACGGACACGCTGCTCCTCGCGGGTCCAGCTGGCCTCCTCAGCGGTGCCAGGCCGAGTGGCTGCTGGACGCGGGGCTGTGCCAGGAGAGCCTGTCCTCTGCTTGCTGCCAACATTTTTAAATATTAGTTGTAAGGGTGGATGCAAAATCGCACTCGGTGCGACTTTGATGTTGCGTCTGCAAACAGCAAGACAATTGCCTGGCGATGTTTTTATTAAATAAAATTTCCTTTCTTAACTGGACTTATGCCTGAAGGCTTCCTGCTGACGCGGTGGTATATGTGATATGCACTGCAGCCCCAACCCATTGTCCAGACCCGTTCAAGGCAGTAGTCAAGGAGTGCATGCCTCCTTGGCCCTTGGTGTTCCTATCCTCCCATTGAGCAGGAAGTCCAGCTTTGGATTTTTTTCCCCCTCCACACTTCCCTCACCAAAGACACACCTCCAGCAAAAACAGCAGCAGTGTGTGCAAGGAGGTGCCTCTACTGTTGCATGTCAGGCATCACCTTCATCTGGCGGAGATGCCGCAGGTATGCTGCGAGCTCACTTGATGCTGTTTTTGGGGTGCTGAATGAGCAGCTGTCCTTTCCTGTTCCCTTCATCTCCTGCACCCTCCCCACACACAGGCGGCCTTCCTCCCCACCATGTCTGGACCTGGATCAATCCCTTACCCCTTCCTCCAACGCCCCTCAGCCAGGACACGCTGGCAAGCGAGGCACGAGCCCTGCAACACAGGTTCATTGAACAGCAGATACGCCAGTCCGCGGAGCAGTTCTCGAGCACCCCTGGTTCCAATAACAATAGCAGCAGCAGTAGCAGCAGCAGCAATAGGGGCAGCGTGGAGTCACAGGAACAAGGCAGCAATAGCAGCACAGGGGCTGGCTTGACCACGCACAGGAGAGTCATCAAGCAGCACCTCGAGGTCTTGACACAGGTGCCCAGAACTCTGGTCATATTGCTGTTGCATGCCTCCCCACATGCTGCCCCTGACACGGTGCAAATGCTGCAAGCACACTTCACTTGGCCTTTTGTGGCATGTTTGGTGGAACAGGGATTGTAGGTTATGTTCTGGAGGTGCGGTTCACCTCCTACTGCACCTCCCCTGCGGTCTGGCACGACCTCTCACATGAGTGAGCCCCTTTGAGCGCGTCTTTGGTGGCGTTAGGAAGTCATCCTGCATGCACACACCAGGGAGTCCTAGCAACCTTGTCTTGCGATCTCACAGGTTTAGGCATCACACTGCATGGCATTTGTACGGCCCAACTGCGCGACTCAACACACAGTACGTGCTGTGCTATCGTCTCAGGTGATGGACACCTTTGTGAAAGCACAGCTCCGAGAAGCAAGCGGCGAGGACCTGGCCAACCCAGCCGCCCTGGTCCTGCCGGACGTGCAGCACCTCCTTTTGCTGGGGGCGACCACAGATCCAGACTTAGGCAGCAGCAGCATCAGCAGCAGCAGCAAAAGTGAGAATGGCAAGCAGGAGATCTCTGGGGAAGGCCCTGGTTCTGGAGGCAACCCTCCAGCAGCCACCGCCTTGGAGCCATCACTTGCAGAGACGAGCATGGTACACTTGGAGTACGCGCGCCAGCTGCTTGCCTTCCACTACAGGGGCACTGCCGCGGGCCTGGACCCCGCCATTCCTCCCTTGCAGTCCCCCACTCACCCAACCGCAGCTCCTCGCACACAACCTGCCAAACCTCCCCCGACACCGCCGCCGCCGCCGCCTTCTGTGACAGCTGCACCCCAACGCACGCATGTGGCACCCTCTCAACCATCTGCTGCATCTGGTGCCCCCTCGCCGCCTGCACAGCAGCAGATCACCCATCCTGCGCACACCTCTGCACACGCACCAGGCCCTTCCACAGGGGCTGGCCTGCCTGCTGATGTAGAGGGCGGTCTGGGAGGGGGCTCTGCCACAAATGCAGGTGCAAGTGGGGCTGACAGGGCCAGCGGGAGTGCTGCTAGGGATGATGGTGCAAGGAGAGGCAGGCCCAGGTCCCCTGGGCCACCTGCGTTACCAACCACCAGCCATGCTTTGCTGCAGCCTGTGGTCCCTGTGTTCAAGCCCATGTTGGCAAAAGCAGCACAGGTGCGTGTTGTTGGGGAACCATGGAGTGGATGCGCGTGCACATGCTTGTGTTGGACCCTAGGGACAACGGGGTCCACTCTGACCCCCCATGACTTCTGGTGTAAATCTTCACTCTCCAAGCCCACGTGTACACATCCCTGTGTTCAAGCCCATGCTGGCCAGAGCATCCCAGGTGTTTGTCCTAAACATCAGGGAATGGACTCGTGTATGCACACTTGTGCACCTTAGCTGTTTGTTGGGCACTGGGTGTGGACGCTGGTGCACAAACACACACACACACGCACACACAGGCACACGCGCACACACACACACACACACACACAGGCACACATGCGCGCGCGCACGCGCACCCCCCCCCCCCCCCCCACACACACACCTTTGTTGCTGAGTAGGGGAGGAGGGAAAGACCTCATTTGCACACGTCAGCCCCTTAGTGCAGATGCAAGGCTGCTCACATTTTGTCTGTAACATTAATGCAACACCAATGGGAGGAGTGCAGACAAGTGGTTATGCGTGTGAATTCCTGAAATTCAGGACGAACTTCTTCCCGCATGCCAAGCAAGCAAAGCCGGCAGCAGCTGCTCGCACGTCAATACACGACAGGCAAACTTTGTTGGGGTGTGCGGCACCTTCATCTTGCTCAGACCCCCTGTGTCGCACCTAGGGGCAAAAGCACGACACCCCAATCAACACTAGTGGCAACACTACCAGGCAATCCTGCCTCAAACAACAGGAGAGCACCTGAAAGAACATTGTTCCAGGGGGCATTCCACCAAATTGGAAGCATGTGTTTCCGTTGCAAACTTTTCAACACAACCCAAGAGCTTGTGTCAGGCTCATGCTGAATGGGAGAGGAAGAGTACATTGGGCGAGGTGATGTGTGATGCACACAAGGTGTGCCACATTAAGCGCCGAGTCCGTGCTTCTGTGTGCATGGGGGGCGTGCACCTGAAACCTGGTGATCCAACTCCATGCTTGGTTTTGCTTGCAGGTGAGCCGTGTGCTGAGCACCCCTCCCAAGGCTGACACCTTCAGCCCGGGGAGACGACTCCCACGGAGCAGTTCGCCCTCTGCCAGAGGCAAACGTGACATGAGTGGGCCAAGCAGCAGCAGCAGCAGTGCCAGACCTAGCAGCATTAGTAGCAAAAGCAGCAGCAGGCTCAGGGGTAGCGTCAGCAGCAAGAGCGAGGGCGTGCCGCTGCGTTTGAGTGGGGTAGCAGGCGCACTGGGTGGGGCTACGAACATTGGCCCCAGGGGTGTTGGAGGACAAGATGGGCGTGGGCAGCGCTTGTGGGAGGCATCCACGCCTTTCCGATTGCACAATGCCATGTACAGGTGCGTGGCTGCTGCAGCTGCTGATGCTGTGGACACAATGCAAACTTTGCATACAAACAAACATACATACATGCATACATACATACATACATACATACATTCATACATACATACATACATACAAGTGTGAGAGTGTGCGTGTCTGTGTGTATGCGCGTGCTTGCGTGCTTGCGTGTGTGTGTGTGTGTGTGTGTGTGTGTGTGTGTGTGTGTGTGTGTGTGTGTGTGTGTGTGTGTGTGTGTGTGTGTGTGTGAAATGAGGTCTTGCTTTTTTCCTGATACAGTAGTGGTCACATCAATGCAGCCAATTTCGGCAGACCGTCATAAGGCACTCTGACCCACAGTTTCTCAGTAGTGCATCTCCTCAATCATGGGCTGCTTCACCTTGCTGCGCCTGCAGTTTACTTTGTGCTGCCTTGGCAATGGCCTTGCAACACCGTGCACACTGTTGCCTGCACATTTTTGTCTATGCACCTGTCTGGTTTACTGCACACTGTTCCCTGCACACTGTTGCCTACAAGCTGCTGTTGTCTTGTTCACTGCACGGTGCTGTCTGCACACTGCTCTCTGCGCGCTGTTGTCTGGTTTGGTGCACATTGTTGTCTGCACACTCTTTTCTGTTTGCTGTTGTCTGGTTTGCTGCACACTGCTATCTGCACGCTTTTGCCTGTGCACTCATCTGGTTTACTGCACACTGCTGTCTGCACGCTTTTGTCTGCAAACTGCAATTGTTTGGTTCACTGGATGCTGTTGTCTGCATACTTTTGTCTGTGCACTTTTGCCTATGCACTGTTGTCTAGTTTGCTGCACACTGCTGTCCGTACACTGTTTTTGTCTGGTTCAGTTCCCACTGTTGTGTGCGCACTGTTGTCTACGCACTGTTGTTCTTTGTGGGAACCACTATTTTTTGTAACGAGTCTTGCTTTTCTGCTCACAAATGTCAACACTCGACCTTGATGTGGCGCCCATACTTCACTGCCTTGCAGCTTGCGCTCCTGGTTTGCCTGCAACATTTGGACAAGTGCATTCCCTCCCTTCCCCCCTTCTTCACGTTGAACATGTGCGCAAGTTTACATGGGCCCCCTTCTTCCCCCCTCCACCCGCCCCCCCCCCCCCCCCCCCTACAAACACACATGCAGGCTCTTGCGCCCAGCAGATCACATGCCCCATCCGTCCACACACCCACAACACACACCCTCATACGTGCACACCCTCACACACACATACGCGCATACCCACCCACACACACATACGCGCATACCCACACACACACACACTTGCAGGCTCTTGCGCTCAACAGACCATATGCCCCTGCGGCACGGTGTGGTACCTGACGACTGCCCCCCCCAAGATGCGCTTGTGGCCTGGGCACTCAGCCTGTGCAGCTCTGCTGTGACCATGCACTTGGCAGCCACAGACCCTAAGGCACCGCACACAGTCGAGGCCACAATGGTGGCACTGCGCGATATTGCAGGTGAGCTGTGTGTGGGTGTGGGTGTGGGTGTGTGGGTGTGGGTGTGGGTGTATGCGCATGCGTGCGTGTGTGTGTGTGTGTGTGTGTGTGTGTGTGTGTGTGTGTGTGTGTGTGTGTGTGTGTGTGTGTGTGTGTGTGTGTGTGTGGTGGGTGGGTGGGTGGGTGTGCGCGCCCCATGTTTCAAACACCCTCTCAGTGCCATTGCTCTCACGTATGCACACCAGATGCTCCAGTCCCTGCCTGCTGCTCATTTTACCCCCTCCTATTGCATGTTGCCGACCACGCATGCCAAGGGTCGGGTAAAGAGGGGCAAGTATTCAGCCAACAGAGGGTCGGAAGAGCCTCTGGGGGCCTCCTTGACCCTCTCTTTAGAGCCTCTTTTGACAAGTGAACAACCCTCTTCACCCGACCCTACTCATGCGCACATGCACAACATGCCTGCCCGGTGCAGATGGCGAGGCGGAGCTGGACGCAGAGCATGGGAGGACAGCGCATGCTTACCTGACCCTCTCCCTGCGTGTTGCCCACCACTCATGCGCACATGCACAACATGCCTGCCCGGTGCAGATGGCGAGGCGGAGCTGGACGCAGAGCATGGGAGGACAGTGCATGCTAACCTGACCCTCTCCCTGCATGTTGCCCACCACTCATGCGCACAAGCATGACATGCCTGCCCGGAGTGTATGGCATGGCAGAGCTGGACGCAGAGCATGGGAGGACAGTGCATGCTTACCTGACCCTCTCCCTGCATGTTGCCCACCACTCATGCGCACAAGCATGACATGCCTGCCCGGAGTGTATGGCATGGCAGAGCTGGACGCAGAGCATGGGAGGACAGTGCATGCTAACCTGACCCTCTCCCTGCATGTTGCCCACCACTCATGCGCACATGCATGACATGCCTGCCTGTTGCAGATGGCATGGCAGAGCTGGACGCAGAGCACAAGAGGCAAGTGCAGGCAAGTGTCAGGGGCAGAGAAAACACAGATCCTGCCAGCAGAGCGCCTGGCACTGCCAGCTCCGCTACCACCCTCGCCTCCTCACCCACCTCTGGCTCAACTTCCAGCACCCCCCACAGCAGCAGCAGCAGCAGCAGCAGCAGCAGCAGCAGCAGCAGCAGTAAGAGCGCCAAGGCAGCTGCAGCGGGCCCCCTTGCACCAACACCGCCACCACCCAGTCGCGGCAGCGCACTCCCTGCCACAGCACGCGTGCACGCGTGCGCACAGGCGCTCGCGCTGCTGCTGGATGTGAGGAAGCGTGCGGTCGGCGGGGGCAGCAGTGGCGGCAGCAGCAGCGGCAGCAGCAGCAGGAGTGTTGGCAGCAGCAAGCACCAGATCAAAGCTGCCGCGCAACGGCTGGTGGACGCGCTGGTAGCGGCTGGGTATGAGCGTGCCGTGCAGCAGCTTTCCGGTCCTTCCAACAGCCAGCCAAGAGTGGCAGCACCGCAGCATCGCGCCGCGAGTGTGTTGGAATTGCAGCACCCGCTGGTGCTGTATGACGCAATGCACCGCCTGGGGGACTACCACGTGAGTATGAGTGAACACACACACACATGGGTGCGCGCATGCGTAACAGTACCCTCTGTGTTGTCTGACGCAATGCACCGCCTGGGGGACTACCACATGAGTATGAGTGAACACACACATGGGTGCGCGCATGCGAAACAGTACCCTCTGTGTTGTCTGACGCAATGCACCGCCTGGGGGACTACCACATGAGTATGAATGAACACACACACATGGGTGCGCGCATGCGTAACAGTACCCTCTGTGTTGTCTGACGCCATGTGTTGCCCAGGGAACTAATATGTGAGCGTGCGTGAGTGTGCGCGTGTGCACTCACAGCGGTGCTTCAGAAGCTTCGCAGCTGCGTGTACATCTGTGGGCTTCATCTGTGTTTCACATGTGGCTCAGATCAGCAAAGTGGCCAAGGAACAGAGTCGTCCTCCTTAGCATGTTTCATGTTATGTTATGGCAGGCAGTTGTAATGTCCACTCGTGTATGCGTGCGCACACACGCACGCACACATACACACACAACACACACACACACACACACGCTGCAACGAGGCGGTTGCGCTAGGCCATAAGGGCCAGGCCAAGACCGGTGGCCGGATGCCACTTTGGCACCTTCCTATTCCTTTATTGCGGAACGGGGGGACTTGCACCCCATCCTTATGGCTTCCTGCGCACTCCGTCCGTGCTCACACCGGATATCTCTCTTAACTGGTACCCAACTTGTACCATAACACACGCACTCTAACACACTAACACACTAACACATGCACACTTGTGTGCACAGTCGCTGATGGGCAACACAGGCATGGCTGCCCGCTGCCTGTCAGATGCGCTTGCAGCCTTCGAGCGCTTTGACCGCGGCACTTGCGACAACTTCATGGTGTGTGTGTGTTTGTGTGTGTATGTGTGTGTGTGTGTGTGTGTGTGTGTGTGTGTGCGTGCGTGCGTACGCGCGCGCTCGCGCTTGAGATCAGTTTGTGGTCGGACGTGCATGCTTGATCAGGTCATGTTTCATTAGATCATGCTTATTTGCATTCAGGCGTGGCACTCAGATGCATTTGCTGGCACTCCACAGCCTATCATGTGGTTGCACATTGCATGCAACTCGGTACATCAGAGATCAAATGGTTCTTGTTCTCTGAGTGTGTTGGTTTGTTCAGACATCCGTGGCCCTGTGATTGCACACCACATTGGTGGTGTGGATTATGTTATCTGGTGGTCCAGAGACTTCCACACACTCGCCTGTCTAGCCAAATGCAACAAGTTGCATGTGCTGCAGTTTGTGTGGGCATATGTGTGCCAGGCTTGGGTCAGGGAGAATGTTTGTGCCCCTCGCTCATCCCTTGCAAGCAGCCCAAGTTGTTTGCTACCTGCTGTCAGCCCCCTTGCACTACCCCACTTTCCATGTGATCCCCCCCCCTTGCCTCCACCCGCGTGTCTGCGTCGTTCCACCACTGTGCATGTGTGTTGTACTGGACGTATGACTGCACGCGTGTGCGGAAAATCTCAGGAGTTTGACCATGGGCGAGACCACCTCACCTTCGCTGCCATGTGGAGTGACATCCATGACCTGGGCAGGCAGTGGGCGCTGCAGCTGCCGGGATCAGTGCTGCTCCATAGGTGGGTGTGATTGGGCCTGTTTTGGTGGACGATGGGGGCTACTGGCCAGTGGCGCGTGGTTGGCTGGCAGCTGCTTTGCAAGTGCCTGTAGCGTGAAAGGTGCGAGGCGAATGATTTGGCTGGATTTGTGAGCGGTCTGTGTGCTGCTCCACAGGTGTGAAGGTGGGCCTGGCTTGGGGGTTCCAGCAAGGGCGGTTGGCCTGTTGCGTGTGGCCGGTTGGCACTTGCCTGTGCCTGGGCTGCTTTGCGAGTGCTTTGTGCGTGTGGGAAGCATGTGTGCCAAACGTGCAAGATGCATGCTTGGGCTGGATTTGGGACAGGTCTGTGGTCTGTGCTGTTCCACAGGATGGCAAAAATTGGGTATTGTGTGTGGTCTTAAAAGCAAGCGTCTGAAGTGCTCACCATCTGAGCTGTGCTGAGGCTCTTAAGTGCTTACCATCTGAGCTGTGCAAAGGCTCTTAATTGCTCACCATCTGAGCTGTGCAAAGGCTCTTAAGTGCTCACCATCTGAGCTGTGCAAAGGCTCTTAAGTGCTCACCATCTGAGCTGTGCAAAGGCTCTTAAGTGCTCACCATCTGAGCTGTGCAAAGGCTCTTAAGTGCTCACCATCTGAGCTGTGCAAAGGCTCTTAAGTGCTCACCATCTGAGCTGTGCAAAGGCTCTTAAGTGCTCACCATCTGAGCTGTGCAAAGGCTCTTAAGTGCTCACCATCTGAGCTGTGCAAAGGCTCTTAAGTGCTCACCATCTGAGCTGTGCAAAGGCTCTTAAGTGCTCACCATGTGAGCTGTGCTGAGGCTGTGGCCTGTCTCACGCTCCAGGAAGGTTGTGTTGCAAGTCCAATGGATGGGCCGAGGGCCTGCAAATAACACTATGCCAACCCCTGCCTGTTCTTCGTTTTGTCATTGTCGGTACCCTTGGTTTGCTCTCATGATGAGCATGCATTGCTCAGGCTGACTGGTTCTCAAATTGATGTGAGCAGCATGTTCTCCGCCTACATTGTTTCTTTTACTTCCTCCGCGCTTGCTGACTTAGTGCGCAGCCTTCTGACGTTGGATCAAGCAGCACATGCTTATTGCACACCGTGGCAGTTGTTTTGCCCAGTAGAGTCAATGTGCTCCGCCACTGCCTGCCCACCACAACATGCGCAAACAACAGCCCCATCACAATCCTTCCCAGAGTGGACCCTGGAGCGCACAGGAAGCAGTCCTTCCTTTCCTCCATGACACATGTGCGCTTCAATTCTTGCCCTCACCCGTGTATGCTGCTCCCAACTGCTTGCGCAGGGACCACATACGTTGCTGCAGGTGAGTGTCGGTTACGGGGCATGCTTTTTTGGTGGGACGCAAGCAAAGAGCCGGGAGAAATAGCCATGCTGCTGAGCTGCAGTGAAAGTGGGGAAAGCAAGTGGCTCCTGGGTGGTTCATAGTATGGTTGGGAATTAGCAGGTGTTCCATGAAGCCTGCCGTCCAGTGTTGGCCTGCAGCCTGTGTTCCTTGATGCGCCGTAAGAGGGGCAAAGATATGCATGCAGTGTCATGACAGGGTGAAAGTCGATGCATGATCGACCTGCTTCCTGCACAAGGAGATTAATGCAGTCAGGTCCTGCTTTCACACTCACACGCACCACACAGCTCGCTCGTGTACGCTGTGGTGTCGTTGGGTGGTACTGCTGAGGGGGCCCCTAAAAACACAGCTGCCGCCGCCACCACCGGTGGTAGTCCAGCTGCCCCCTTCAGCTCCATCAGCAGCTCCCCCTATCGCCCAACTAGCCCCGCCAGCACTCCCAACAGCAGCCCTATCAGCAGCCCTGACAGTAGCCCTGCCAGCGTTCCTGCCAGCAGCCTCAAAGCCATGGGCACAAGCGCAGCTGCACCAGGCTTTGACAGCATCAGTGGCACTAGCCCCACCGACGCCGCTGCCCCTGACACAGCTGGCCCGCCCAGTGCCAGTGGTGCCGCTCATGGTGGCAATGGAGTTGGTGGTGGTGGCGGTGTGGATGCCAGATCTGCCAAAGCCCTCGCAGCTGACGACCCCAATTTGAAAACGAGGGGCGACAGCTCCTGCAGTCCCTCCAAGGCTATTGAAGGAGTTCAGGAAGATGCCGGGGCAGTAGGGGATGTGGGGCTCAGTGAGACACTGCAGGGCTCCGCCGCTGGCCCCCCAGCCTTAATTGAGCAAAATACGCGGGTACCTGTAACGCGAGATGTGCAGGGCCAAACGCAGGCACAGGCACATGTGCAGGTGCATGTGCCGCACCCACAGCCGCAGCTGCAGCAGCAACAGCAGGAAGCACACCAAAGCCCAGGCAAGCATAGTAGCACTACAAAGTGGCCCTCCCGTTCCGAAGTCGTCACCTCCACCCTCCGAGCCTACCTGCACCAGCGTGCTGCACTCAGTCATGCCAAAGCACTCAGCGGCAAGGCGCAGCGAGCTTCCCCTACCCACTCCGCCTCTTCTCTGCCCTCACCCCCCTCGTCTCTGTCAGGAAGCGCGCCAGGGCCAGCACCGCCAGCAGCCCCACACCCCCCTGCAACATCTCCAGCGGCATCTCCACCAGCACCACACGCTCCTGCAACAGCAACAACACTGAACTCCCATCCTTTTGCTGCGCACGAGGGTGCGCTGGCTCAGCCTGCGGCGTCTGCTGCAGCAGCTAGCACAGAGCTGCCAGCAGCGGCAACCACAGCAGCAGCAGCAGCAGCAGCAGGTCTCTCAGCATCAGAGCAGGCCTCTGATGTATCGCCTGCCACACCAACGTCAGAGGCAGCGGGTGTGGGCAAGGCACAGGCTTCATCTCAGCTACCACATGTCCATGCCAATCCCATCGGTCATGTACACGCTGGCTCAGGTGAAGCTCCTACGCGCGCGAGCACGCGGGCTGATGAAACAGCACAAGAGCCACAACTGCTGCAGCACCAGCAGCAGCGACGCAAAGAGGACAGAACGCAGACGAGTAAGGATGCAGGGCCTTCTCTCGCTCCTGCCATGCCTGCGCAGCAATTGCCCACTCAGGGTCCTCCCCCCTTCCAGCACACTCCCCTCTCCCAGCAATCCCCACCCTCCTCTCCTCCTCTTCCTCCTTCTCTCCCTAAAACCCCTCCTCTTCAGCAGCAGCAGCAGCAGCAGCAGCAGCAGCAGCAGCAAACCCTGAAGCCGGACTTGCAAGCATGGTCAGACGCAGCAGCCTGTCGCATCATGCGCTCCAGCGACTTCATCGAGCAGCAGTACCTGCGGCATGCATCTGCGTCTTCCACCAGAAGAAGAGGGGCCAGGAGGGCCAGCAGAAAGGGGGGCAGCAACAGCACGGGGCTGCACAGCAGCAGCAGCAGTGGCAAGAGCGGGACTGCATTGAGAGCGGTCTCTGAGAGTGGAGGAAAGCTGGTTGATGGCACTGCTGTTGCCAGTCGCAGCAGCAGCAGCAGCAGCGGCGACGGCGGCAGCGGCAGTGCCGGTGTGTCCCCGAGTAACATTGTGTTCAGCAGTAGCAGCAAAGGTGGCACCAGCAGCAGCAACAACGGCAGCAGCAGCAGCAGTGGTAGCCACTTGGATGGCAGTGGCACCAGTAAAAGGGGTGGGGGGGGCAGCGAAGTGGCAACTCAGCCGGCCCCCCCTAGCAACACTACCACAGATGCTGCAGGGCAAGCGCTGGCTGAGCTGCTGTGTGTAGATGGCATCAGTGTGCGAGACCCATCACATGGACTCTTGTTCGCCAGCTGGTACCAGGCACACCAGCGGCGGCTCCGCATGCTCTTCACAAGGTGGGGGGGTTTGAGGGTATACAGTCCAGGGGACAGGGTTAGTAAATAATGCATCAGTGCAGGCTCTGTATGCTCTTCACAAGGGTGGTTGAGTGCGGGTGTTGATGCTGCTGCTGCTGCTGCTGCTGCTGCTGCTACTGTGTCAGTTGTTACCAGGCACACCGAGGAGGCTCTGCATGCAAGTTGCAAGCTGGGCCAAGTGCTGATGTACTGGTGTGCGCACGTGCTGGTGTGCTCCTGCATGCCAGCTCCTGTGTTCTGTGTGTGTGTGTGTGTGTGTGTGTGTGTGTGTGTGTGTGTGTGTGTGTGTGTGTGTGTGTGTGTGTGTGTGTGTGTGTGTGTGTGTGCGCGCGTGTGTGTGTGTGTGTGCGCGTGCGCGCGCGCGTGTGTGTGTGCGCGCGTGTGTGTGCACGCGTGTGCGTGTATGTTTTTGTTAATAGAGAGGGGGTGCACGTGCGCGTGTGCACTGCTGGCTGGCATGAGAGGTGGGCTGTCAGCTGCACGCATGAGTGCTGCTGGCTTGCTAGAGAGATGGGGCTGCCTGCTGGCTTGCGTAAGAGGTGGGTTGTCTGCTGCATGCGTACCTCATACTTTTGAGCTGCCAACCACAAAGCACACGCATGTCTGAACAGTGTGCAGTTATCGCTCTCTTCATGTTTGAGGGTGTGCCATGCATATGTTCTTGAGCTGCAAACCACCAGGCTTGATGGGATGTGTAATTCCGCGTGTTGTTTAAGTTGATTGGGTAACAGTGAATAGAATGACGCTGAAAAGAGCATGAATTTATGGCCCAACAACAAGCCTAGCAGCCAGCACAGAGCGACAAACACACAAGTGCCTCAAGTGCTTGGTTTCAGCAAAAAGGACAACACTGAGCATCAGTTGATTCAACAAAAACAAGGCCCGCAGCCAGCACAAACAACAAACACGCATGCCTCAAGCGCTTGGTTAAGGCAAATAGAACAAAGCTGACCATCAATGGGCCCAACAACAAGCCCTGCAGTCAGCACATAACAACGAGCACAAGTGTGTCTTTGGCACTTGGCACACACAGGAGGTGGGCTGTACGCTGCTCACACATTGTGCGTGTGCTGCAAACCATGGGCAGACATGCTCATGCTTATGCGCATTCAGAGGAGCGCTACCAGCTGGCCGCCCTCGGCCTTCCTTTGGCCCCACTGACAAACCCATTGGAAAGCAGCAGCAGCAGTCCCGCTCATCAGCAAGGTTCTCCTCTCAGCAGCAGCAGCAGCAGCAGCAGCAAGAAGGCTGTGTCCCCAAGTAGTGCGCATAGCACTACAAGCGCTCCACCGCCTGTGCTGTCGCCTGCAGAGGTCGTGCCTGAGGATTGTTTTGCAGAGCTGGAGCGGCAGAGCAGGTACGGTGCAGTTTGCAAACTGAGACCAGCAGTCAGAATGTGTGACTGCTGGGCAGCAGGCGAGCCGTGATGACAGTGGTTGTGTTGAGCAGTGACAGATGTGCTGGTTTACAGGAGGAAGCCACCTGTCGGAAGGCAAGGCTGCTAGGCATGCGATGCGCGGGACAACAGGTGTTAGTGAGCAGCGATAGGCTTGCTGCTTCCAGAAGGAAGCCACCTGTCAGAAGCAGCATGGCTGCCAGGCTGTCGTGTAAGGACGCAGTTATGAATGAGGTGTTTGTGGTTTGAAAAGGGCTGTCCAGATGTAGAACAGGTGCACCGTTGGACGGCAGCACGCTGGCTGTCGGGCCTCTCATTCAGCATGCTGGCTGGTAGCCGGCGCAGACTTTTTTCTGTCCACTTGATGTTGGGCTGCAAGCACGCGTCAGGTTCAGTTAGGTCAGGTAATCAGTTTGGCTCAAGCCGGCATTGGCGTACTCCAAGGTGCAGGGGAGGGCGGCAATCCCCGCTGCCTGTGCACGCACGTGAGCAAGCAAGCAGTCAGGAGCATTGCTCACAGCATGCTGCTCTTCAGTACTGAGGAGCGCACTTAGTTGTGCGGTGTGTGCAGCATGTGCGCATGCCCCCTTAGCTACAGCAGCACGTGCTGGTAGATCAGGTACCTAAATAAGGTTCACCTTAGCCACCATGCAACAAACGGGCTCCCATAAACCTCATCACACAGACCGCCCGACTCATGGCTGCGTGCGCACATGCACACACACATATACACACGCACACATGCACACAAACGCACACATACACGCAAGCGCACGCACACTTGCTCGCACGCACACGCACACGTACATACACACTCACGCACGCATGCACGCACGCACGTACACACACATGCAGGGAGTTGCTGCAGCTGTGGCTGTACCGCCCCGCCAGCTCCAGCGTCCTGGAGCCCTGGCAACGGGCGTGGCTGTTGCTTGCCTCAATCTTCGCAGCCCCTGAGCACCCCCAGCCCCCCTCCACCACTACACCACCCACTGGAGCAGTAGTTTCTGGAAGTGTGCCTCGTGCCATCCCTGCCCCAGCCCCCTCCGTTACGCTTGGAAACCAGAATAGCCCACACATGAGGGATGCACAGGCTGCCGCGCTGCATGCAAACTCGGTAGGCAGTGCTGGGAGTGTCCAGGGCGTCGGGCAGCCCAATGGTAGCATTCACGGCAGCAGCAGCAGCAGCAGCAGCAGCAGCAGTAGCAGCAGTGAGGATGGTGGATCCAGCAGGGCGTGGTTCCCTGGTGGGCCACAAAGCACGACGCTGCTGATACCATCTTTTGAGGCACCTGAAGGCCAGGTAGGTAGTCTGAGTGTGTCTTTGTGCTTGCTACTAGTTTGAGATGAGGACATGCAGGTCGTCCGTGGAGGGCCCTGAGCACAAGGGAAGGTATTGCTTGGTATGCAGGCGGTGCATTTGTGTGTGACGGGGGTTGGTCCCTTTGTTCTCACGTCATTTGTGCTTCCCTGGCTCTGGGATAGACATCCTTTTTTGTGCATCGATGCACGAGAGCTGGTACCCTCAGGTTCCATGTAGGCAAAGAGCAAGAGCGTACGGCCCCCAACCTCTCCCTTTGGCTGTCCTTTGCACTTTCACCCCCATACCTTCCTGTGCGTGCATGTGTCGGTGTTCAAGATCAGCCGTCTCTTACCCAAGAGGCGTGCATGTCGGCGCCCACCAATCCCCTCCATTTCACTGCTGCTGCAAATCTCTCCAACACCCTTTTGTGTGCATGTGCATGTGCAGGCGCCTCCTCTTACTCATGAGGCGTGCATGTCGGTGCCCCATCCCCTCCCTGTGGCTGTCTTCTGCATATCTCGCCAACGCCCTCTTGTGCTCATGCGCATGTGCAGGTGCCTCCGCCATTCCTCGCAGAGGAGGAGAGCATGCTGGCGCCCCCACCCCTAGACAGTTCCTTGTTTGACCCTGGTTCCCCAACCCAGCTGCCCCCGTCTACCCCTTCCATTCCCCCTTCTACAGCACTGCAAGATGACAGCGAGAACAAGGCAGTACCCCCTGCTACTGACCCGCCTCCCGCTTCTGCACCACCTCCTGTTCCGGGGCCTCAGAGTTCACCATCACTTGCCACAGCAGGCACAAATGTGGCAATGAGGCCATCAGTGCCAAACACAGCGCAGCAGGCAGCGTCAAGCGTTGGGAATGCAGCTGCTCAGGGCATTTCCTCTTCAGGAGCTGGCGGTGGCGCAGGTGGTGCAGGCAAGACCTCACCCTCAGCTGACTCTGCAGCAGCCGCAGACGGGGCAGCTGCGCAATCGACAGGCGGGCAAGGAGGTCCGGCGCCGTCACCGTCGCCACCAACATTGCTGCCCACTTCCGCTCAAGTACCAGCTGCAGCAGCAGGAGCAGCAGCAGAAATGCCAAGCTCTGCGCATCAGCAGCACTCGCAACAACACGTCGGGGTTCCATCAGCACCACGTGTGCCCGTGCCTCCTCGGCTGCAGAGCCTGCACGAGCGCAGCCCATTGCTATGGGGGCCTGCAATGCCAAAATCGCCGCTCAACCAGGCAACAGGGCTGCTGGTGCGTGTGTGTGCGCAGCCACTTGCACATGTGTGAAGCTTGTAGTTTTGAGTGCCCGTGCCTGCATGGCTGCAAAGTCTGTACGAGTGCGACTCGTTGCCGTGGGGGCCTGCCGTGCCAAAGTCGCCGCTCAATCAGGCAACAGGGCTGCTGGTGCGTGTGTGCATAGCCATCAACACATACATGAAGCATGTCATGCAAGAGCACCAAACACGCTGGCGCTGTGGGGGCCTGCCGGGACCAAGGCGCCGCTCGACCAGGCCGTGAGGCTGCTAGTGCGTATGCTTGTGGCTGTACGCGAACACATAGCTGCACATAAAACCAACTTCTGGTCGTGTTGGAGCACAGCTTCCTTTGCAGAGGAGTGGCATTACGTTGACCAATTCCTTCAGAAGCCAGTGTGTAACTTTTTTTTGTGTGACACAGGAAGCGTTGCACGACTTCCATGTCTTGTCCACTTTACTCTACTTTTCTCCTCTTGGCATTGTTAAAAACGGTGTTGTTTGTTGTGATCATCATTGTGATTGTCATTAAATTTTAGTTCTGAAAGTACCAGGTGATGTGCAGGGTGCATGCCGAAAAAAGCGGGAATGTCTGGCCTTTAGAATTCCGCGCAAGGAAAGGGGAAGCCTTTTCTTGCCTAAGGTTGTGGGCTGATGTCAAGTGTGCTACCTAGGTCAGAAGATTTTAGGCAGCACGGAGAAAGAGAGCCCTTGGCACCACCGCATGGCAGCCCTGTCCACCCAACCATACAAATGTGACTCTGTCGCTGCTCTCCAGGCCCACGTGCCTTTCAAAGGATAAAGCACAGAACACAGAAACAGCCAAAGAGCTTGTGCAATTGCCACCACTTTTTGTGGCTTTGCTATTCTCTCATTGCTGCTCCCGTTCTGTGCTTGCAAATGCCACCCCTTTCCAATTGCTGCCTCTAACGCTTAGAGGCTTAGTGCTGCACCCATGATTCCCAACACGACTCTTAGCCTGCCTCTTGGTGCTTCCATTACCTTGCACCCTACTGCTGCCTCACACACACACACACACACACACACACACACACACACACACACACACACACACACACACACACACACACACACATCGAAAAGTTGCTGCGCCATAATTTTCATTGCCACTCCCACTCTGCACCTCCCTGCCCCCACCGCCCTCACACTCTGCAGCAGTCTCTGTTTATCAAGGCTACTGCTGTCTGTGGTTTGTCCCCTTGACTCTACCGGAGAAACCCCACTCCCTTCACCTCACTCCCTTCACCTCATTGCGACGTATGAACAATACAGGCGCAGTCCAACTGCTACACCATGATGGACATCACCATGCCCACCCTGCACCACCATGTGCTCCAAGGGAAGGGAAGGGAAGGGTTGCATAGCTGTACCTGCCTGCAAGGGCAGCTTATGTGCTCCAAGAGCCCCCACACCATGCAGCTATTTAAACAAGGCTACTGCTCCCTGTACTTTTGCCCCCTCGACTCAGTCGGAGCCTGCGCTTTGCTCCCTTCACTCTACTGCCACCTCTCAACGACACGCATGGGCCAACTCCTGTGTGTAGCTCACCCCCTCATCCACACTCGCTCCCTTCAGGCGTTTCAGCCCACTACCCACACAATGTACTAATGTCTCAAAAACACAAACGCAGGCCAACTGCTGTCTGTGGTTCACCCCCTTCAACACCAGCACAGCCGCCACACTCATCGCGTCAAAGTCAAACCTGGATGGCTTGCTCGCCCAGCTCCCAGCCAGCAGCAGCATTGAGAGTAGGAGCAGCAGCAGCAGCAGCAGCAGCAGCAGCACGGGTACGAATGCCAAAGACAGCTCAAGCACAAGAGCAGGATCTGAGCCCAGCGGGCCTGTGCCTGCAGCAGCCTCGACACCCACAAGTGGCTCTTTGCAAGATCCATCCTTGCAGCAGCAACACCGCCACCACCACCATCACCACCACCACCAACAACAACAGCGCCAACAGAGCAGCGCACAGGAGCAGCAGCAGCAGCAGCAGCAGCATTCCCTCAGTCGTACCCCCAAACCCCCCCAACTCCCACCCCTCCAGCACCGCCTGCATCTCCAGCAACACTACGCACAGCAGCAGGCCCTCATTTATGGCACCCTCTCTCTGTCCCTGCATCGTCGCATGCTCGCTGCCGTGCACAGCTGCAAGATCAGCCCCTCAGTGCTGCTCCCCCTCCTCCGTAGTCCCATGCTCCCCACTCACACCCTTGATGCAGTCCGCCTCATCCTCGCAGCCGCACAGCCCCCCCCTCCTCCCCTCAGCCACAGCCCCTCTGCACAAAATCTTCGTCCCGGCACACCAGGCAGCAGCGGCAGCACCATCAGCAGCGGTAACACCCGTCCCACATCCTTCCCACCCTCCCCACCAGCCTCACAATTCAGGCCAAACCCCAACAAGCTTCCTACCTCCTACCGCCCGTCGAATCCCTCACTGGCCTCCCCTCCCCGCCGCGATCCCACACACCATACCCACACCCAGGACACCCCCCTGCAGCACCAATTGGGCCAGCTCTCCACTCGTACACCCCAAGCGTCCGACGCCGCCAACCCCCCCACCTCAGCACCAAGCCACCACCTTCAACAGCCGTCACCACACGAGCTGCACTCTTCCTCTTCCTCTGAAGTGCCTGTGCATGCTGAAAGTCCCTCAGGCCCTTCTGGGCAACAACCCCCTCCCCAATCACAAGGAGGTGGAATTGGGGATGGGGGAGGCAGCAGCGATGTAAGACGACCGTCGACTTCGGCACAGCAGCCTCCCCCAGGTCAGCCGCAGGCGCCACTGAAGCAGCAGGGGCAACCAGAGCTGCTGTCCCTGGCACACACCGCCCTCAAGGTGAGCAAACTCACTATGCACAGGCGCAGGTGCAAAGCCAGCCCTCTCAGGATTTAAAGTCAAAGAAACATGATTCAAAATAGGGATTGCAAGGTCATGCTGTTGCACGGGACGGCTGGAGCTGCTGTCCCTCGCACACACCGACCTCCAGGTGAGCTAACTCACCATGCACAGGCGCAGGTGCAAAGCCAGCCCTCTCAGGATTTAAAGTCAAAGAAACATGATTCAAAATAGGGATTGCAAGGTCATGCTGTTGCACAGGACGGCTGGAGCTGCTGTCCCTCGCACACACCGACCTCCAGGTGAGCTAACTCACCATGCACAGGCGCAGGTGCAAAGCCAGCCCTCTCAGGATTTAAAGTCAAAGAAACATGATTCAAAATAGGGATTGCAAGGTCATGCTGTTGCACGGGACGGCTGGAGCTGCTGTCCCTCGCACACACCGACCTCCAGGTGAGCTAACTCACCATGCACAGGCGCAGGTGCAAAGCCAGCCCTCTCAGGATTTAAAGTCAAAGAAACATGATTCAAAATAGGGATTGCAAGGTCATGCTGTTGCACGGGACGGCTGGAGCTGCTGCCCCTCGCGCACACCGGCCTCCAGGTGAGCAAATGCACCATGCACAGGCGCAGGAGCAAAACCAAATTTCCCAGGCAAAGACAGGCACACCAGGACAAACCTGGGCAGACCTGGGCAGACTCAAAGTTTTCAAGATAGTGGGTGCAAGGCCATGTCGGTGCTGCTGTCTCTAACACAGGTTTACAGATGAAGCCATCAGTGCTGTCTCTAATACACCGCCCGGTCAAGGTGACTGCGCGAGGACCTAGTGTGCATGGGTCATCCACTTGTCTGGGCACTGTTGGAACTTTGTGGATGTTCATGTGGTGGGGCCTTCATGACGATTCATCCCTGTAGTGCCGAGGACCACATGAACATCCACTAAGTAGTATATATTAGTACAGTAGCGCCGAGGACATCCCTGTAGCGCCCTGTCGCTGGGCCATCAAAGCATG
This sequence comes from Dunaliella primolecta, assembly GCA_914767535.2. NCBI lineage: Eukaryota > Viridiplantae > Chlorophyta > Chlorophyceae > Chlamydomonadales > Dunaliellaceae > Dunaliella > Dunaliella primolecta. The sequence continues at coordinate 12,617,015 of OU611755.1, forward strand.
CGCAGGTGATCGACAGTGAATGTAAGGATCTGAGAATGTGAAGGTGGGCAGCCAAAGCTGGAGTGCCTGGCGCATGCAACTTTGAAGGACAGCACAACCCTCCAAGTCAAGATGATGCCCAACTCCAGCTCACCGCCCCCGATGTCACCATGCCCAAAGTGGCAGCACCACCCTGTATGCACCAAGCATGCCTCAAAACACAGTCACATTTGCAATGGCATTGCAGGAGCTTACAGCGCGATACCAGCGGGCGTCTGCATCTCTCCAAGCCAAAGCAGCTGCCACCGCTTCTCAGCCCGTATCATCTGAAGGCGGCACAGCAGATGCTGGCGCTCCAGTGCTGGCTAATCCCCAAGGAACTTCATCTTCAGCAGACGGGGCGGTGAGAGTAGCCACGGCTGAAGCTGGGATCCCAGAGCAAAGTGAGGGGCAGGTCCCACGGGAAGGACACCAGAGATCACAGCAGCAGCAGCAGCAGCAGCAGCAGTCCGCGCCGCAGCGCGCGCAGCAGCTTCAACTGCAGGAGCAGCGTGACAGTGTGCTCGCACGCCCCCGGTTGGGCCACCTCATCGCCTGCGCACGCATGGTGGTGGATGCCGAGCTGTCATTTGGTGGACCTGCGCGAGCACCCCATGCGTTGGCAGCTGCCATGGTGGTGAGTGCCTGTTGCTGACACATCGGTGGTGCTGGCGCATGGTGCTGGCAAAAATTACAGATTAGGGAGGTTGCAGAGAACTGAGATTGCGAGCTTGAACAGTGCCTGATCAGTGAGCACGCCCACAGGGAGCAGGCTCTTTTCTTTGTACGTGATGTACGAAACAAAGGGGACAAGATAACTGGCTAGAGAGTGTTTTGTGCTGACGCAAGCTACAGATTGCAGGGTACAGACAGAGTGTGTGCTTGCTCCTCTGCTCAGTGAGGAAGGAAGCAAATCTGTGATTTGGTGCTGTTTGCTCCTCTGGTCTGAGGAAGGAAGCAAGCCTATAATCTGGTTCTGACATGCCTTTCTCTCGCACTCCCCTGTGGAGGCGGTATCCTCCATGAAGATGCAACCGAATGCCCGTGTAAGAAGCGTGTTTGCAATCTACTTGCCATGCGCATGCGAGAGGCACAGCACGAGTCAGGCAGCATTGGCCATTGGCATTGGCCATCAGAACTGGCCATGAACAGTGGCCATCAGCACTAGCCACGAGCATTGGCCATGGGCATCGGCCATGAGCATTGGCCATTGGCATTGGACATGAGCATTGGACATGAGCATTGGCCATTGGCATGAGGGCACTGCATATGCCATGAGCACTGGCCATGAGCATGGGCCATGAGCATTTGACATGAGCATTGGACATGAGCATTGGCCATTGGCATGAGGGCACTGCATATGCCATGAGCACTGGCCATGAGCATGGGCCATGAGCATTTGACATGAGCATTGGACATGAGCATTGGCCATTGGCATGATGGCACCGCATATGCCACGGCCCTGCCACTGCCGCAGCTCCCTGTCACAGCTCAATCATAGCTCAATCACTCATCACATCTCAACCCCTGTCACAGCTCAATCACAGCCCAATCCCTCATTACATCTCAACCCCTCTCACAGCTCAATCACAGCTCAATCCCTCATTACATCTCAACCCCTGTCACAGCTCAATCACAGCCCAATCCCTCATTACATCTCCACCCTTGTCACAGCCCAATCCCTCATAACACCTCAATCCCATTCCTGTCACAGCTCAACATAGCACGACCTATGGTCCTGGCACAGCAGCATGGGTCAAACCAATGTTATGAGAGTGTGTCGTGGGCTACCATATGCTGCCAAATGCCACATTGTTGGGAGAGTGTGTGGTGGGCTACCTGCCATATGCTGCCGGATGCCAGTGTTAGAAGAGCATGTGCTGCCGGGTGCCAATGTTAGACAAATTTAGAGACAAGTTTAGAGGAGTGCGTCACGGTTTACCTGCCATGCGTGTCGCGTCATTGAAGGATAGATCATGCATGCCGTTGCCTTCCCTTGGCCTGTTGCCATCATCACCTGCATGCAAATGGCAGAGGAGGCCGTGCTGTCTTCAAATAGGATACAACAGACACCACGTGCGTTACAACTGGCAGCCATGTGGGTGCATGGACCAGGCGCCTGTGCCAATGGCGACAACCTGCCTGCAGCAAATTAGGACTGCGCACTCTTCTCAGGGAGCCCTACTTTCTCATTGCGCCCGTCACCTTACTGTCCTGTAATTTGCCAAGTTGGCACTCCAGCAAGAATGGATGCATGCATGCATGCATGCATGCTTGCGCTCACGCGCTAGTGCACGCACGCACACACACACACACACACACACACACACACACACACACACAGGTGCTGCCTGAGATTGTGCGCAGCCGCACAGCGAGCAGCGGTGCCGCTCGGGCACATTTTAGCACCGATTTCTTGCAAGCCCATGGCAGCCTGGATGGTGCAAGGGATGGCGCAAGAGATGGCATTCCAGATGGTGCGAGGGATGGAGCAAGGGGGGGTGCTAGGGCATGGCAATGGACGGCGCAAGAGCCAGACAGCCTGGAAGGTGCAGCCCCTTCCTCTTCCCCTGCCACGCCCTCTGCTGCCAATGTGGACAACTGGAGTGATTTCGATCTCGCACCGGTGCATTTCAAGAATGGGAGTGATGATGTCGCCAGCACTGCAGGCCTCCACCCTGCTTGCATTGCTGAGCAGCAGGAGGGCTCCAGGTTCCTGGCGGAGGTGTTCAGGAAGCTGCTGCACAAGCGCCAGCCGTTCCTGGCGCTGCAGGTGTGTGTGTGTGTGTGTGTGTGTGTGTGTGTGTGTGTGTGTGTGTGTGTGTGTGTGTGTGTGTGTGTGTGTGTGTGTGTGTGTGTGCGCGTGTGCGCGTGTGTTGGAGTGTGTGTGTGTTGGAGTGTGTGTGCATGCGTGCGTGTGTGCGTGTGCGCGCGCGTGGCAATGAGAGTTTCCACACACCAGCGACGCATCTGATGCAGGTAGGCTTGACTGCTTACAACTTCCTCGGGCTTGCTTCTTGAGGCATCCCCTGGCTTGCTATTTTGAGGGATCCCCACGCTTGCTTTTTGAGGCTCTCTCACTTGCCAAGTTGTTGCGTGCCTAGTCAGCGTTATTGCTTATATATTTCCCAAATGCTCTAGTATACGCTGCTGCACCAGGTCTGGAAGGCGCTGTTCAATGCGGGCCACCCACTGGCAGTCCCTCTTGGCGCAGAACTGGCAGCTCACTGTGCACGGTGAGTGAGTGGCAGTGAGTCGCAGACCAGAACGAGCCTTGGCTAGAACTGGCTGTCTCTCTTAGCGCAGAACTGGCAGCACACTTCGCACAATGAGTGGAAGGATGTGGGCAGTCCAGGACTCATTTGGGCTAGAACTGGCTGTCTCTCTTAGCGCAGAACTGGCAGCACACTGCGCACAATGAGTGAAAGACTGTGGGCAGTCCAGGACTAATTTTGGCAAGAGCTTGCTGTCACTCTGGGCGCAAGAACTGGCAGTTCACTGCGCACGGCGAGTGGGTGGCTGTGAGTAGCTAAGAAGTAGCTGGGAAGCTGGCCCAAGGATGTGTCCTGTGATCTTCTTTGGGTATCTCTGGAGCAACTCAAAGGTGGTTCAGCCATGTGCACGGTGTTTCAGGGCAGAGCCCGAACTTTGCCCAAACCCATCCATCTTTGAATGTCGGTGGGTGGCCTGGCACCGTGTGCAAAAGGCGTTTCTGCCGGGCGCTCAGAGTATCTGCTGGGTTCCTTCTCAGTAGCACTCCCTTGGTAGTTAGCATTCCCTGCAGTTTTAATTTTATGAATTGTTATAATAACTTTGATCACACGCATCGTGCAATGCATGTACAATCTTCTCATCACTGATCATGTGACAAACACGGAGTAGGTGTGCGGAACTGGCCAGCCCTATGCATACGTCATCACTGAATACTGCACAGGGTGTGATGGTTTGAAAGTCAGCCCAAGGTACGCCCAGTGTGCGCGTTCGACCAAAAAGTGGAATGGCGGCACACACACACACACATGTACACACACACACACACAGGTCCAACGTTGAGGCTGCGTTACAGTCAGTCCTAGCAGAGGCCATTACCGCAGCCGCCCCCCTCCTACGCCCACCCCCCAGAAAACCTTCCTCTCCCCCTCCCTCGCCATCAGCCCCCGCAGCACCTGCTCCTGACACCCCTCCCTTTCCCAAACACACTTCCTCCATGCCTAGCGCAGACATTGGTACCCCTGGCGCTAGTGGGGGTGGTGGGGGTGGTGGAGCAAGTGGAAGCGTGCAAGGGTCAGTGGGGGGTGCATACAATAGCATCGTCGCCAGCACAGGGAACCTGTTCGGTGCTGGCACCGTTGCCAGCGCAGAGAGCAGCAGCAACAGCAGAAGCAACGGAGCTGAAAGCAGCAGTGGCAGCGGCAGTAGTGGCAGCACTGCCCAAGGAGGACGTGGTTGGAGAGGAGAGAGCACAAGCATGGACAGGGCTTATGAGGGTGGAGGAGGGACCATTGCCCAGACGGATGCGCGAACGCTGCAGAGCACGCGGCTGCTGCAGCAGCTGCTGGATGGCCTGCTGTTGTGTGCGGTGGACCCACAGGGTCACTTCCGGCAGCAGCAGCAGCAGCAACAGCAGCAGCAGTCATCCGGATCCTTCCAATTTGCAGAAGGGGTGCCTGCCTCCCTGCCCTCCTCCTCTCCTGCAACTGCCGGCTGGGGTGCTTCTGGGATTGTTGGCATGGAAGGGCTTGGTAGTGTGGGTGACTTGGACACGCACCAGCGACAGTGGCTGTCCAAGTACTTGGCAGAGGGCGTGGTGCGGGCGGTCTTGAGCACACCTTATTTCCCATCCAGGGTGGTGTGCGAGGTGGTTGTGCAGGTACGTGCATGCATTCATACGTGCTTAATGTGTGTGGTTGCGCGCTTTCTTATACTGGCATCGCTGCATAATAGGCTCCTGTTCATGGTTTTTGTATTTTGTTATTATTATTGTTATTATTGTTATTGTTATTACTGTTATTATTGTTATTCAAGTGCGATCGATTATCCGCATCTGCTCATTCATGCAAACCGGCACTTGGAGACCTGGATGTCTGGATTTGCTTCACATCTGCTCATTTACATACCGTAGAGGATTGGACTCATCACGCACCCCCCCAAAAAATAATTAGTTTTGCGACCACGCATCAACAGCGCAGCCCAAAATTAAACTATTCCACAGAACCGCGCATTAACCACGCAGGGCTTTTGCCTCACAAAGCGTAATTTCAACAACCATGCACAACCGCGCACTCTCAAAATGATTATTGAATTCAGTGTGCGCAGTGACTGCGCAGGGCAGAAAACATTATTTATGTGCGGTGATATATATATGTATGTATGTATATTTACATCCTCTATGGTAAACAGCCATTTTAATGTCTGGATCATCGTCAACATCCTCATCTCAATCACTTCAACAAGCATGTATTGTGTGGGAGGTCATCCCAACCATTCACACCCACTTTATTACACACACAGGCACTACTGCATGCTTCATTCCTATGTTTGGGGGGATTGTGCTTTGCGTGGAACTTTGGTACAAACAATTGTCCGCGTTTGCTCTATCACACATATAGGCGCTGCTGCCCGCCAGAGCAGCATCCTCCTTTGCTGCGAATCTGTTAGCAACATCTGCTGGCACTAACGCAGCTCTATCACACACTCACTCTCATGCAAGCAAGCACGCGCGCGCACACACACACACATACACACACACACACAGGCGCTGCTACCCACCAGGCCGGCATCCTCCTTTGCCGCAACACTGTTAGCTGCGTCTGCTGGCACTAACGTGCTGGCAGCGACCAGCGTGACCAGACAATGGGTGCGTGTGCTATGGGTGCTCAATCGCTAGGGTTTGACAATTGGTGTGTTTGATGCAAGGAATGGATGCGTGCACTGTACAAAAGAAGAGTGATTCAGCCATGGGATCCTCATTCAGGGTCCGAAATCAGTCGTTTGCTGTGGGTGGTTACCCAGAGTGTGGGTTGGTAAAGGTGTGGGTTTGCTGTGCATTAACTGCTGCATTTATCGTGGAGGATCATTCTGGGTGGAATCCCGTTATAAGTCTGAGCCTGCGTAACCAGGATAAGTATCAAATCTGAGCCTGGACCCAGGATCGGTCGGGAGTCATCACCAATTTGGTTGCGGACTCAGTGTACAACTTGGCTCAGGTCTTTGCTGGGATTTCAGGGACGCACGCGTGAGTTGAGCCTGGTCTCTTCATGTTCTTCAGCTCACGCGTGCTGATTTCTTGTGAGGCTGGGAACTGCTGCTGCCCCCACTCAGTCCCTTCCCTCATCCCTGACTCGGTACGCACAGTCACAAGGCTAACTCGGACGTCAGCAAATTGGTGAGCCTTCACCGGATTCACCAAATGAAAGATTGTGCTGGTTACGTGTATATTTATAGAGGTAAAAAGGCCGCTTTGCTGCTGGCTTCAGGGTGCCAGATAATAACTCTTGCCACAACAACAGTCTAAGGAACAATGCTACACTTCACGAAAGCCAAGGGCCTCCGGTCAAAACTCCTGACTGCCTGCCATCTGAGAAAAAGCCTTGACAACCTATTGCAAAGCCACTAGGTGTTGATCACTGCTGGTTTGCAGTCGGACGGTCGTGCAATGTCCCTGGAGATCCTGCAGAAAGAGTGTCAGAAATATTGTCAAAAATGCAACCTATGCTTGTACGTGTTCCTCAAGTGAATTGACCACTAATGGCTTGCAGGCAGACCATGGTGCCATGGCCCTGGAGGTTCTGCAAGGCAGTGGCTTGAATGTGCAAGCAAGGCTGTTGTCGTTGGCAGTGGAGACGGCCAATTATGACCAAACGGTGAGCCTGATGGAGTGCCAGTGCTTCCTTGTTGTAAGGTGGTGCTTTTTTTCCCCCTCTGTGATGGCTTTCTTGCAAACACTTGTTCTGTTCTGCAAAGGTTTGCATGCTCACGCATGCTGCCTGCACACCCTTCATACTCGTGGCCTCTCGGCTGGCGCAGACTTTTCCTTCTTTTTTTTTGCCTGCATAGCTTGCGTGCAAACACTGCTCTGCTGTGTGTTCGCTCGCTTTCGGTCATTTCTAACCTGCAAAGGGTGGCATGCTCACACATGCCGTCTGTGCAGGCTTGCATGCAAGCCTTTTTTTCCTGCAACAGGTTGCACACTCGCGCATGTCATCTGTGTGAGTTTTGCTTGCAAACGCTACTCTGCTGTGTGTTGGCTTGCTTGCAAACACTTCTATCCTGCAAAGGCTTGTGTGCTGTTGTCTGTGTAGGCTTGCTTGCAAAGATGTCTTTGCTGTGTGAGGGTGCTGCTCTGTGTGAGCGTGGCTGCCGCACTGTATTGGCACAGCTGTTGCTCTGTGTGAGCACAGCTGCCACACTGTATTGGCACAGCTGTTGCTCTGTGTGAGCGTGGCTGCCGCACTGTGTGGACACAGCTGTTGCTCTGTGTGTTTGCATGTGTGTTGCTGCTGCACTGCGTGGGTGCAGCTGCTGCTCTGTGTGGGCGCAGCTGCTGCTCTGTGTGAGCGTGGCTGCTGCACTGTGCGGGCGCAGCTGCTGCTCTATATCAGTGTGGCTGCTGCTCTGTGTGGCTGCTGCCGTGGTGACAGTTGGGGAAAATCTGGGTTAAATCGGAAGCAGTGGTCCATGGGAACCAATCTTGACAAGTGCTGCTACTGCTGCTATTGTTGCCGCTGTTGCTTGCCAGTGCTTTGGCGTGTGAGGCAGCTGTGTAACGAGACTGCACTCTGCTGTGTGTGGAGGTATGTGTAGTGACGGCTGGAATGTTCAAAGAACGTTGCTGCCGTCATTGGTTAAGGAAGCAGCTTGCAGCAGATAGGTTGGGGCTACTGCTGTTTGAAGTGCCTGTGATTATACATGTGAGGTGGCGGCTGTGTTGCGGGACAGGTTGCACTCTGATGTGTGCTGAGGTACAACAGCTGGAAATTGCGGGGTTGCTGTGTTCAAGCTATCCCTTTGATTGATTAATGACAGTGTATTTGGAGTGTGATGTGTGGGGACAGTATTTTCACTGGACAGCTTGTGGTGAATTGGTGAAGGCCTGCAGGCTTGCAGTCTTGTGATGCCTCCTAGACCCAGTTCAGGGGCTTAGGGTATGTTTTGAAGGGTCTTAGGTTGCCTGTGCTGATCCAATTCTGCAGCTGGTGGTGTAATGTGCGCATGCTGGATTGCGAATCCTTGTTCCTCTGTAATTCTTTTTACAGCTAGTTGCAGGCGCCTACTCCCCCACCACCACCCTCATCCCCCCTACACACACACACACACACACACACACACGTGCATGCCGTGCAGGGTTATGTGCTTGGCATGCTGGATGCAATACTGACTGCCGAGGGCAACGCAGCAGCGGCACGCGCGCTGCGCGCAGACAACGCGCGTGCCGTGAGCAGCTCACCCCCCTTGAACGGCAGCAGTAGCAGCAGCAGCAGCGGCGGCGGCGCCCAAAGGGGGACCATCAGCCGAAGAGAGAGCGATGGCGGGCAAGACGCAGGCACATGGCGGTGGCCTTCCCCAATGGAGCCAAAGACGCTGTTGCGCACGAAGCATGCTGCCATTGCAGCAGCTGCTGAGAAGCTGCTGGCCTGCCTCTGCCACCAGGCCAGCGCTCCCTTGGAGGGCCCCCTGCCCCACGTCCTTGTTGCCTTGTTCAGGGTAGCTGTGTTCTATGGCGCCAGCAGCACACAGCCCAGCATCCTCACCACCACGAGCAGCAGCCGCCGCAGCAGCAGCATCCCTGCGGGGGGGCGTTCTGGGCTGTCTGCTGTGGGGGCAGCGGAGGCAGCGTACCCGCTTCCTGGCAGCGACCTTCCGGCGCATGCAAGGCCGGCGGTGGAAGCAAAGGTGTGTGTCTGCATGTAGGTGCTTGCATGTAGGTGCCAAAGACCCCTTGTGCTTGTCCCTCAGGTTCAACAATCGTGCATATTGTTTCTCTGTTACATCGCAACAACGACAGAAAACATGCAGCTCATAAACCCCATTGCCTAGGAGCACAGCTTGTTGCAGGAGGACTCTTACATGGTAGAGGGGCTGTTGAAGTTGTTCGGGTCTATGGCCAGTTGGCATTCCAACAGAAGTGGAATTGTGCAGGTTGTTGTAGAGCGTTTGTACCAAGAGCATTTGTGGAGCGCACCTTGCTCGAGTTTGCTTGTGCAGCCACCCTTCCTCTTGCCCCCCGCACAGTGTACTAAAAGTTGCTCAGTTATTGCCTTGCCTAAAATGCATTGGACACACACAACACACACACACTCTCACACAAAAAACGCGCAGGTGGTGCTAGCACATGCGCTCATTGCAAGCCGGCCCCCTGTCCCCGTCATGCATCCCTCCATGCCCCCCCGCACCACCCCTTCACCTCCCAAGAGTGACAGGCCCACCACTACCTCCACCAGCACAACGACCTCAAAGACCTCCACTAGTGCCAACTCAATGGGCAGGCCCAGTGCTGATAAGCACACTGAGGAGTGCTATGTGCTTCAGGAGCTAAACTGGGAAAAGGTGCGCGCGTGGTGCGACTATGCAAACAAATGCTCAACAGCAAGGAAGCACACCGGAGACTGCCCAGCCCTTAAAGAGTTGACTCAGAAAGAGGTGTGCATACACTGCAACGCTGCCAAAAGCCATGTTGCAATGGCAAGTGTGTAGCAGAGACGTGTGCGCTTTGTGTTGCAGGAGCTGTGTGCCTCAGCTAATTGCATGGTTGCCAGCAGATGAATGTGTTGGCAAATGTGCATGCATGCTCCTCCGTGCGCCTACAAGGAATCATGAAGATAGACTGTGAAGGTGTTAATACAATCACGATAAGCAGAATGTGAAAATTTCAACAGAATCATGGTGAGCAGACCGTGGAGGCATGACGGGATCATCAAAAGCTGGCTATGGAGGTTTAACAGAAATCATGATGAGCGGATGTTGGAGGTCCTGCAATTCCTCATGCACGTCCATGTCTTCGTGTGCATTGTGTATAGAAGGGCAAGAGACACTGCCTACGTAATCATACTTCCTGTGCGCGCGCGCGCGCGCGCGTGTGTGTGTGTGTGTGTGTGTGTGTGTGTGTGTGTGTGTGTGTGTGTGTGTGTGTGTGTGTGTGTGTGTGTGTGTGTGTGTGTGTGTGTGTGTGTGTGTGTGTGTGTGTGTGCTCGCTTTGCATGCACACACACAGTGGACAAGCAACCCCTTCCGTTTAGAGCTTTCTTTTCGTGGTTTTGTTGAATCCAGCGCATACACACTTGCATGGCGACATGCAGGAAGAGGATGGGCAAATCCAATTGCCGCCTGCACGCGTGCTTGTGCCCCCCCTTTCTCCGTCTGCCGAGTACTATATGGAGGCCGTGCAGCTGCTGAACCTGCACTTCACACAGGTGAGGGAGCATACTCTAATCTACCCTTTTCTACTCTAAACCTCCATTTCTCTGCCTGCCAAGCTCTACATGGAGGCCGTGCAGCTGCGGAACCTGCACTTTACACACAGGTGAGCACACTGTCTTTCGCCCTCGTCCACACTCAACCTTCCTTCGTGTGTGTATTACTACAAGGAGGCTTCTGGACCTGTCATTTGCACTTATGAGCAAACCTTCTTTTGCCCATGTTCACACTCAACTCACACTCAACCTCCCTCCGCCTGTCAAGGATTACAAGGCGGCTTCTGTGCCTGTAATCCGAAGGGGTAAGCACGTTTCCTTCTCTCCTTGTTCACCATGTAAGAGCCAGGCAGGAGGAAACCTAGAGGCACGGACACACAGGCATAGGCACAGAAATAGACATCACGCGACAAGTGGAAACCTAAGAGTGTTGGCACACAAGCGTAGACATAGATATAGGCTTTGTGGGCAACCTGGATGCATTGACAAAGTCAGAAACATGGACTAGGCACTGTGACTGGAGGGCAAACACAGGCATTGGCACATAGAAAGTGTCATGGGCAGAGGAGGACTCCTAGAGACGCTGTTCTGAGGCGTTGACAGTGTCATGGACTGGAGGGCAAACACAGGCATTAGCACAGACACAGAAAGCATCATGGACAGAGGAGGACTCCTGAAGACTTTGTCCTGAGACATTGACATGGAAAAAGGCAGTGTCATGGACAGGAGGGCACCTCGAGGCATCAGGCAGCACAAGCCACTTGGCAAACGGCCAGGGGCATGTGGCACTGGGTGAAAGGACACAAAAGGATGCATGCTTGGTCAAAAGGATGAGGTCACTTGAAGTGCACGTTCATCTGCCACACCTTCTTTCTGGCTCAGCGTACGCTTGGAAACATACAGACACACACACGGCACACACACACAGCACACAGCACAGCACACAGCACACACACATACACACACGGCACACACACACACACACACACACACGCACAGCACACACAGCACACACACACACACACACACACACACACACACACACACACACACACACACACACGGCACTCGCACCCACAGCGGCCCCCCTTCCAAACCATCAAGATCGTGAACAGCAGCTCCCCCATGAGCGTGCCCTCGCACAGCACCCCCCACAGCAGTGCCGATTCCACTACCACCAGTCGCAGCAACCTTAAACCCAGCAGCAGCAGCAGCAGCAGCTATGGCAGCAGCAAGTTCAACAGTGTATACACCCCTGGTCAAGTGCGTGTCGTTCCTGCCAGCACAAAGCTTGAAAAGCCTCCCTTGGACCTCTTCCTCGGCATGGTGCTGCGTACAAAGGCTGCGTGGACCGCACCCCACCTCCGGTACGCATTTGGTACAAGGCACTATGTGCTAGGTGGTGCAGCACCTATGCTCCGCTGTACTTTACAGCAGGCGCTAATGTAGCTGCCTGTGCACCCTGTACCCCACATGTGTACACTGCAAAAGTACCGGACTGCTGTTGCTCGCCTGCACCTCACCCAACTTTCGAAAGACACCTTTCGCCGCATCCCTGCCACACTGCACGCACAGTTGTGCAGGCACCTTGCTCTGCTGCGTTCGTCTGCACCTCTCCAACACCAGACTGAACCTGCAAGCAGGCACCTGCGCTCCCATGCACTGCCCTGCAGGCAGCCGCTACAGCTCCTGTGCTGTTGCACCCGCGCTCCCATGCCCTGCCCTGCAGGCAGCCGCTGCTGCTCCTGTGCTGTTGCACCCATGCTTCACTTCCTCAACTTTGTTCCACGGCACCTTCCTGCAGGTACCTACTGCAGCACCCGTGCTCCACTGCAATCGCACAGGCTGTGCCGATGGCATTCAAGGGAGAGCCACCTCTGGACGCCAGTGCCGCTGCTGCGCCTGCGATGTACCCAGAAGGTGAGGCAGAGCTCCCGGGTCATGCAGGCACTGGACCATCCAGCGCAGTCCTTTGCACTTGTTGTTGTGTTTGCTGGGGGTGAGTGCAGTGTACTCAGAGGGTGAACTCAGAAGGTGAGGCGGAGCTCCCGGGTTTTGCAGGCGCTGGGTTCCAGCACAGTCCTTCGCAAGTGTCTTTGTATTTGCTGAGGGTGAGTGCTGTGTAATCAGAGGGTGAACTCAGAAGGTGAGGCGGAGCTCCAGGGTCATGCAGGCGCTGGATTATCCATCCAGCGCAGTCCTTTGCACGTGTTGTTGCATTTGCTGAGGGTGAGTGCAGTATACTCGGAAGGTGAACTCAGAAGGTGAGGCGGAGCTCCCAATTCATGCACAGTCATTTGCACATGCCGTTCTCCGCGCGGACGCTGAACTCGTACAGTCATTTGCATGTGTAAATCGATTTGCACAGAGGGCAAGTGCGGTGCTCTCAGAACGTGAGGCAGAACAGCCGGAACAGCAAGGCTGGCTGCTGCTTCATTAGTTGGAGCACTCATGTGCAGAAGATGAAGAGATCTTCAGACAGGTTGCATCCAGATCAAGCCATTGCCAGGCAGCATTCACGAAAAGAAAACTGTTCACTGCTGCTGTGTTGATGTAGTCATTTTGGAGGTCCCGAACACATTAAAAGGCTGATTGCTACTATTCATGCACATGCAGCAACCCTCCCTCCTGGTATACAAAACATGCGCAGCACACACACATGCAATCACAAACACACACAGATCCTGCTTTTGTGGAGAGCCAGCGAAAGGCGGGCCGATCGCTGCTGATCAAGGCCCTCTTGGTTGGGCTCAAGGCGGATGTGCTGCCAGGCATTGCGAAGGATCTGCGGCCTGAGTATATCCTGCGTGCCGCAGGGGTAGCGCTGCAGGTGTGTGTCCTCCAATTAATTATGCTTGATTGGTTTTGCGTTCTTGCAAAAAAGAAAGGCTTAGGTGGTCCTGCCACGTTCAATGATGCAGAATGCTTTACGTTTAAAGAATGTCTCGCATATTCAGAATGCACAGGAAGCTTCCATGAGAGTGTTTATGAAGAGGAGGCAATCCAATTTTGGAGTGCAAGCTAGGTGCCGATCTTGCCCAAAATTTGCTCTATATGTTAGAAATGAATCACGCCTATCATGTCAGGTGCGTGCAGAAACGTCACTACAGGGGAGCCAGAGCAAATTCCCAGCCAATTCTGGCTCACCCTGTTGCAGCCTGACCTCCATTCCTTCGACTATGGTATTCAGCAATTCATTTCTATGTGTGGTCATTAAATTCAGATGGTCGCGATGGGGGAGCATGATTGACCTGGTTTTGGCGTGGGACGGAAGAACCCTGGCCCCTCTCCCAGCCACCTGATGGTGCAGGACACACTCATGTGCTGCCTTTAGTACTCCTGCTCATGCTCAGGTCTCATGATGGAAGCCAGTTGACCCCACTCCCACACCTCAGCATATAGGGCTCGCTTGCCCCCTCTTTGCCACATGCACATGGGGGCACCTTCCCAAACTTTTGACGAGGATTGTCCCAAAGGCACAAAACGAACAGGCCTGCATTAAAAGACTGTGCCGTGAAAGCTCCAGCAGTCCCAGAAAAGTTTGACGAATTTATCTTAATCAATGGTTAACACCCTCTGGTTGTACAGGGCTGGCTGAATTTTGTATGCAGCTTAGCGCTAACTTTTTATTTAAGAATGGTACCAAGAACGTGGCGTGGAAAGGCTGGGGAAACACACACACACGCGCGCGCACGCACACACACACACACACACACACACACACACACACACACACACACACACACACACACACACTTCCCATGCACTAATATGTACGTTGTAACGCACAGAGCAAGCTCAACCCTGAGGCCCCCAGGCTACTGCTCAAGCACTGCACAGCCCACAGACGCCAATGACATGCACTGTTATGTACGTTGTAATGCACAGAGCAAGCTCGACCTTGAGGCCCCCAGGCTACTGCTCAAGCACTGCACAGCCTGCAGCCGCCAATGACATGCATTGTTATGTACGTTGTAATGCACAGAGCAAGCTCGACCCTGAGGCCCCCAGGCTACTGCTCAAGCACTGCACAGCCCACAGACGCCAATGACATGCACTGTTATGTACGTTGTAACGCACAGAGCAAGCTTGACCCTGAGGCCCCCAGGCTACTGCTCAAGCACTGCACAGCCCACAGACGCCAATGACATGCATTGTTATGTACGTTGTAACGCACAGAGCAAGCTCGACCCTGAGGCCCCCAGGCTACTGCTCAAGCACTGCACAGCCCACAGACGCCAATGACATGCACTGTTATGTACGTTGTAATGCACAGAGCAAGCTTGACCCTGAGGCCCCCAGGCTACTGCTCAAGCACTTCACGGCACACCATGGCTTGCGGGCGGCCTCCCTCGCGCCCTACTTTGTGGAATTTGTGAACAACCTGGCGAGCGTGTGTTGGCTGGAAGGCGTGGAGCAGGAGGTATCCTTTGGCAGCAGCACCAGCAGCAGTGGCAGCTCCCAGGACAGCAAGGGTGGATGGACCAGCATCAGCAGCCTGGGGGGGTGTGAGGAGTACATCGTGAGCATCCTGGTGTCGCTGTCTCGTAGCAAAGAGGTGGACCTGGCGCACGGGCTGACAGCCCCTGCAAAGCGCCTGGCCATACAGCTGTGTGCAGCGCAGGTGTGTGGGGGCGGGGGTGTGGATGGGTGTAGGTGTCAATGTGCGGCTGTGCGTTGGACATGCAGTGGTTGGGCGCATGGGCTGACAGCGCCTGCAAAGCGCCGTACAGCTGTGTGCAGTACAGCACTCTGTATGGATGTGGGTGTGGATGGGTTACAGCGTCTTCACCATTGAATCTGTGTTGAGCTGGGCTTTGGGCAGTGCATGCGTCTGTGGCCGTGCACTTGCTCTACGACCTGACATGAGCACCACTCAGGACCTTTCAGCACTACTGAGGCCCTTTGAGCACCAGGCTAGTACATGGCAAAACAAGTTTACAGTCACCTGGCAGATTTCAAGCTGCTGCTGCTGCTCAAACTGCACAGCGCGTGCTGTACGCAGCAACCTCTTTACGATCAACCACTTTGACACAACACAACAACACGCCGGTTGCTTCACATCAATGCTGCTGAATGTGCACCTTTGTCCCTAGCAGCATAGAACTGAGGACACACTTGCATTCACAGCCACACAAGGCAAGAGCAAGACTGTGCTCCGGCTGTGGGCTGCCTGGCATGTGGCGCACAGCTCCTTGCTTTTCCCAGCTGCATAGATCTCAGAACACGCTTGCATACACAGCATACAGGGCAAGAACAAGACTGTTCCGGCTGTGAGGCTGGCTGCCTGGCATGCAGCGCACAGCTCCTTGCCGCTCCCCAGCTGCGTAGGCCTCAGAACACGCTTGCATGCACAGCATACAGGGCAAGAACAAGACTGTTCCGGCTGTGAGGCTGGCTGCCTGACATGCGGCGCACAGCTCCTTGCCGCTCCCCCGCTGCGTAGGCCTCAGAACACGCTTGCATGCACATCCGTACGCACTAGCATGCATGCATATCAGGGCAAGAACACGCTTGCATGAACACTCATGCAGGGCAAGAACAAGACTGTGCTCTGGCTATGGCAAGCTTGGCATGTGAGGCACAGCCCCTAGCTGCGCAGATTTGAGAACATGCTTGCATGCATATCCATGCAGGGCAAGAACAAGACTGTGCTCCGGCTATGGCAAGCTTGGCATGTGAGGCACAGCCCCCTGGATCTGGGCAAGGCCGCGTTGGGTTGGCTGCTGGTAGCGTGTGCTCAGGTGCGCTGTTTCAATGGGGGGAAGGAGCAGGGGGAAAATGGTGTGATTTGGCTGCTGGTCGCGTGCACTCACGTGCGCTGATGGGATGGAGGAAGGAACGGGGGAGCAGGGGGTGTGATTTGGCTGCTGGTCGCGTGCACTCACATGTTGTTCAATCGTTTGTCGTGGGAGAGACCAGAAAAAACAGAGGTGTGTTTTAATGCGGGTGCGGGCTGATGCTGTGGGGCTGTGGCGTGGGCACGACACGCAAACACAAAGCTAAGTATTGGCTTTTGTTCAATGGAGGCTCTGGATCGCTCTTGCGCCTGCAGCCCTCATGCCCAGCTCTAGTGCACAGCTGCTACAGCCCACCAAGCAGGGCTTCAGGCGCAATAAGGGGAGCCCATTGTTTGCAAATGTCCGTACGCATTGATGTCCGCAGAAAAATGCATGCAAGGCAAGGGGTGGGCGACGGAGCAGCATCTGTTGCGCCCTTTTGTCTCTGCTCATGAAGGCCCCCACAGACGCCTCCATGCATATGCACGCATGAATAACAATGAACAACAGTGCTTACGAGAAGGTGTATGTATAAGGTAAAAGGGGTGGGCGACGGAGGAGCAGCTGTTGCGCCCTTTTGTCTCCGCTCATGAAGGCCCCCACAGACACCCACGCTTGCATGCATGAGTGCGACAATGCCTTGCAGCGAATGCGCTCAGGGTCACGGATGGGGCAAGGGAGGGCACGGCAGCTGCGCCTCCTGTACGATATACTGTACCTCCACGACCAATTCGAATGGTCCCCCCAAAATGATTAATTTATTTAGTTCGAATGGGTCTCCAGGAATTAATATTTTAATTCGAAGGGGGTTCGATTGGCTCATGGCTAGCATTAATTTCTCGGTTCGAATACCCAGTTTGAATCTCCTGCTGCTGCTGCTGATGATGATGATGATGCTTGGAAGCTTTGCTGACGCTGATGCTGATGCTCAGGGGCTGGGGGCTGGAGGGGCTCGGGCTCTTTTGCTCCCTGGAAAGAGCACACCTCACCATCAGCATCCAACCCTCAGCAATCCACAAGCTGTCACTGTCGTACAATGAGCCCATACACTGGAGGATGCATGCAACATCAACCGAGCTGTCACCTGGAGGACGCCTCACAGGGTTCTTCTGCTTAACTGGCTGCCTGGGCCTGGCAAGCTTGTTTTGGGTCGCTAGGAGCTGCTGGGTGGGGGATACAGGCTTCAGCCACTTAGCTAAGGGGTTGGAGCTTGAGCTGGGGGCCTGAGAGGCCATTTTCAGCAATCGCCCTTTCAGCCCCGAAATCAATTAATTAATTTCTAATTCGAACAGAGTTCGAACGCTCAGGCAATGATAAAAATTTTCGAATTTTGGAGTTCGAATGCTCCATAATTAATTAATTTTCGAATTGGTCGTGGAGGTATATATATTTATACCTCCTATATATGTATACCTCCTGTACGGTATTTATGTAATATATGTAGCAGCTGCACCTCCTGTATGACATGATATGTGTAGCAGCTGTGCCTCCTGTGTGATGTGTCACACACGTAACATTTTACCTGAAGTGAGGAATGGAGCATGAGCGCATGGACTTGGGGGTCATGGATGGGCACTGTTGGAGGGCTCGGCTGCTGTGCCTCCTGTGTTACAAGATCATATTATACAGCGTTTGACCTGCAGTGAGAAATGGAGCATAAACAGTTGTATTCAGGGGAAGGAGTGGTCTGCGATGGAAGCAGCTGCAA
Source organism: Dunaliella primolecta (assembly GCA_914767535.2). NCBI lineage: Eukaryota > Viridiplantae > Chlorophyta > Chlorophyceae > Chlamydomonadales > Dunaliellaceae > Dunaliella > Dunaliella primolecta. The sequence continues at coordinate 12,634,930 of OU611755.1, forward strand.
CCCCTCTTTCTCTCTCTCTCTCTCTCTCTCTCTCTCTCTCTCTCTCTCTCTCTCTCTCTCTCTCTCTCTCTCTCTCTCTCTCTCTCTCTCTGCCTCCATATTTTTCATCAGATCTTCAGTGGGAAATGTCCATCATGCATGCTTCCAGGGCAAAGAGTAGTCTGTAAGAGGGCAGGTGCTGCTCCTCTGTCTCCACCTCTGTGTGCATATATGCTTAAGGGTGGCCGATTCCGTATAATTACGCTGTATATGTATCAGCTTTTTGGCAGGAAAATGCAACATATCTGGCGTATACATACGCCATATGTAGGTATATGTATGTATGGAATTGGCCAACCCTATCTAAGTTCCATCCATTGGAACATGCAGAGTGGTCTGCATGAGGGCAGGTGCTGCCCCTCTGCCTCCATGTTCATCTATGCTCCATTGAAACATGCATTGGAACATGCAACTGCATTCCTTGCCCATACATGAACAAACCGGTTCGCTTATGACGCACGCCTGCAGGGGAAGGAGTGGGCTGTGGGAGAGCAGCTGCTGCGCCTCCTGTCTCCGCTCATCCTTTCTGCACCCTCAGCACCAACAGCAGCTTTCTCACCCCCGGACGCTGTAAGTGCTGCAGTGCCGCTGTGCCTCACTCCAAAATGCCCATCTTATATTTCTGGATGTCATGTCCTTTACCCCTCTTGCATGTTAATGCTGAGGTGCACGACGCTTGTGCGAGCATGTGCACCCCTGTTGTCACGCGAAAGGATGCGCTCCTGTCGTCTGGCCAGGCTGACAGCAAGGGCGGGCAACCATCAGACCATGCTTTGACCTCGCTTCATTCATTAAGGGGAAGCTACCATCTGACTGTGTTTTGACCTTGCTTCATTCATAAGGGGAAGTTACCATCAGACTGTGTTTTGACCTTGCTTCATTCAGCAAGGGGAAGTTACCATCAGACTGTTTTGACCTCGCTTCATTTAGCAAGGGGAACTAACCAACAGACTGTGCTTTGACCTCGCTTCATCCAGCAAGGGCAAGTGACAAGCATTCTTAAGTCTTTTTTTCCGAGCGACCACCAGACTTGATTTCATTGAGAATCCAGCACCATCGGACCGCGACAAGCCAATACCTGGTAGCTCATCCATCACGCAACACGACGTCCAATTTGTCGCCACAGCACCCGACGTCAGTGTCCTCTGTCTTTTCTACCTGCAACTCATCATTACATTGCACCCAAAGCCTTCTTTCTGGCAGCGTCCTGCACAGTCCCATGCAAAAAGCCGGCATCTGCGCCCTCCCCCTTGCAACCCACTTTGGTTGCAGGTGGATCTTGCTGGCGCTCAGCAGCAGCAGCTACAGGTGCAAGGCCAGCAGCAGCCAACACAGCAGTTACCTCCCGTCACCTCCCAGCAGCGGCAGCCGCAGCAGCAAGACCCTGACTGTGTTGATGAGCAGCAGCGGCGGCAGCGGCAGCGGCAGCGGCCAAGCAGCCGGGCCAGCAGGCTGGCAGCTGATGAGGCACCACAGCGCCTGGGCAGCAGACTGGCAGGTGTGTGTGTGTGTGTGTGCGCATGATACATGCACCTTAACGTGCATGGGCAGCAGGCTGGTAGGTGAGGACCAAGGTAATCCCTTAGCCTTGCTGTCTCTGCTTCCATGAAACCCTTGTTATGTAGGAGTTATGATTGGAGCAGCTTGTGCATTATATATATATATATATATAAATAATAACACACGCTTGCGCACTTACACACACACACACACACACCGCAGGTGCGTACCTGAGCTTGCTTGCTGCCATGACCACCGCCCCAGATGGGCAGTACCTGGCGGTTGGTGCCCAGCGGGGCGTGTCTGCGGTGGCGGCAGCAGCTGCAGCAGCAGAGGCGGTGGCTCCGCCTTCAGCAGGTGGGCTCTGTTTTCTTGGTGCATGCATGTGCACCCTTATATATACATGCATACATATGCATTCACCCTTGTACATGCACCATATACATGCATACAAAGATGTCCTTATGTGCTAAGCCTGGTTAGATGAATGTTGGATCCTTCTTCAAATTTGTTCAAATCAGGGCTGGGTCATATGCGAGTTTGGGCTTAACAGTACGCGTATATACGTGTAAAATACGCGCATGTCACGTATATACGTGGTTGGGAGGGCCATTTCGGGCCGGGAGGGTCTTGGGTGGGAGGGAGGGTCCCGACTACCCCCCAACCACCCCCCCACATCCCCAGGGCCCACAAACACTTACACATGCCAAAATAGAAGGGTCCTGGGTGGCAAAGTGCGCAGCAGCTCTCTCTAGAGGTCTCTCGAAGGTCTGTCGAAGGTCTTACAGGGCATGTCCAGGTAATTTACCTACGTATTTTCTGACGTTTAGCAAAAAGCCATTTTTTATACGCGTTTTACCACCAATTTTTACGATACGTGAAAATACGTGTATTCACGTATGACCCATCTCTCGTTCAAATGCAACAGCACAGCCAGACGCTCTGCGTTCAGTACACATTGGCAAACACATAGACACACATACGCACACATTCACACACACACGCATGCATGCGCGCACGTAGGGGCAGCAGCTGCTGCAGCTGCAGTGGCCGTGGGTCAGCCCACCCAGGATCAGCTCCTGGAGCAGCTTGGCACACTGCCTGAGCTCCTAGATGCGGCTTTCAGCCGCCAGCCTGAACAAGGCGCCATCCAGGTGATCTACATTTCCTACTTTTCCATAATGGATTGAATGAATGGATGCATTTCCTCAGCCATCCTTGTTAGGATTTTCATGCCGCAAGCCTGAATGAGGCACCATGCAGATGAGCTCATCCATTGCCTGCAGTTTTGTGCTGGCAGCCTGAGCAAGGTATGCAGGCACGTTTTTGCATCGAGGTATTCGCCCAAGGCCTCAGCTCGGCTTTTTCCCAGCAGCTTGAACAAAGCGCCGCACATATGTAATTAATTAAAAAATAAATCTGCCACATATGTGGATATGCTCATTCTTCTCATTTTTTCCTTGTATTAAAGCGCACCAACCATTTCGTCTCATAAAATCATTTTCACCAGAAGTGGTGATGAGGCATATGCTGCCCACAGCCCTGGACACTCTTCTCGGGTGCTAAACAGTCAAATTTTTGTTTAGGAAATTTTTGTTTAGGAAGTTGCGAGCTTCATGGGCTGGGAGCATGCAAAAAAAACATTTTTTTGGGGAACCATCTACCAATAATTTCTTCTTTTTATTTGGCCATCTGTGTTGGCTCCTCCAGGGGGGGGGGGGGGCTTGGCAACCTTAGCTTAATCTTAGGGATGCTTGAAGTGCGCAGCTTCCTCTGTTTGGGTGTGGGTGGGTGGGTGCGCGCGTCTGAGATACATGCAGTGTTCAGCTGCCCCTTGGATATCCCTGTCCAGCTGTCACACATCTGACAGTTGATTGAGGAGTTCATCTGGGATTGAGGTGCAGGTATAAAGGGTGTAGGGTTCACCTTGTGACTCCAAGGCTTGCTCAGGGCAGCTTTGTGTATCCGCAGAGCTGCTCCCTCACTGCGAGTTGGACCTGCATGAGCAGGGCAAGAGCGGCGAGCAATCTCGCCAATTACCAAATGCCACCAAATGCGTGGATGGATTGCCACGTTCACTGCAGCCTCGGCCTAGCAGTGCGCAAGATTCCAATGGTGCTGCGAAGCAAGACATGCCAACTGCTTTGGTGTCACAAAGCAAGACATGCCAACTGCTTTGGTGTCACAAAGCAAGACATGCCAAAACTGCTGTGTCAAACCAATATCACTTTGGTAATGTAACTGCCAACTTGTGATGTGTGCGAACGAATTGTTGTGCCCACTGTCGATTCAGCCAAGCAGCGAGCAAAAGATTTAATAAAAAAAAAGTTTACACAAAGTGAAGCACCAATTAGCGTGCGCCACGCCCTCTGCAGCCTCAGCCAAGTAGCGCGCAAGATCCCAGGAACTGACCCCAATAACAGTTACACACGATGGTACGCCAATAAATGTGTGCCACAACCTCTGCAGGCTCAGCCAAGCAGCGTGCAAGGTCCCAAGGGCAGCGACAGCAGCACCACTAATACCACCACCACCAGCACCTCCACCAGCAACAGCAGCAGCGTGAGGAGCAGTGCAAGCAGCAGCAGAAAGAGGAGGGGCAAGGCGGGGTCATCTACCTCCCAGGAGCTAGACTCCTCGCAGAGAGGCGAAAATGGCAGGGCGCTTGGGGGACGCAGTGCACCTACAGCAGCAGACAAAATTGGCCAGGCTCCAAGGGGAAGCAGTGCAGCAGCAGCCGCAGCAGCAGCAGGTGCAAGGGGGCGCCCCCTGTTTGTGCAGGGAGCAGGTGCTGTGGGCGGTGAGGGGCTGATTAGCCAGCAGGTGTTCATGCAGCAGCTTGTGATGCAACGCGTGGTGAACCTGCTGACTCTGGCGAGGCAGCAGGATGAAGGTTGGCGGCGCGCCAACGCAGGTGTGTGTGATTGCTGGTTCCTGAATCTGGTCCATGATAGGCCTCGGTTTGCTGACTCAGGCAAGGCAGTAGAATGCACCCATGTAAGTGTGTGGGGTGCTGATTGCCTGAACCTAGTCTGAAATTGACCTAGGGTTGCTGACTCTGGCAAGGCAGCAGGATGTAGGCAGGTGGCACGCCAATGCTGGTGTGTGGGGTTGTGGGTGGGTAGGTAGGTGGGTGATTGCTGGTTTTGGGATCTGGTCCAAGAGTGGCCTAGGCCTGCTGACTCTGGCAAGGCAGCAGGATGAAGGCAGGCTGCGCACCGATGCAAGTGTGCGTAATTAGTGGTTGCTGATTCTGGCCTGCTGTCTCTGGCAAGGCAGCAGGATGAAGGCTGACAGTGCACCAATGCAGGTGTGTGTGTGCGTGTGCGTGTGTGTATGTGTGCGCGCGTGTGTGTGTGTATGTGTGTTTGTGTCATTGCTGGTTGCTGAATTAGGCCTAGGATTGCTGACCCTGGCAAGATTGGCGGAAGATTGGCGGTGCGCCAATGCAGGTGGGGGGGGGGGTGGGGAGGTGGGAACCGTTGGTGGCAAAGGTGTGAATCGATGAGATAAGATTACAAAGGCAAGGTAAGATTAGCATAGATTCACAAAAGGACTACCAGTGGTAAGGGCGTGGTGATGGGACATGCTCAGGACACCTTTCCTGCTCACATCTGTAACCTACATCTGTAACCTACATCTGTACCTTTCCTGCTCACATCTGTAAGTCTTGGGTGAAGAATTAAGCTTGCTGCACTGCGTTAGCTGTGCATGCACTTTATGGAACCCTTTGTGAATGGTGAGATAGGCATTTTTAAAGCGTCCGTGCACCATGCGCCGGTATGCCAAGCTGCAAACACAGTGCTTGTGTGTGTACTTGAGGAGGTTTGACGAGTTTGGTGCCTTGATCCTCCCTGCTTGCAAGCAGGGCTCCTGATGGCGGAGTACAAGCTGCTCTGTGGTGTGCGTGCGTGCTTCTGAAAGCAACTTAGGGCTGTACATTGCCTTGACCCTCCTTGCTTGCAGGACTGCTGATGGCGGAGTGCAAGGCTGCCCATTGATATGCACGTCCATGTTTGAATTCAAGCACGCTAAGATGCATGGGGCCTCGACCCTGCATGCTTGCAGGGGTACTATTGGCAGACTACAAGCTGCTCTTGCGGACACTGAGTAGGTCCCTACTACCAACCAGCAACGCAGCTCTGTCTCCCTCCCTCAACCAGAAAAGGCGCGGCCGGAAAGTTGGCTCGTCCAGCAGCAAGAAGCGCAGCAGTAGCAGCAGCAGTAAAAGCAAGCGCCGTGGTGGCGAGGATGGTGTTGAAGGGGGGGGTTCAACGCCACGGAAGGGGAGAAATGGTGAGGGGGCTTCTGAGAATGGGTAGACGCAACCCATGTTTCCTCCCAAGCAGCGGCTGCAGCAGCAGCAGCAGCAGCGTGGAAGTGGGAGGGATGGAAGGGGGGGAAAAAGAACAGTGTTTAACTTGCTGTGAGGATTGATGCTGGGAGAGAGCAGTAGCCACAAGGTAACCACTCCTTCCATACTCACACTGTGGTGCACATCATGGTGGATTCTAAGCAACATCCCACTGTGGTGCACATCATGGTGGGCTCTAAGCAACATCCCACTGTGGTGCACATCATGGTGGGTTCTAAGCAACATCCCACTGTGATGCACACGCAGTGCCCTCAGCGAAAGTACTGTACTATCGCAGCTCTCCATTGCATTTGACAGTTAATAAAAAAAAGAGTGGGAGAGGGGGAGAGAGAGAGAGAGAGAGAGAGAGAGAGAGAGAGAGAAGTAAAAGTGAGTGGCTCCGATGAGGACCTAGGGTTCAGGGGTATACCTAGAGAGGGTTCAGGGATGTACCTGCGGAGGTGGCTCCTTTTTACAGGCCAGGTGTAGCAGGGGGCGCACCTGTCCAGAGGTGGAAGGGAAGTGACTGCTTTTTGACTTTCAACTTGATGGTCACAAGTGCATGACTAATACATCCCTGGATCCCTGCACTGGTTGTAAGATAGCAGTGTGTCAGCCATAAGGAAAGATTGTGCAGCCTCAGCTCACTTTCTCATGTCATGAAGAAGGTGCAAATCTCAACGAGCATGCACAATGAAAGGATCCAATTTTGTGTCGTAGTTCCCTGATACCCATGCTTCCTTACAATGTACAATGTACAATGAAGCTTACACAACCTTCTATTTTTTTGGCTGCCTGAGTTGTTGTTTGTATTGCTGCTTTATCTCCCACTTCATCAGGCCCTGGCTTCTCGTTCCTGCCTGCAGTGCCGGTTGTGTGCCTTTGGAATTTTGCCTGCCGGCATTGCCTGCTTGCATTTCCATGAAGGAAAGGAGAGGGTTACCTCGCTGTACCTCCCTACGTAGGCAGCTTAGCTGAAGTGAAAACGTTGCCTGCCGTCATTACGTGCTTGCATCTTTATAGAGCTGTTTTGCGCACATTCCTTGCTTGCCAGCATGGCCTTTTTTTGTTCCTGTTGGGCATTTCTATGTAAGGAAAGTAATTTGTTTAGAAGGCATGCTAGTCATGGCCCTGGTGGGCTAGCTTGCTTGGGACCTTTCTTTCACATGCGCTCCTGTTTTTTATCTGCTTAGTTTTTTCCCTTCTCCTCGCGTTTGTTGCCCGTGTGAACATGCCATCCCAACCACGTTTTGAGCAAGTCAAGTATCAGAAGCCATTCCATGATAGCTGTCGGATGAAACAAGAAAAGAGCGAAAAGAAGCATGTAGACAGAGGAGACTCTCCCTAGCAGCAACTAAGGACAAGGAGAAGGAAGTCATTAGAAAGGAGACGCTTTGGCTCAGAAGAGCTGTGAGTCCCCTCCATTACAAAGCTACAAACCTGAAAGTGCTAATGGGGATCTGGAGATTATTTGAAGCACTGGGTGAATCAAAGCAGGTGCGATATGCTAATGAGTTGCTTTGTGTTTGTATCCCCTGCAGGTTTCTTTGAAATGTATGCAGGTGCAAACTCAAACACGATGTGTGTTTCAAAACAGAGGACAGAACAAAAAAATGTTATGCCAACTAAAAAGGCTGCATGCATTACTAAGCATACTATGCTTAGTAAGGTTTACAGATTAAGCCATCAGTCAAAAAGTGTGACTGCTAGGCTGCTCATGTGAAAGTCTAAATTATAAAAATGTAAAGGAGTGTTTGTGTAGCCCATGCATGTAAGTGTACGAAACAAAAACTTGCCAAGAACATGGGAAATTTTTCCACTGGTGTTTGTATGACAAAGCAACGGCAAATAAACATCAGGAGTTCGCCAGGACCAACCGACTGCATCAAAAAAAGGAGGAGAGCAACAAATGTGTGTTCATGTGGTTACTTAAAGAAGAAGCACGGTCTGTCACACTGAGCATGCCAACAACTATGCTTAGTAAGAAGTAAAGGCTTGTGTTGGACACCAACCAGCACCATTGAGGAAAGACCCTGACAGTCAGTTTGACACTTGTTCAGGTTACAGGTTACAGGAAAAAAGAAGGCCTCCAGACACTTGTTCAAATGGTTGAGTACAATGGTGCTGGAATTACCAGCAACATGTTTTGGGCTGAATAAGCAGCAATTCCTGCTGCCATTACGCATTGTTATCCACACATTGCTTCAGAAAAAAAGAATAAACAGAAACTACGTAGGCTCTACCATACCACTGCATACCCATCAGCGCCTAGCATCAAACAACTGGAGGAAGAAATTCCAATCCCTTCCCCACGACACCCATTCCTGCTCACACAGGTGCCCTCAGGCAAGGGCAGCCTTCACTCCTGCCATCTACAAAAAGACTTTCACATATAAAATAAAGAACTAGAGAGAGATCACTTACACAGATGGGAGTGTCATTCAACACAAAGGTGACTCTCCACCACTAGTCGGCTCAGGTGTTTACAAGCCGGGCAGAGACGCTACTCAATCATCCCAACAGCTACAGTTGCACATAAATCCCAATGGACATGGACATACAAACACTATCAACAGAGCAGGACTAGCAGGCAATCTTGTAGCACTCCAACAAGGACACACTAACATAGCCTCTGATAGTGCATCCTGCCTCTCCCATATATCTAAACAGACCCTTAAACCAATGCGTATGAGGACCCACCTCCATGCAGAGCTCATCCGAGCCATCTCAGATTTGTTTAAGCACTCTCCACACCCTGTACATTTCTGTAGAGTTAAAGCTCACTCTGGCATTATTGGTAATGAGGGGGCTGATGCCTGTGCACGCACTGCAGCACTCATGGACACCATGGACATTGCACTTTCAGGTGCCAGGGATCCCTTCTACAATTTCTACTGGCTTTCCTTGAAATCCTCACATGGGCGCAACGGTGAACCACAAAACTTACGCACTGCTCCAACTCATTACCCCACCAACCTGACAGACGAGCTTAAAACACACGCGCACAAAAGACACAAGCTCAGCTCTGCTGACACTTCAGGCCACTATTACAATAGCTGGCAGAGGCTTACCTACGCCACACAGCCTGCTCCCCCAAGCACCTCTGTCAGCTCAGAAGCTCATAACCCACCCTCACAACTTGCCAACAAAGAAATCAGCACTGCAACTGTTTTTGGAATAATCCAAAGATCACCCTTAAGCAGCAGATTAATGTATTGAAATACCACATGGGAACTGTTTACACTCAAAAGCATGCCATCAGATTCAAGGTGTCCAACACCTCTGCACGCTGTCCATTATGCGGCGATATGGACAGCATCAATCACATTGCCCTTAGATGTCCTAACCCAACCATGAATGGAATGCACACCAATAGGCATCATGTTGGCCTTAGCTTTTGTGTCAAAGCCCTAAGTAAAGGCAGATTTGGCTCGTCCCTTATTGTTATGGATGCCTGCCGAAATGAGAGACTCCTGGAGCAGGGAATGGAAGTTCCTGAAAATATCTCCCGAACAATTCCGGACTGGGCTTTCCCTAATGGTACTGGCTCCTCTGCCCAACACCAAAGTCGCCCTGATGCTGTCTTTGTGCGCTTTATCCCAGGTCGATCTCACCACCTTGATCCTATCAAAATCCCTCCTCAACATAGGGACATTCATCTTCTTGAATTTAAATTCTGCCTGACACCAACCTTTTATCCACTCTGGAAGCTGCAACTGCCCAGCATGCCAACGCTTCAGCAAGGCTCAAAACCTGCAGCTCAAGAAACCCTAACAGGAACAACAGAGTGACCTTGCACATCATCTTAGTTGGTGTGGCAGGCACTATTTATAACGACTACACCATTCAACCTCTTATCGACTTGGGTTTAACCACTGGCAAGCAGAAGGCTAAATCAGTAGCATCCAAACTGAGTTGCCATGCTATCCAAAGATTAACAACTATTATTTACACCAGACATGCACTTCATTTCCAGGGGACTTCTGGGGGAGGGTTTGCTGGGCGCGTGGCAGTGGAGAGCAGGAGAAGAAGAGTCCGGGCGTCCAGGAGCATGGCAGCCAACCCTCCAGGTCCTCATTAGCTCTTGTTTCTGGCTTTCTCCTGGGCTAGCTTAGTCTAATTTAGGCTTGAGGGCCCTTTGGTGAGTCCTTTCCTAGCTTGCTAGTCAGGGAACCTTTCCTTAATGCACGCGGCCTCTTGGCTGGCGTAGACTTTTCTTTACTTTTCTTTTTCTTTCTACGTAGGCTCCCCTGTGAAAACTCCCCACATCTATCAAGGATGTCAATGGGAGGCTCTTTCCTTAATGCACGCGGCCAAACGGCAAGCGTAGATCTTTCTTTCTTTTATCAACTTGATAAACTTGAAGGAAGGAGCCACTGGTTTACACTGTTTACACGGAGTCATCAGTCAAAACACATGACTGCTAGGAGCCACATTGGTTCTTAGACCGTATGACTCCCCACCATGAGTTTCAGACTGAAAGGAGTATGGCAGGCAGAGAAAGAAGACAGGCCCAACAACGACTCATTCCGAGTTGGACTCGGATAAAGAGAGCAAGATGAAAGCTTATTTGGTTAGATTAGATTAGATAACACAGGAAGACCTTCTGAATCAGCCAGCCAACAGCAAATCTAAGACCTCAGACATGAAAAATGGAAAAGCTCCTTATTGAGTTGCAAGAGGAAATTAGAAACAGCCTGGGCACTAAGTTGATGCTGTAAAAAAGGGTGTGCAGATGAAAAATCGCCAGAATTGCTCGGAATACTGTTGTCTCACAGCACACAGCCCCTCATACCTACACATGAAGTTTCCATTTTCAAAGTGTGAGCTCTCAACCTGAATCTACGAACAATCTGCAATACCTGCTGAGGCAAATCCAGATGCAAATACCCTGGCAGCCGGATGGGTTTGCGCACATTATGGTCAAAAGGCAGAGCAAAGAATGCTTGATATGTAGCCAGTTTGTTGTTTGTTGTTCACAGGTCCCCTCCTTCAACAGCTCTCCATGCATCGCACAATCTGTGCCTCAAATCATCAGTGAAATCCTGCAGTGAGATAGGCGTACCCTGTTTCATTGCTGTTACAAAAGACTCTCAGCACCGCAATCCTTGAAAGCCATCCAGGATCTGAGCGGTCCAACATGAGGGGGCCCTGGAGTGCAATTGCAAGTCTGCCTTCAGAAACTTCCTGAGCAAATCACAATCAGAATTTAGCAGACCATTGTACATCTCAATAGTGAATTAAAACCAGTAGGATTGCAATGGCACATGACCACACTCTCTTAAAGCTGCCCAGTTTGTGGTTGCACGCTCCACACCTAATTTGCCCTTTAAAAAACTCATGTGGCGCACTTGCAACTCACTTGAAAATTCCTGGTCTTCCTTAACATGCTCTGTGCCCCACACCTGGCTTGCATACATGCCAGCTGGGACTAGGTATGTTCTTCCTCACCAGAGCGGTACATGCAGCCTGTCCCCCAATGCATGCTTGCGCACAAACTGCCGAATCCGATAGGCAGATGCCATGAATGGGCCAGTGACGTGCTCGGAGGACTTAGCCATGCTTCTGTTCTTGTGGAAGCACATGCCTAGGTACTTGAAAGATTCCTATGGGCCAATGGTACCTTGCCAACCAAAAACACAGGCAAATTGGAACCTGACGGGTTGAAATGCACCACTTCTGACTTCACCGTGTTAATGAATAGGTGAAAGCTTAAAGACTGAAGTTCCAGGCCTTCAATGGCAAGCATCTCACCTCCTTTTTTTATCAAAAACATAATGTTACAATGTTACAATGGGATCTAAGCCTTCAGCCATAAGGTTGGCTGCTCGGCATAAAGTCCTTAGTTGAGCACACACGGGCAACTTAAGCACTGAAAAACTGAAAGTCACAAGAAGACAAGATGAAGTCTAGAAGGACAGCGTATGAGTTCACAGAGGGAGCAGTAAAACAAGGAAGTAAGGGAATTTTTATCAAAAACATAAACATATGATTTACCCTGAAAAGCAAAAGCAGCATATCAAAAGAGATATGTGAAATCAGTTCCCCAAGATACCTGGACTAAGATCCAGTCGTCCTGATGCTGTGCTAGTTACACCCTTCTTCTTCCTCCTCCTCTGCCTCCGAGTCCTCCTCGCATTTTGTGTTATGCAGCAGGCACGGCACCTCACAGAGGACCGGCACAGTTACACGCATGAGACAGCCCCATCAATAGATGCAAACCAGCGGCATGTGCACATGATTCAAATCAAATACCATGAAGACTCGACCTGGGCAACTGTTGAAAGCGGCACAGCGGCAGCATGCAGACCTTTGCAAGAATATAAGGGGGAAAGCTGGTACATTACACTTTCAAGAACAAGCTTTCTTTTCTACATGTTCTTACCTCTCACAGGATGCCCTGTCTAAGTACCATGTGAATTTCCAGGAGATTCATATTTTGCTTAACCAGGATAACAACAAACTTCCTTTTTTCCTTCATGATCATAAATGTACATTGCCAGAAATTTCCTGCCTTGGTTGATGAGCGGTTGATGCGGTTGATAGCCTGTCAATCGTATCAACCGCAATTCAACCGAGGAAATCCTGAGAGGCTTTGTACAGCATCAAAAATTGTCTGAGATTGTATACAGAGACTTGCTTGCAGCCATATGACACCTTAGTGGACGCATGTGGATATGATCTCATGTGCATTTATGAACAGGCTAGCAGTCAAACGTCTTGACTGAGGCCTGTACCCCTTGAAACCCTTGTATGTTTCCTTCATTTTCGCCAGCGGTGAGACCCTTGCTAGCTTGCCAGGGAAATTTTCCTTAAAGGCGAAATTGCCTCTTGTGGGTCGAATTGCTCTCCAGATCGGACTGGTTCGGTAGCAGCTACCTTTTTTTGCTTCAACTAAGCTGCACATGTAGGCAGGCACAGTTTTGTAACCGTTTCCTCTCCTCTCCTTTTTTGGGTTGAGAAGTTCTTCTTTATCCTTCCCCTTTCACAGAGGGAAAAGAGAAAAGAAGGACTCGGAGTCATTTGGAATCAGGAGGACTACCATTACCCCGTGCCTGCCAGTAATCTTAGTGAGAGTTGGTGGAATTCTTCTAAAGCGCGACTGTTGCTAGCAAGTATTTGAAAATATGGCTCATTGGACTTGATGGAAATGAAGCTTAAAAGACAATTTGGTGGCTCTATGAATGTCAAGACTAAGCTGTTCAAGGGCTCCTAAGTGTAGGCAGGTACAGCTTTGTGACCTTTTCCTTCCTTTCCTTCCACCTTGGGCATTTTGAAATCAATGCTTGTACAACATTACAGCAGTACACTATCCGTCAAATGTTTAAGCATTTATCTGACCCAACAACTTTGAACCCTTGGAGCGGAATCTACCTCATGCTGTTTCATCAAACATCAGACTGCAAGAAACAATTTTGTTCAAGTCCAAGTTACGAGTTGAGCCTTTTTTGGCGAGTTCTGGTTGTGGGCCTCAGTGTTTCCACTCAGCTGCCTTTGCAGGCGGATGCAGCGACATCACCTTACCCCAGGAAGGCTTCCATCTACACAAATAAGAAAAAGAGTATGAAGCAGCTAAATTAGCAGGTAACAAGGAAAAATAGCCTAGCAGTCATGCATTTTGACTGATGGCTTCTTTGTGTAAACCTGTATCAAATGAAGAAAGGAATAGATTTGAGCCAGCCAGAAGATGTTATCTGAGTGGATGTAGGCTAATTTTAGCTGAAGCCCTTATAGATGGCAATAGAGGTCACAATGCTGCTGCTGGGAGGCTCATTCTCAGGCCTGGTGTCTTCATGTGATTTTACTTCCACAAGGACTGATTGCTCTGAAGCTGGAAAAGAAAAAGTTAGCTTCTTTCCTAAGTTCGCTCCTTTAAAAAGAAAAATACGCAAGCCAGGTCCGGCTGCGTGCATTAAGGAAAGGTTCCCTAACTAGCAAGCTAGCTAGGGCCTCGCCAAAGAGGCTCACAGGCCCTCTCCAAAGCTAGTTCTGGGGAAGTATTAAGAAAAGAAAAGAAAAGAAAAGTCTACGCAAGCCAATGGCCGCGTGCATTAAGGGAAAAACCCCTAACAAAAGTTAGAGGCCTCACCAGGAGGCCCTCCACCTAAACTAGACAAAACTAGCCTAGGAGAGAGCAAGAGACAGAACTAATGGGGATCCGGGGGATTGCTTGCCATGACCCTGAGCGCTTGGACTCTCCTTCTCCCATCCTCTGCCGCCGCCGCGCGCCCAGCAAACCCCCTCCCAGATGCTCCCTGAAAACAAAGTGCATGTCTAGTGCTAATGATGGGGATAATTTTTGGATGGCATGGTCCCTGAGCTGGGAGGCTACTGATTCAGCTTTTTGTTTGGTCAGGCCCAGATTTATGAGAGGTGTAATTGTTTAGTTGTTGTAAATCGTGCCACCAACACCAACTAAAATGATGTGCAAAGTCACTTTGTTATTCCTGTTTGGGTTTCTTAAGCTGCGTGTTTAAGTCTGTTTATGATGTGGGAGTGCTGAGTTTGTGCACATTCTAAGGTGATGAAGGGATTTGTGTCAGGGCAGAATTTAAGTTCAACAAGGTGAATGTCCCTATCTTGTGGTGGGATCCTGGTAGGATCAAGGTGGGCTTGTCTGCCTGGGATGTGGCGCACAAATAGAGCATCAGGGCGGCTTTGGTGCCGCGCAGGTGAGGCAGCGCCAATTGGGAAAACCCAGTCTGGAATAGCTTGAGAGGTGTTTTCAGGGACTTGTACGCCTTGATCCAGCATTTTTAAATCTCCTCGCTGAAGCAAACTTGCAAAACTAACTTACAGCCTTCCTTTTAAAGTCGTGGACTCATACTCTACTCAACAAATAGTACCCTTCCAAAATACATTTCCCTCATCGTTTCCCTGACAATCAAAGGCTCACCTCTAGTCGCCCTGACGCAATTTTAGTTGTCCCAATGAAAAGAGCGCCAAGGACCAATTCCCGGTATCCATTGAGAAGAAGAGGGGGGCGCGGGGGAAACAGGGAGCACTCAGCGCCAGCCACAGCCACTCCACCTGCTTCCAAGGTCCGTAACCCTAGTCAGCTCCTTCCAGGACAGAGGCACCTTGCCTGTGACATCCATCTTGTGGAGGTCATACTGTGGAGACACCAGGCCCAAGAATCAGCTGGAGGCCTCCAAGCATCAGCACCGCGACCTATGTAGCCATCTTACAAGGGCCTCAGCTCAAGTCACCCTCCATACCATTCTGTTAGGTGTGGGTGGAGTTATCTACACCTATCACACTTTGGAGCCTCTTAAAGAGCTTTGTCTTGACACTCATACAGCCACCAGGCTTGCTTTGAAGCTTCATGCCCATTCTGTCCAGTACGTTTATAAACTTTTTAGCACCAGACGCACTCTTGAGAAGACTCCTCTCAACTCTCGTCACCAAGATCAGGCACAGGCTACTGCTAGTAATCCTCCTGATCCCCATTGATTTTTTGTTTTGTTTCTCTTGGTGAAGGGAATACAAGGTGCCTTGGCCCTAGGTATTCTCTTTTCCTTAATTGATGTGGGGAGTGTTTTTACTGCCTGCGTGGTTTTGTTTTTTGTTTTTTCTTTTTTCTTTTCTTTAAAGTCGTGGATTACTTTGGTTTGGCTGGCATGAACCAGCAAGCCAAGCAGTTAAAGTACCTGGCTGAAGGTCAAATCCCATTGCAACCTTCGAGGCTTGAGAGCCCGCCAATGAAGTGTTTTAAGTTAGAGTCTGGAGTTGTGTAAATGCACACAAACTTCATTTTCAAGGCTCTCTGCACAGTTCTTACAGATTTACAGGATTACAAGAAAGCCTCAGACAGTTTGACGAATGACTGCTAGTACTACACTGTCCTCAAAGCCTGCGCAGCCTATCTTTGCTCTGCTTCAAAGCTCCCATGTCGCGAAAGTTCCTGTTTATCAAGGCAGGGACCTGGCACGGATGTGTGTGGTCAGACAAGCTGCAGATGTGGCGCGTAACACACTTAGGTGTTCAAGTTCTTCCTGCCATAGTTTTGAGGCACACTCATTATTTTCTCCAAGAAGCAGCAGAAGTATTGCTGCTTTGAAAGCTAATCAAGACAAAGACAAATTTCCCCGCGTCTCATCCCTGAGTGCTCAGGGACACTTGAGCATGTAAATGTAATGCGGATCCGTTGCAACATCCTGCAGTGGCCTTTGCCTTTGCCTTTGCCTTTGCCGCTTTGCCTCACTTTCTGCGCTGATAGCCATGTCCTGTGTGGGCCCTGCAAACAGAAGAAAAAAAAGGAAAATTTTTGAGGCAGCAGGGCCACTCTTTACATTAATTAAGGAAAAGAGGATACTCAAGGTCGAGGCAGCATGTATCCCCTTCAAAAACACACTTTCGCCAAAAACACACTATGTGAGACTTGGAAAGAACTGTTGAGCACATTTGTGCTTCAAAATTGTTCACAATTGTGTGCAGCATGGTGCTGCAGTCAAGCTGGAAATGCCGGACAATACTTCAGGTTTTGAATGTTGCCTGCCCTTCAAAAAACAGCATCTGTATAAGCGTGTGTGTGTGTGGGGGGGGGTGCCTCATTTTTTGTAATTTTATTTTCCCTGTGCAACATTTCGCGTCTGGCACCCTCTGATCTTCATGAATGCCGAAAGCCTCACCGAGGCTGCTCAATGACGCGCTCAACCTCTGCAGGCTCCAAATCTCTCCGGAACATCTGTGTTTTGCCTTGAGTGGGATGCTCAAGTGATGTCTTTATAGTTCCTGTGTTTATACGCATAACAGTGGGTCTGCGGGGCCTGGTCGTGCGTGACATCCAGCTTGCGAGTGTGTGTGTGTTGTGTGAGTGCATGTGTGTGTGTGCGTGTGTGTGTGTACATGTGTGTGTATGTGTTGTATGAGTGCGTATGTGTGTGCGTGTGTGTACTTAAGTATATATATAGTACTTAAGTACACACAAGCTTGTGTGTTTACGTATGTGTTTGTGTTTGTGTTTGTGTGTGTGTGTGTGTGTGCGCGCGCGCGCGCAAGCATGTGTATATGTGGATCCATTGCTTGTGTGTGTGTGTTTGTGTGTGTGTGTGTTTGTGTGTGTGTGTGTGTGTGTGTGTGTGTGTGTGTGTGTGTGTGTGTGTGTGTGTGTGTGTGTGTGTGTGTGTGTGTGTGTGTGTGTGTGTGTGAGAGAGAGAGAGTGTGTATGTGTGTTTGTGCGCATGTGTGTGTACATGTGTGTATGTGTGTGCGTATGTGTGTGTGTGTGTGCTTGTGAGTTGGCGCTTGTTAGGGAGAGATGATGTGATGTGATGTGATGTGATGTTGTCAACTCTGCACTGGGCTTGCCGGCAAACAAATCAACACCACTAATGCACCCACCCGTTGTGTAGTAGTGGTCGATCTTCTCGCCCCCCCTCTGATAGAAATCCACACGGCTTTGCTCATTTCGTCCCTGGTACGTCCAACCGTTGGCTTGGAAAGGGTCCATTGACAGGAAATAATATATATACCAAGTTAATAATTGTTTTATGGCTGAGGGCTGGTTTTCCTCCTATTTCGACGCCATGTCCGTTGCAATAGACCTGAAACGCGCCAGAATAAGAATTGGATTTTTCTAGGAACCATGGTACGTTGGAGCTCTTCACCGTCCTTGGCGTCGCTGGACCAGTATCGTCGAGCGGAAAAGGGTTATGCCACGGATGTCGAGGGCAACCTGTACGAGCACCAAGTCTATGGTACGTTCAAAGAGGAGGAGGATTACCTTGAAATTCTGAGTGCCAGTAAAGTTAGGGCCAACAAGTTGAGGGCCGGAGACGGGGTGCACTCACTGAACTACCCCTTTCCTCAACCACGCAGAGCTCAGGATTCACCCTCCCAACGGTGAGTGCCCATAAAAAACACCTTACATGCTGCTTCACCTGACGCTTCTCACACTAGTGTGTCAAAGGGAGGCTCTTACTCTCTCTTACTCTCAGCTTCTCTCAAGGTTGCTAACATTAAGGTTGCTGATAAAAAAAATCCCCATGCCCTCTGTTCTGCACAGTGGAGGTGGACAATGTGTCCTTTCCGGACAGGACAGTGTTGACTGTGGATTCTGCAAACAGGCCTGGCACGCTCGTGGAGGTGGGTCCTATCCTCCATGGAAACTGTGTTTGTGTGTGTATTTGTGTGTGTGGTGTGGCATACATTATACTCCAGGTGAAAGCATTATAATATGCACGCTGTCCTACCCTAATCCCTGCGAAAGCCCGAGAGGCAGTGACCTGCTCCTGTCTTAACAGCAACCAGTTGAAGTCTCTGCACAAGTGCTGGACAGCTATACGGGTGCCTGGTGGTTTCGGACTCCCAATCCATGCATGTTCAGCTTCTATCTGCTTACAGGTGTGAGTGAGCGCATGTCCGCAGGTGGTTAGGCTTGCCGTGAATTGGTGTCTACTGTGCTCGCTGTCAGGACCCCAACCCTTGCTCTCCTTGACTTGCAATGTGCAGGTGGTGCAATGTCTGACAGAGATGGGTCTCAGCATCCGCAAAGCGCGCATCTCTTCTGACGGGGGCTGGTTTGTGGATGAGTTTGTGGTGGACCGTGTTACTGATACCAAGAAGCTGCAGGCTATCAAGTGAGTGGTCAAGACATTTTGTGAGCACAGCAGCACTTTGTAAAAGTTTGTGAGCAAGCTCAACATGTGCAGACATGGTCAACTAACTGGACTGTTGACATTTGACCCGTCAAATGTCAGCACATTGTATGTATAAATGTATCTGAAGGATGATATCAAATGGGGTGGTATGATGAATATGATACATGTATGTATGTATGTATGTATGTATGTATGTATGTGTATAAATGTATCTGAAGGATGATATCAAATGGGGTGGTATGATGAATATGATACATGTATGTATGTATGTATGTTCATGTCTGTCTGTCTGTCTGTCTGTCTGTATGTGCGTGTGTATATATTTAAGTGTTTATGAAGGCTGATGGAATGTCCTCAAGCCTTTGAGCCCATCCTCTGACACAATCTGGCTGCTGCTTGCAGGGATGTGCTCTCTGCTGGACCCTCGACAGACCAGCTGTGTTCTGAGGAGCAGACAGTGTTTGAGTTGGCAGGGACGGACCAAGGGGGGCTCCTGGCTGAGATTGTGGCCCTGCTGGTGCGTGTGCGCATGTGTGCTTGTTTGTGTTGGTGCGCGTCCTTGTGTGCGTGAGCAAACTGCATGCTTGCAAAATATTATAAAGGTTCCTGCCCCCCTTTTTTACTGTGGATCCACGGGTTTACCAATGCCATGAACTCCTCCAGAGGCTGGTAAGACCATAAAATGAGGCCATCAAATGAGGCTGATAAGGCCATGGACTGAGGCTCGTCCACAAGTTTACCCAATGTTGTGATTTGAGGCTGATACACTTGGGCGCAGGGTTCCGAGCACGCAGGCAAGCACCTGCTCCACGTAGAAGAGCATGCTACAGAGCTTGCAAGGGTTACGGAAACAGAAGGTCTCCAGTCAAAATGATTGACTGCTTGCCAAAGAGCATGCTACATAGCAGGCTCTGCACTGAGCACTGCCTTGCCCTATGTGTCCGAGCAGGCCAGGCTATCAACATCTGATTGGTCCAGTCCCTGGCCCTTCTAATGCTTAAGTACTTATTTTTCCCTGCGCCCGTGCTGCAAAGGAAAACAACGGCTGCTTGGTCTAGCCCCCAGGCCCTCATTAACATTCTGCTAGTACTTTTGCCTGCGTCCGTGTTGCAAAGGGACACAACGACTGCTTGGTCCAGTCCCTGGCCCTTTTCAATGTTTCAGCACCAGGCTTTATTTCCTGCGCCCATGCTGCACAGAAAAACAGCGACTGCTTCGCCCAGTCTCTGACCCTTGTTGATGTTCTGATACACATTTTTCCCTGCGTCCGTGCTGCACAGGAGAACAACAGTTGCATGTTCAGTCTCAGCCCTTTTCATTGTTCAGTCAGATTGTTACCCCCTTGCGCCCCTGCTGCACAGGAGAACAACAGTTGCTTGGTCTAGCCCCTTGCCCTGAGCAATGTTTTGCTATTTCTTTTTCCTGCGCCCGTGCTGCAAAGGAGAACAACAACTGCTTGGTCCAGTCCCTGGCCTTCTTGATTTTTATTTGAACATACTTATCTCTACACTTCCTGTTAGTACATTTGTTTGTTTGAAATTTGGTTCAGTCCCAGTTGACGTATTGAAATGTCCATCTATGTATAAAGGATTGATGTTCTGGTATTTCTTTTTCCCGCGCCCGTGCTGCACAGGAGAACAACAGCTGCTTGGTCTAGCCCCTTGCCCTGAGCAATGTCCTGCTACAACTTTTTCCTGCGCCCGTGCCGCACAGGAGAACAACAACTGCTTGGTCCAGTCCCTGGCACTGTGGACTCACAACAAGCGAGTCGCATGTGTGATTTCTGTGAGAGACAAAGGAGCACAAGTGGGGATGAATGGGGTGGCTACATGCGCAAACACTGATGCTGTGAAGTCCACCCGCCTGAAGCAGCTGCTGTGCCGAATGCTGGATTCCACCTGTGAGGTACGCGCATGCGTGTGTATGTGTGCGCGCGCATGTGTGTGTTCTTTGTGTGTGTGTGTGTGTGTGTGAATGTGTGTGTGTGTGTGATGCATAGATGGGAGGTCAAGCGCCCAAGAAGCAGGCATACTTGCATATGCTGTGACGGTGATGCATCCCGAAAGCTCAGTTTCATTTCGTTCTGGCCATTTGATTATTGTTGTGGTAGAACTGGGACTTAGTCGGGACAGGGTGCTGGAGCGATGCGCAGTGGGATGTATCAAACAGAGTGGGGTGAGTCAACGTAAAATGAGTTGAATCTGTGTGTATTGGTGGGGTCACTCGTGGGGTCAATGGATGCACAGTGGGATCATACATTGCACAGAGGGATCAATCGATACACAGTGGGATCATTCAGTGCACAGAGGGATGAATCAATGCAGCGTGGACATAGAACATTGCTCAATTGAATGTTAAATGACCTCAATCGATTCTCAGTGGAAGCAACCAATGCAGAGTGGTAACAAATGATGCTCAGCTGAATCAATCAATGCGAAGTGAGTACAATCAATTCACGGTGGCACCAATCATTCTACATTGGGCTCAGTAAGTGCTCGTTCATCAAAGGATAGTGGCCAGGATGGTGGCCATTGTGAGGCTAGTGCCATATGCAGTAGCTGCCAGGCTGCCTTAAAGTGGTAGCACAAGGGAAACGTGGAACGTTTCCATCTAGCCTTAGAGACCACTTTCCTGTCCACATGCGATGCTCCTGTGCTTACCACTAAACCTGGCAATATGCTGAGTTGAAATGACTTGTGATCCCTTGCCTCTGCTGTTTGCCTCATTGCATGGCAGTTTCGCTGAATCAAACATGGAATGAGTTTGTGAACGCGTATGAATGAACGAGCTCATGGGTTGATGTTGTTGGACTGAAAAGATGTTGTGATCCCTTGCCTTAATAAGGTGCCTCATCCAGAGCAAAACGTCCCTGGTTTGAATTAGAACCCTGATTTGTGTTGGCAACGCATTGTGCAGCGTGCTTGTGTGGGTCCTCTGTGTGAGGTGCAATGCTTAATCTTTTGACCCTTGCTCTCGGAAGCCGTGCATCAAAGCTGACCGCATCATCGCCAACCCTTGCTCATCACTTTGCATCAGCCTGACCCTCTTAAAAACCGCGTGTGTGAAGGTTGGCCGCATTGTTGCCATCATGGTCGTGCAGGGCGTTGCCATCAGTGAGGTCTCAAGTGTGACCAGAGCTGACCTCTGTTGTGCAGGCAGTGTGATGCCATCTTTCAGGTGTCCGTGTGTCGTGCGCTTCTTGGCCCTACGCGTGTGTCGACCTCCACCTGCGTCCCCAAGTGTCAAGAGCTCCTGTGTTGTCTTCGTTGTGCAGGGCAACGCCATCGGTGAGGTGCTCAGTGCGCGCGGCCGCGCCCACCATGAGCACAGATTGCATCAGCTGCTGCAGAAGGAGGAGGACCTGGGTTGCCACTATGTGTCAAGAGCTCCTGTGTTGTCATTGTTGTGCAGGGTGACGCCATCGTGGAGGTGTCAAGCGTGCGTGGCCTCATCCACCATGAGCGCAGGTTGCATCAGCTGCTGCTGAAGGAGGAGGAACGGAATTGGTGCAGGTGCGCATGGGAGCCCTGAATGTAGAGCGACCCTGTTTTTGAAGGAGGTTTAGAGTGTGCCATGGCCTCTAGATTCGGAAGCCCTGAGACAAGATCAAATTATTGCGTGGGTTCAATGTTCAGGAATGGTGGAGCAAAAACCAGGCATTGCATTCTATGCTTTGCGATGATGCCTGACAGGACATAAGCCTGCGGATGTGTTGAGCAGCTCCAACGAATTGTTACTATGTTACCATAATCAGCTTCGGCTGCCCTGAGACGGCACTCCCTATTCATGAGAGAACCTTCAGGGATCCATTGGCTGCCAAAATATAAATGTTTGGTGAAATCCATTGGCGACCAGCGCAGATTAGATGGCGCTGATGGTCCTGATCACTTTTTAAAGGAGCACTTGCCAACCACAGGAATGCAACGTCCCTCCAATCGCAGGGGGTTGGTTCCTTTAACAAAATGCGCGCATCTGCTCAGCAGCTCATTCTGTTCGCTGGCAACAGGTAGTGCACGCACACATGCATACAGAAAAACTCATGTGTCTGTACACACACAAACACAGACACAAACACACACAAACACACACAAACTCACGCATGCGCGCGCGTGCACACACACACACACACACATACACACACACACTCCTGTGTGCGCATGCGTGCAGGTCCAACCTGCCTGCAGAGTACGAGCAGTTGGTGACGTGCACCACCCCTCGCCCCCCCTCATGCTCCCCTCCTTCCTCAGCTGCCACCACCTGCGAGTTCCCTGGCTTCCATTTAGAGGGTGCAGGACCCTCACCGGCCCATAACGCAGCCTCCTCTCTCAAGTATGCACACCCTTCTGTTCCTGCTGTGGGTGGTGTGTGCTTTACTGCTGCACCCCATGCACGCAAGTCCAACCTCTCCCGTGCGTCCGGCCGCTCTTCGCTGGAGGGCTTCTGCGCACCGCCTGACCGAACGCCGCAGCCCGCGTCTCCAGAGCGCGGGCAGGAAGGCAGGGGGGCTGTGGTAGGGGAGGGGGGTGGTGCAGGTGTTGGTGCACAGGACTCCAGCAGCCAAGGTTGGGGTGCAGGCTTGATGGAAGGGAAGGATGGAGTGGAGGAGCAAGGGGGCAGTGCTGGTGTCCATGAGCCCCTGTCTGCCTCCCTGCCCACACCCCTCACAAGCCTCTCCCAAGCACAGGGCGCCTTGGATAATATGAACCTGGGTCTGAGCTCCCTCAGCCTTCCAGACACATCATGCATGCACCCGCCCCCACCTGCAGCAGCCAGCAGCAGCAGCAGCAGCAGCAGCGGGGGTGCAGGCAGCGTGGCCAAGGCACCCCCCCAAAATGCAGCAGCGCTGGCTGCAGCCAGGAAGGGGGGAGCGATGGTGGGGCCGCAACTGCTGTCGCCAAAGGTGAGCGAGTTGGGTTGGCACTGGGTAGACGTGATTGCATGTGCACAACGCGGCGCTGGTGGTGGGCAGGAAGGGGTATCTATTAAGGGTGCCGCAACAGTTGTCGCATAAGATGAGTTGACGGGTGGGGCAGCACTGAGTGCGTGCGCTTGCATGTGGGTGCTTGCATATGTGTGTGTGTGTGTGTGCCTGTGTGTGTGTGTTCTGTGTGTGTGTGTGTGTGTGTGTGCCTGTGTGTGTGTGTTCTGTGTGTGTGTGTGCGCGCGCCTGTGTGTGCGTGCCTGTGTGTCTATGTGTGCTTTTGTACTGTTGGCCCCCAGCTGGTGGCAACAGACCTAAGCAGGGAGAAGGAGGCACCAAGTGGGATCCGTCGTTCCCAAGGCTAGCACAGTACCTTGCCTTGCCCGGAGTCTGGATTTAGGTCTTGTGGTAGTTTGCAGTTGTGTTCTGACAAAAATGTCTGAATTGACTCACACACTCACATGCACTGCAGGCCTGCAAGCCTCACATCCACATTGCGCACGAATCCCGCCGCGGCTACTGGCTGGTGTCCATCCACTGCAAGGACCGAAAGAAGCTGCTGTTCGACACGATGTGCACGCTGGCGGATTTGGACTATGATGTTTACCATGCAAGCGTGGACATTGAGGGCGATTGGGTGGAGCAGCAGTATTACGTGCGCACGCGTTTCGGGGATTGCGCCTGGAACGTGCACAAGGCTGCGAGGCTGAGGTACATGCTGGAGGCTAGCATTCAACGCCGTCATCCAAAGGGGATCAAAGTCCACATCCAGGTGTGTGTGTGTGTGTGTGTGTGTGTGCATGTGCGTGTGTGTGCATGTGCGTGTGTGCGTGCGCATGTGTGTACATGCGTAGGTGTGGGTGCAGGCATCGTGAAGGAGCTTCGGCTCTGCTACTGGTGTCTCTTGGTGCTCTGCATGCTCTCATACATCTCTTCGAAGAAGTCCATGTCTGTTTTCCAGTTCTCTGTACGTAAGCCACTTCTACGTCCTATATCATGTCAGATATCGTTCTCTGCATACCCATACTTGAAATCCCTTTTGTTTCTGTATCGCTGTCGCGCGCTGTCCTCCTCAGAGCAGCATTGCCTGCAATCCCAGTATGATATTGTCAGCAGCGCGATGGCAAGCATGGATGCTTTAAGTAGCAAGAAGCTCTGTTTCCTTTGCCTAGCTCAATCCTATCATACACGGTCCGCTCCATTTCTTGCTGGATCGATCTCATCATTTGCGCACCACTCCCTGTTTAATTGGAACTCTTGAAGTTGGAACTCAGAATGTCGGGGAGCAAGCTACATTTGTGCCAAATGCCAAACAATCATAGCCAAACAATTTGATCCGTGAGAGGACATCCTCATGTTGGACTTCTGTTTGCTGTCCTCAGTCACTGCTCTACCAGCTACAGCTGCCATTCCTCAGAGCAAACGTTCAAGGCAGCTGCATCGACACTCGAGTCGTCAGTCATTGGCTGCACCCAAAGAGGCTGTGCCTGCAGTTCGCATGCCTGACAAATTCTGCAGTTCGCCGCGCAGAGTCTAGGATGTGCCTGCAGTTCGCATGGCTGACAGATTCTGCAGTTCGCCGCGCAGAGTCTAGGATGTGCCTGCAGTTCGCATGCCTGACAAATTCTGCAGTTCGCCGCGCAGAGTCTAGGATGTGCCTGCAGTTCGCATGGCTGACAGATTCTGCAGTTCGCCGCGCAGAGTATAGGATGTGCCTGCAGTTCGCATGGCTGACAGATTCTGCAGTTTGCCGCACAGAGTCTAGGATGTGCCTGCAGTTCGCATGCCTGACAAATTCTGCAGTTCGCCGCGCAGAGTCTAGGATGTCCCTGCAGTTCGCATGGCTGACAAATTCTGCAGTTCGCCGCGCAGAGTCTAGGATGTGCCTGCAGTTCGCATGCCTGACAAATTCTGCAGTTCGCCGCGCAGAGTCTAGGATGTGCCTGCAGTTCGCATGGCTGACAGATTCTGCAGTTCGCCGCGCAGAGTATAGGATGTGCCTGCAGTTCGCATGGCTGACAGATTCTGCAGTTCGCCGCACAGAGTCTAGGATGTGCCTGCAGTTCGCATGGCTGACAAA
Source organism: Dunaliella primolecta (assembly GCA_914767535.2). NCBI lineage: Eukaryota > Viridiplantae > Chlorophyta > Chlorophyceae > Chlamydomonadales > Dunaliellaceae > Dunaliella > Dunaliella primolecta. The sequence continues at coordinate 12,660,426 of OU611755.1, forward strand.
TTCTGCAGTTCGCCGCGCAGAGTCTAGGATGTGCCTGCAGTGCGCATGGCTGACAAATTCTGCAGTTCGCCGCGCAGAGTCTAGGATGTGCCTGCAGTTCGCATGGCTGACAAATTCTGCAGTTCGCCGCGCAGAGTCTAGGATGTCTGCAGTGCGCATGGCTGACAAATTCTGCAGTTCGCCGCGCAGAGTCTAGGAGGTCTGCAGTTCGCATGCCTGACAAATTCTGCAGTTCGCCGTGCAGAGTCTAGGATGTCTACAGTTCGCATGGCTGACAAATTCTGCTGATACCGCTGTTCCATGATCAGATCTCGATGATGGATCACATCATTGAGGCCAATTTTGATTTTTTTTCCCGAGCAATGCCATGGCTTGTGATCCCACTTGAATGGCAGTCCTTTACTTTTGGTGCATAAAAGGGCGCCTGCCAAAAATGGCCTCCCAGGCCCCCCAGCTCAAGCTCAACCCACAAGCGAGGTGGCTCAAACCAGGAAACCCCATTAAACAGCTCATGGGGGGCCAAACCAGGCTTGCCCAGGCATCCTGATGAGGAAAAAGCAGCCTGTAATGCAGAACCCATTGGGGCATTCTTCTTGGAGGTGCCTAACTCCCATACCTGAAGAGAGCTCCAGGAACTCAGTTGCACCCAGTCGAGCAAAAGCAGGAAACCAGCTAGTGGGCAACTCAGCAAACTTGAAGCACATGCAACAGCAGCAGCAGCAGCAGAGATTCAATTTCGGTGTTGGAATTGATGGATTATTGCCAGCAAGAAGCCACTTGAAGTAAGTTGAACTGAGGGACTCTAATTTTGAGACCCCTGTTGAAAGGTGGAATCGTCATCACCTGTCAGTGGAGGTCCCCGTGCCAATTGGTTGTAAAGGCACGGTATTTGCTTGTTGCCCAACATTTTGTATCGGTTTGATATGCTTGATCAAATTTGTGGCTGCACCAGTGCGCTGGCCGCTGGTGCCCAGTAGGCGGCCAGCAAAAGATGCATTAAGAAGCAATGCCATTCTGATGCACCCTCTTTGGGGTGCAGCTGTGTCGCAGACTCATGCCTTGTATATGGGTTGATAATGAAGGGTTGCAGATTGTAGGGCTCGGCCTCATCATATCCGCGTCCACAACACAAAAGGTTCTATGTAAAATGTTCCGTCTTCATCGCCATTTTCATCTCACCTGCTGCTGCAGCTGCGCGAGCTGTGATCGATGGTTGCGCCACGTATGTGGGCGACGGGATCACCCAGTCTATATGTAAACACAACATATGCTGTCATTGTGGGGGTTGACAGCAAGTTGTTGCCACTTTTCAGGTTAGCCACGTAGTGGGCGCAACTGGGTGCTGCTGCATCTGCTGCTGTGGCTGTGCCCTGACTGTGGCTGATGGTAGCGGCTATGCCTGCAACAGAACCCTGAAGACTGCATGTTTGGAAGCAGCCTTGCTCGTGTTTTCCGGTCATCATTGTTGTGTTGGGCTGCAGCCAGTGTGGCCACGCATGCATTCTGGGTGCCTACAAAAAAGCCCTGCCAAAACCCAGGTCGTCATGTATATGTTGAGAAACGCCCTGGGTGGCCATGTTTGCACCCTTGGCGGCCATGGGATGCCATGGGATGCACCCTTAGTGGCCCTGGGATTAAAATTGGTGGCCATGTTTGCACCCTTGGCGGCCATGGGATGCCATGGGATGCACCCTTGGTGGCCATGGGATTAAAAATTGGTGGCCATGTTTGCACCTTTGGCGGCCATGGGATGCCATGGGATGCACCCTTGGTGGCCATGGGATTAAAAATTGGTGGCCATGTTTGCACCCTTGGCGGCCATGGGATGCCATGGGATGCGCCCTAGGTGGCCATGGGATGTGCCCTAGGTGGCTATGGGGTGCCATGGGATGCATCCTTGGAGGCCATGCCTGCAATCTGAGCACTCTAAACAACCTTGCCAACATCACACTGTGGTGTTCGTTTTTGGTTGTAGCCAGGGTGGCCATGGCTATGGTCTTCTGAGTGCCTTCATGGTCGCATAAGGCGGCAGGCAGGCCTGTGGATCACACGCACGCAGTTCTCTGACTATCTGTGTTGTTGTTGTTGTTGTGGTGGTGGTGGTGGTTTGTACCCAGAGTGGCCATGCCTACGATCCGAGCGCCCTCACGGCCGCATGGCGGCAGGCAGGCCTGTGGTTCACACGCACGCATTCCTCTGACTATTTTTGTTGTTGTGGTGGTGGTTGTTTGTACCCAGAGCGGCCATGCCTAAGGTCTTCGGTGTGCCTTCATGGTCGCATATGGCGGCAGGCGGGTTTGTGGATCACACGCACGCATTTCTCTGACTATTGTTTTTGTTGTTGTGGTGGTTGTTTGTACCCAGAGTGGCCATGCCTACGATCTGAGCGCCCTCACGGCCGCATGGCGGCAGCCAGGCCTGTGGTTCACACACACGCATTTCTCTGACTTTTTACTTGTTGTGGTGGTTGTTTGTACCCAGAGTGGCCATGCCTATGATCTGAGCGCCCTCACGGCCGCATGGCGGCAGGCAGGCCTGTGGATCACACGCGCTAAAGCTTCCCCTGGCTCCGGCAATGGTGCCCGCTTCGGCATTGCTGCTCCCCGCGGCTTTGCCAACACCTTCTATGTCCTGGACAAGTGCGTGGCTGATTTGGTTCTAAGGTCAATGCGTATGTGCGGTTACGCGTGCGTCTGCCCTTTTGTACGTGTCTGCAATGCTGAGCTGGCAGGCAGTTGCACATGTGAAGGTGAACACTTGTGAGCAAGAGGATTTGTGTTGAGTTCCATTGTGAGGCTTGCACTACTTGCTCGACGCATATGTCACACACACACACTTCACATGCAAGGACACACAATCACAAGTGCACGCATGCGCGCGCGCACGCGCACACACACACACACACATTGCAGGAGCGGCTGTGCACCCGACATGAGCCTCTTGCAGCGCACCTGCATCAGCCAGGGCGGCAAGCCCCTAAACCTGCCGCAGAAGTCGCTGCAGCAGCAGCAGCAGCAGCAGCAGCAGCAGCCAAAAGACGTGCAACTGCAGCAGCAGCATCAGCAGCAGCAGCAACAGGCTGCTCTACAAGCCCAACTGCTGCACATGCAGCAGCAACGTGTGCAAGGGTGGGCAGGTGACCAGCTGGCTTGTGCAACCAACACGAGCTCACACCTTCCCCCTGCCGCTGGTGCTGGCGCTGCCGCTGCTGCTGGCGCAGCAAAAGGAGCGCAAGGCGTACTGGTGCACCCTCTACCTCAACAGCAGCAGCAGCAGCAGCAGCAACAGCCGCTGACAGCCGCAGTGCTGGCAAGCGACGCAGGGCAGCAACAGTTTCAAGGTTCGTGCCTTGGCAGCCAACTCTGTGTGTGCGCGCATGTGTGAGATGCAAAGTGGTGCCCGCTGAGTGTGGCTCTTGCCTTCAGGCCCTTTTCTGCACCTGTGGAAGGAAACAGGGTTCCAGACCTGGGAACCACAGAAATAACAAAGCTTTTCAGATACTAAAAGGGGAAGCAGCTTTCTCAAATCCAGGAAGTTTCCAAGCATATCTCTGGTGCAACACTTGCACTGAGTCTGTAGGAATGCAGAGCTTCGTTTTGAACCAGGCCAACGACAATACTCCTCAAGTCAGGACCTCTCTCAGTCAATCTGTTTATAAACCAGCCCTTCCTGGTTTGTTAGACGCAAGTGGAAAAAAGGCGACAAAAGTGGCCACGTACAGAGCAATGTCAGCTGTCAAAGGCCCTCAATTCATCTCTAGATGTAATACTTTATGTTTTTAGAAAACCTGCTGGCCAGCGCTACTGGTTTAATTTTGGGAAAGGCACGGCTGTACACGCCAGTTTAAGTTAACATGCAGCAACTGTTGTGGATGCTGGGTCCTTTGCAGGAGCTCAATAAAAACCACATTCCTTGAATTGGGAATCGCATATGATTGTGTGAAAGCATCAGATTGTGCAAGCGTCACGTTTCGACTCTGGTGCCGGGTGCGCAGGAGGTGCGGGCGAAGGCACAGTAGAGATGGCCCCAGCAGTGGTGCCTGGTGCCCCAGCATTTGCGTTTGCCGTGCAGCATCGGTGCAGCAACGCCACAGATGGCAGCGGCTGCTCAAGCGTGGCGAGTTCAATGTAAGAAGCGCGTTTAATGTGCGCTTCTATTAGCACCCAAGAAAGCATTGCTGTGCTACATGGAGCCGGCAGTGCAGCGGACGGTCGTGGCTGTTGGACGGTGGCAGGCTCAATCAGTAGTGTCCAATGTGGTTCATGTTCCTTTTGGTGTGTGTGTGTGTGTTGCTGCATGGAGCCTTGGCCCCTGCCAAAAGGGTTGCCAAGCTCACGTTTGCTTCACAGCAGCAACGCGCTCCAGATGTTGCAGGCGCACTGCTGCAACAGCAAGGGAGTGAGAGGGACTGCATCGCACCAACTGCCGGCTGGGGTGGAGCTTGAGCTTGCGCTGCAAGAGGTTGGCTGGTGTAACCAGCAGCACACCTCACTCAGCGTTTGGGCTGCGGGTGCAAAAGTAGTGCTCGGCCACAGTGTGTATTTGTGCTCAACAAGCGCATTTATTGCGCAGCATGCTGCTAAGATGCTCTTGAGCAGCCACTATATTACAGAGATATTATAGAGAACTGCTGGCTGGGAGCAGGTGTGTGCTGGGGTTCCTGGACCAGGACCAGCAGTCTCATCTGGTTGTCAAGGTGTGCTTGGGTTTGTCTGGACCATGACCAGCATGTGTGGTGCTCTGGCGTGCGGTGACAAGTGTGGTGCTCTGGCGTGTGGTGACAAGGTGGCCTTGTGCTGGAGTCTGCCCTTGTTGTTATTGTTGCCCTGCCCTTGTTGGGACCCTGAGGAAGTAGACAGTTAGCTGGGTGACCAGGTTACAAGTTACAGAGAAGCCCTTCAGTCAAACAACTGACTGCTGGCCAGCTGGGTGTACACTAATCAAAGGACCATGATCAGCAGGGGCCCTGACAACACAGTGCTCCTGTGCTTCTCAACAGCGGTGCTGCTGTCCTCACAGTGTTGCTGAAGGAGCTGACTGTAAAGATACGCTTGTGTTACGCACGCAGCCAGCTCTCTCGGTGCAGGGACTGGGTGTTTGTTGCCTGAAGGAAGGCTCTGCATCAAGCCTCTGCCTCAAGCCTCTGCATCAAGGCTTTGCAAGAACGGCTTTGCTTCAAGGCCCTGCATCAAGGCTGTGCAAGGAGGACTTTGCAAGAACGGCTTTGCTTCGAGGCCCCGCATCAAGCCTTTGCATCAAGGCTTTGCAAGAACGGCTTTGCTTCAAGGCCCTGCATCGAGGCTGTGCAAGGAGGGCTCTGCAAGAAAGGCTTTGCTTCAAGGCCCTGCATCAAGCCTCTGCATCAAGGCTTTGCAAGAAAGGCTTTGCTTCAAGGCTCTGCATCAAGGCCCTGCATCAAAAGCAGACAGTCCAGGCCCTCTTCCACCTGCTGCAGCAAAAACAGTGACTGAGTGACACGTGCGACAGGCAGTGAAGGGCAGAGACTTCCTGCTGCCTAGCCCTGTTGACCTGTTCTGAGCGTCTTTTGAGTTGCTGTGGTGTCCTAGTGAGGAGGTTGCCATTGTCTGGGACAGGCCCATGAGTTCCTTGACCTGCTGTGGATGTCCTAGTGGGGAGGTTGCCAGAAGCTGGGAGAGACCGATGAGTTTGAACACTGCCGGTTTGAGTTTTCGTGTCACAGGCTGCTCTCATCATACCAGTGCACCAGTATTTTTGCCTCAAGCTTGGCCCTCCCCCTCGCTCTGTTTCTCTCTCCCACAGGCTTCCCTTGTGAGCTTCTGCCTAGCATTGGTCTTATTTGTTTGTTTAATGCGGGCGGTTGGGTATAAAATGAGTTTTGCAGGTGGTTTTGTGCGCTTTCCAGCAGGTTGCATGCAGTGATGTAGAAAGCGAGGAAGGGGATGGGAAGGGCACAAGGCTCTGGCTCTTTGGTTTTGAGACCTCCACTGGACGCACGTCCTGTGCTTGTGGTTATTAAGGCTCCATCAAATGCATATTGCCCTGTGGCGTTGACAGCTCCATAGAACGTGTGCCCCATGCTACCTGCATTGCGATCAGCAGAGCTTGTGACCATGAAGGAAAAGAAAATCTACGGAGGCAGAGGACACTCTCCCAACATCAATATGACTATGTTGCAGTGCTGAGGCAACAGGAGGGCGAGAGGCACTGTAAATAACGCGTACCTTCAGGGTGCACATCTGCCATCATTTTTTATACATGTAACTTTCCCTTGTGCGCCACCCAATGCGCTTGGGCGCTCCCGCAGCAAACATTGGAGCGTGTGCGTATTTGTGATTGCTGCCCCTTGCTTTGAGGGTGATGTAGATTGCCCGGCATGTGCAAGCAACCTCTGCATGTAATATTCTGTAACTCTATCTGACTGGCTCTGGACACCATTCGTCATCGTCTTTGTGGGACTGTGTGCATGTTGGGAGTGATGCAGCTGTAATTGGCTTCAGTTGTGAGTGGACATGGTGCACAGCCTCGCTGACTGCTTTATACACCTAGATGCGTCTGTCTCCTTTTCCCCCCATCGAAGGTTGGAAAGGCTGTGCTTTGCTCATGATGATGCCAGCGATGCTTTATGCAGCTCGTTTTACTTCGTCAAGGGCTATATGAGAAAATTAAGGCACGTTTGCCTCTGGTGGCCTCATCCGTGTCTTGGATAGGATAGGGTTACATAGCTGTACCTGCCTACAAGGGCAGCTTAGCGTGTCTTGGCAGAGCATCGTGCAGGATGGTCTTTCATGGGTTTGCATTGGTGACCAACAGCCCGGACCCCTAGCTGATCGGTTGCTGGTGAAACGTTCTCATCAGCCTTCACAAGGTTGACAACAATGGTTGGTCTTTGATGTAAAGTAGCTTCCTCAGCATTGCTCGACCCATCGTCTTGCAGTTGTGTCTGAGGGCTTGTCTGTGTTGTGTATTTTGATGTTCCTGTTCCTAGCTCCCTTTGGGACTTATCTTGCAGAGCGGCACATGTAAATGGGGTCTGGCCAATTGCCATGCTCCATGAGTTGTGTTTTGCCTCACCTGGGAACAGAGATCCCATGGCTTTTCTGTTTCACTGCAGCTTACTCAATTTCATTTCACTGGACATGAGCATGGATGAACATGGGATGCAGGGCACACGCCTTGTGTTTAAAAGTTAATATTTGTCTGCGTGTGTAACTCAATCGCCATCTGTTTCTTTTGCAACATGTTAATTAATACCTGCATTGCACTGACAGAATCAATGAAAAAGAAAAGAAATAAATGCGTAGGCAGAGGGGCAGCTTATGAATGCTCTCTAATAACAATACAAGAAATGGAATCCGGACTGCATGAAGCATTTACTCATGGTAAGGTAAGGTTTCATCGCTATATCCGCCTACAAGGGCAGCTGAGCGGAAACACAGAGGCCTGTAACCAGACCAGTCTGATTTAGATTTAGATTTTACACAGGGGGATCTTCAGCCAGACTGTTCGGCTGATCGGCCTGTGACTGGTCCTCACCAGCCAACATAATGTCCATAAGCTCAGAAAAAAACGAAAAAAGCTTGTTGTTGTGTTGCAAGAGGAAATCAGAAACATCCTGGACACTAGCTTGTTGTAAAAATGGTTGCTCCATTGAAAAATCACCAGAGAAACAGTTGAACAGGTAAGCGTACTTTCTTCTCAAAGCACAAACATCTGCGTCTCTGCACACCAAAAGGGCATGAGCCTCATCTTGAATCTCATCACAAAAACAGCAATCACACAAAAGAGTGTTCCGAGTATCCCAAGCTGCAGTCTCCACCTTCAGTGTGTGTGCCCTATGTCTGAAACGGCTAACATTCGTCATGACATGTGGAGACAAATCCAAATGCATGTGCCTTGGTAAACGGGCAGGGGCACGCACGTTATGGTCAAAACCACCAGACCAGTCTGAAAAAGAAGCTGTGTTCGGAAGTGTCAACTGCTGAGAGAAACATGCGCTCAAAATACCACAGAAAATGTGTTGGTTCTCGAGGTACTAACACAACTGGAAAAAGGCACAAGGGTCTTGAAAGGAAAGCTCATGAAATGATTGACTCAAGACTCTAGATATCCAGAAACCAAGAGCAGGAACCTTGAAATCCTGGTGTACACTCAAATGCAGGTTCACACCCACAACGAGCAGGATTGCACCCTAAACAAGAATGACCACACAACCGCTGTCAAGTTTGCACAAACTGTCTATGATGCACACCACATGCAAGTTAGTTAAGGGACCTTTCCTTAATGCACGCGGCCTTTGGCCTGCATAGACTTTTCTTTTCTTTTCTTTGCACACCACATGCAAGCATGCACACCTACAGGTACTCATGAATCCTGACGGCCAGCGTCTCCTTCCAGTACAGTAAATTCCAGACTTTGTGCAAGTTGTTTAATGAGCTGAAATTGGGTTGGCAGGCCCAGGCAGTATAGAGAGGTGAGAAAGAGATAAGGTGACGTTGCTATATCCTCCTACAAGGGCAGAAACGCTGAGGCCTGTGATCAGACCTGGCCAAAAAATGCTCAACTCACAAAACTTGGACTGGAAAGGAGAGATAACAGAATATGGTAGGTTGCACAAAGTCAACATAAACACACCATTGAGAACTTACGTACAAGAACACTTAGAGGCTCGCATCGTAATAACAGAGTCACTCTACACACTGTTCTTATTGGAGTAGCTGGAACTATATACAAGCCCTACACATTTGCACCTCTCTGCAACTTAGGCTTAACCAAAGAAAGAGGCTCAAAAAACTGCTACCAAACTCCACTTCCAAGCTGTTAAATCCCTAACAAAAATTGACAGCACCAAACATGCCATCCGTTCCAGCAACTCTGACAACGCAGAATCGGAGTTGGTAGCTACCGGGCGGGCTGGTTACAACTTGTAACCTTGAAGAGAGTGAGGCGCGCGCCTGGACGGATGGCCGACAACCCTCCGGATCCGCAGTAGTCCATTAGTTTTTTCTTAGTTTAGATACTGCCAGTGGTGAGACTCATGGTCAGTGACAGCGCTGACTGTGGGATCTTTCCTTAATGCACGCTGGTTACGTCCAACGTAGACTTACTTACTATGTTGTGGTTTATTGTTTGTAATAGAACAGTAGATTATGCTCAAAGGCCGGTCGTTACAGGTATCTAGGGAACTTAAAGTCTTCATGCACAGCCAATTTCGGCCTGCATTGTCTATGTCTTTATAAAAAAGGAAATACATGTGGAGGGTCAGACAAGAAGGTAAAAAGGAAACAGAAATGTCAGATAAACCCTGACCATCAGTGGACGAAAGCAATGAAATTGCCATTACAGGGTAATAGGGAAAAAAGGAGGCCTCCAATCAAAACGACTGACTGCTAGCCTGTTAAAGAAAGAAAAGAAAAAACTACGCAGGCAGTGAGAACACTCCCTACATCCGTATTGAGTCAATTAAGGAAAAGCAGACACACTGGCTCAAAGAGCCGTGAGTCTCCCTCACCAGAGGGTAAGCGGGAAGCTAGTGCGGGGGCCTGGTGGGTTTCTGGAAGCATGCAGCCCCCATACACCAGAGTCATGATGGACATTTTTTATTTCAATGGCACGTCTGGTAGAGGTAACTTGAAGTTTGTGCGCATATTGTACAAGGGTTACAAGGGTTACAAGGGAAAAAGGCCTCAGTCAAGACGTTTTACTGCTAGCCTGTTCATAAATACACATGAGGTCATGAAGGAAAAAAGGAACGTTTGTTGTTATCCTGGTTTAGAAAAAAATTGATATCCTGGGAATTCACATGGTGAATGGTGCCTAGACAGGACATCCTGTGGGAGACGTGGAGGTGTAGGAAAGAGAAGTTGTGCTCAAAAAGTGAGGCATACTTTTGACGGAGAGAGCAGACCTGGGGATTGGAGCATCTGAACAACACATGTTTTTCATCTTATACGTCATCAGAATCACAGATATCACAGACCAGAGAAGTACTATTGGACCAAGTAGACCGTTCAACTCGAAGAACGTGTATTCGCAGCCTGAATTTGGCAGTGTTGCAAAGGACACGATGGGGAAGATCCAAGTACATGTATTTAGGCATTGTATAAGGTGGGTGAATGGCATGTGCATTTCTGACAGGGAGCCTCCCTGAGAGCGCACCATTGATGGTAAGTGCGCATATTGTACAGAGTGGGCATGGAGTTTTCTTGCAAAGGTTTCAGATCTCTGTGTGTCAATCCCTAATTTTCTGAATTGATCAAGGGTATGGGCAGTATAGATAGTCCCACCCACACCCAGAAGGATTGTGTGGAGAGTGATCTCAGCGCCTTGAGGTTGTTTGCGCAGTTCACTGTGTTGTTGCTGTGAGGCTTCTAGCTGGGCACCAGGCCTCGTATCTTCACGGTATTTGATTCCTATTAGTGGATATGGCGGTTTTGATGTTAAATTCAATGTTCATAAAAGATCGGAAGTTCATGTAAAAACGGATAAAGCTTGTTGTTTTGATTCATGAAGGAAAACACATGAAAAGACTGCACATGGTGAATGGCAGGCAAGTAAGGATCCACCTGAGAGGAAGGATAAGATAGAAAGAGGGGAGGGCCAGAGAACAGGAAAGCATGTTTGTGCCGGAGAGAGCAGACCTGGGTGTATTTTTTTTTGCCTGGGGCAATCCTGTAACCCTTTGGCCCAAAGTTTGGGGGGCAGTGGTTTGCGGAGAGTCGTGCTTTCTGTTGGCGCACGCCATCATGCTCTGGCTGTGTCTGCATAGAGCTGACTGTGCTGGGCGTTGCTTGCCGGGGGGCAGGCACCGTCCAGCCTAACGTGGGGTGATCCGCTTCAGGCTGGAAACAGAGCAGAGCAAAATCCCCGCAGCTAGCGGCTATCAGACCGCACAGCCTTGCGATGGTTGCACTTCACACCTAGAGGAGGCGCGGCTCGACCAAACTGCGTTTAGAAAGGCTCTCAGGCTGCCAAAATCAAATCATCTCCAGCATGAAACTGAACGCCACAATATTGTTGGTAGAATGATCACCAAAGCTCTTAGCAAAAGCCTTTGGGGAGCAGATTTGGTTAATAGAGCTACAGGAAATGATAATAGATTGGCGCAGCACAACCTCCAAATCCCTGCACATGCATCTAACAGGATGATACCTCCTTACCTCTTCCCAAATAATTTTCTTAAGAGATCTAGACTCAAATCTAGTCGTTCAGATACTGTACTGATTACTCCTTATCAAGCCAAACCCACCTCTTCTTCTCCTTCTTCCTCCTCTTCACACTATGCGTTATGCAGCAGGAACAGCCCCACACAGAGAACCAGCATTACTAAGCGCGTGAGGCAACCCCACCAACTTCATGTAAACCAGCGGCACGTGCATTTGATTGAAATCAAGTACTGTGAGGCGACGAGGCCTGGACAATGTTTGGAAGCGGCACAGTGGCAGCATGCAAACCTCTGCAAACTCATTAATGCAAAAATTGTGACTCTCCACACCATCTTTTTAGGTGTTGGTGGGACCTGCTATAGAGAGCACACCCTTAACCAGATTAAACAACTAAGACTTGACCACCAACGCGCCAATAAACTTGCTCGCAATCTGCATGCCCATTCTGTTATGTAAACCAACAAGCTTGTTGCATGCTTCCAGAAACCCACCAGACCCACACTAGCTTCCCTCTTACCCTTTGGTGAGGGAGACTCACCGCTCTTTGAGCCAATATGTTTCCTTTTCCTTAATTGATGTAAGGAATGTTCTCAATACCTATGCAGCTTTTCTTTTTCTTATAAGCTTAATTAAGCTTGCAATTCAAGTTCGCGCTTGTACTGCACAAAATAGGCATGGGCATACATTCAAGTGTGGAAAAGGCGGACCTACTCCTAGCTTGGAAGATAGAAAGAAAGATTACGCTTGCCATGTCCGGCCGCGTGCATTAAGGAAAAATCACCTGTCCTGAAAGGTTATATTTCCTGCACACCCCCAAGCAGTGCATCACGCCTTAGAGACTTCATGAATCAGGCTGATGTCCTAGGATTAGCCAAGTTCGTGTCTGCTTGCCTGAAATACTGTGACTGGGCTTCTAGCTCATTTTGCTTTTTAGTTTGGACTGGTTTGGTTGCAAGCACGTTTTGCTTCAGCTAAGCTGCCCCCGCAGGCAGGTACAGCTATGTAACCCTTCCTTCCATCCTTCCTTCCTTATCGTTTTATTTCTGATCTCATGGATATTTTTTGTGCAGTTGGAACAGTTGAGCAGATCGAGCAGCCAAACTACCTGGCTGAAGGTCAAACCCTATTGTAACTCATTGTAACTCTAACTCTGCCCCTTTACTTTGATGGTACGCAGCTCCCCTACACAGATACTTTCAAATATCTCGGCATGGTGTGTGACAAAACAATCAATCTGGATGTTGCGGCCGATGCAGCGTTGAGACCATTCACAGCTGGTACTCTCCGAGTCAAAAAGTTTGTTCAGGAGCACGACCTTGCCAACAGATTATACGCCCAGATTTGGCTCCTCAAAACGTATGCAATCCCTGCTGGCATGTATGCAAGTCAGATCTGGGCTACCCCTTACCTTCGGCAAGGCAAAGAGATGGACAATCCCATACAGAAGTGGCTACTAACAGTGCTTAAAAGGACTTTGGGGGTCAGGGACACTACTCCCTCTTAGTGCATCATGCGGGAATGTGGTCTGGAGCCCTTACAATTCAATTAATTCCGGGCAGCAATGCGTCTTTACAACTCCTTGACACGATGCAACAGCTCCACAATGAAAAAGATTTTGCAGGCTGACATGCGGCTGAGCTCGAGATCTGATGATTGCTGGTCTTCCCATGTTCTATCAGCCATGGATGGTTTGCCAAACTCCCATATTTTCAAACAGAAGCTGCTGAATTCTGAGCCCATTGATCTCAGTCGTTTTGTTGTAGATCTCAGGACCAGGCACCTACAATATTGGGAGCCTTTTTCCAACACACACCCTAGAGAGCGCAACAGTAAACGCTTAACTTATCACCATGTGTGCACAGCTGGAGAGTGTATCAACAAGTTAGTGTTGCGTTGGCAGCAGGATAAGGCCCAAGTTTACGCTGAGCACATTCGGGACAATGCTGAACTGCTGGCTCAGTTTGATGAGGCAGAGAGGTCTGGGGATGTAGATAAATTGGCGTTTTGTGTGCGTTCTTTGATCATCCAGGCAGCGAGCAGTAGAGCTGTGGGCATGTCAGCCCGAGCAAAGTGTGTTTTTAAACGTGAGCGTAATAGGAAGGGTCCTCTAAACCCTGTGTGGTTCAATGAAGAATGTTGGGAGAAGCGTAGGGCTTTCATTGAGGCAGTGAAGCATGGTGAAGCCAGGCATGCTTGCAGATTTCTCAAGAGGGAAAGTATGAGGTGCAATCGTAGGATGAAGCGAAGGCACGCGAGACAGTTGCGGAATTTGTTTTTGGACAGGCTATTTCGGAAGGATCCGGCAGTGCACGCTTTACTAAAAAAGCACACCAAGCCTCACACAACCCCTGTGCCTGCTCCAGCTTGGCATGATCACCTACACAAACACTTCAGAGCAAAGAGGACATTTGAAGAGTCTCGCCCATCTGCGAGGGATATGGCTGTGCCACTGGGCCGGCGCAACCTTCCACCTGAGGTCCTTCTCAGGCGGGGCGCGCAGTCTGGGTGGGCTCCGGAGCCAGGTGAGTTTGAGATCCCTGATGTATCTGTGTTAGAAGGTATGTTGGGTAGTGAATTTCAGAAGTTGAATGTTGGTGCCTCTTCAGGCTTTGATGCGATCCCGATTCCTTTTCTTAAGCATGCGTGCTTGCCAGTGCACTGTGGGAATAAAACCAAACAAGTAAATGTGCTGGTGCCTCTGTTGGCTCGTCTTTTTAAAGTGTTGCTGACTGAAAGTAAAGTGCCTGCGTGCTGGAAGGTTGCCAAGTTGAGCCCCATTCACAAAAAAGGGGAAGTGCTGAAACCTGGGAACTATAGGATGATTGCGGTTAGCGGTGTAATGTATAGGATTTATGCTAATGCGCTGAAAAATCTGGTGACAGATTGGTGTATGAAAAAGGGAAAGATTCCGGACACGCAGTTTGGCTTCTTTCCAGGAAGGAGCACTCTGCATCCTCTGTTCATTCTGAGGCACCTCAAGCATGCTGCGAAAAAATTGAAGCCACGGAATTCTTCCAGATTGCACGTTGCTTTCATTGACTTTTCTCAAGCTTATGACACCGTGCCCAGACAGCAGCTTTGGTCTCACTTGCAGCGCAATGCAATGCCGACTCCTCTGCTCAGTGTGATCAGAGACATGTATGATAATGATGAGTACATTCTAATGGATGGTGAGAAAAGGGCGCGCGTGCAGCCATCGAACGGTGTTAAGCAAGGTTGTCCTTTGTCCCCCCTTCTTTTCTCTCTGTACATCAATGATATGGGCAGAGAGATAAGTGAGGGTATTGAGGGTGCTGTGACTGGTGATAGAGTGAATGGTGTGTCCCACATGATGTACGCTGATGACCTTGGATTAACTACGAATGACCCTGGTGAAATGCAGAAGATGCTGGACAGACTCCGTGTGTATGCTCAGAGAAAAGGGTTGACTGTAAACACAGCTAAGTCTGAGGTGGTGCACTTCAACAGTACGTCTGTCTCTCCTCTGCAGAATCCTTTTACGTATGATGGAGTGGTCCTTCCAGAGAAGGACAGGTTCAAATATTTGGGAGTGCTGTTGGATAAAAAGATGGATTTAAAGGTAGCTGAGGAGCATGCGGTGCGGCCTTATATGGCTGCACAGAGAAGGATTTCGGAGTTTGCCAAGGGTCATGACCTGAAAAACAGGCCTCATGCTATGCTCTGGTTGTCTAAGGTGTATGGCATTCCTGCTGGGATGTATGCGTGCCAGGTGTGGGGAACTCATGACTTGAGAGAAGGTAGTGAGTTTGATAGTCAATTGCAGAAAAGACATCTGTGTTCCTTGAGGCGCATTCTTGGAGTAAAGAACAGTACTACAAATTGGCCGGTGTTGAGAGAGTGTGGCCAGGAGCCTCTGCAGTTCTTCTGGTTCCGTGCCTCCATCCAGTTTTTTAATAGCATGCTTGACTCCAATAGTGAAGTCTTGCGTCGTGTGCTGAGGGCTGATTTAAGTCTGGCTTCTTTTGATTCCTCTTGCTGGTCTGCTGAAGTTTCTAATGCTTTTGGTGGGATGCGGAATGGTGATTCGTTCAAACAGAACATGCTGAGATCTGAGAAAATCCCCATGCAAGAGTTCATTGGTGATTTGCGATACAGACAGCAGAAAGTGTGGAGAGGGGACGATGTTTGTTGTCCTCGTGCAGTTAACAAGAAGGTAGTGACGTACCATAAGTGGTGTGGGAATTCTGAGAGTGGTCCCAGAGGTGCTCCTTTTTGTATCCCCTCGTATCTGTTCAAGGATTTGGACAAGCATGTTTTGAGAAACATTAGCAGATTTAGATTGCGTGCTCATCACTTGAGAGTGGAGTCTGGTAAATGGCTTGGGGGTTCAAGTATCTGTGATAAGTGTGAGTGTGGGGAAGTCCAGGATGAAAAACATGTGCTTTTCTTTTGCAAATGTACTGAGGTGCGTGAGCTACGCACGAGATACAAGGACCTTTTTGAGGAGATGTTTAAGACTTTGCGTGTGTTTGCTCCGCCTTCAAACGCTGACTTTATTCCATTCTTGGCTTGCCATCATACTATCACTGATTCTGAGATCAATGCTTTCCTAAACCAAGACTCATACAGACTTCTTAGATTTGTGTCAGACTTGGTCTCAATTTTTGATACTGGTTGAGCTTGTTTCACCAGCTGCCATCAGCCAGAGTCTCGGGCTGTAGGCCACCATTGTAAACCCCTTAAACCCCTTGTAAACCCCCTTCTTGCCAGTGCCTCAGGCCCATGCTGGTGAAAGCATCATGCATAATCTCCGCAGAGGAATACATATTAAAAATGTAGATGTAAATGTTTATGCTCGCTTACCAGCGAGCATAACAGAAAGGCCCAACAGTCAGCGCTGACAAATGAATGAAGGATAAGCCATGTTAATTCCTCTTGAGTTGATCAATTGAAGGAGCCACAACAGCTTCTGAGGTGTTTAAAAATCCCCTAAATAGCAAGCTTCGTGTTGGAGAAGATTTGCGGCTTTTTGAACTGATGTCTCCTTTTCCTTGATTTGAAGGATGTAGAGAGAGTTTTCTCTGCCTACGTAGCTTTCCTTTCCTATTCTCTTTTCCTTTCTCGCAAGCTGGCTAGGGTCACATTAAAGGGCTCTAAAGCCTTAACTAGACAGAGCTAGCCTAGGGGAAAGCCAGGAGATAGAGCTAGTGAGGGTCTTGCGGGGCGTCGGCCATGCTCCTGGACGCCTGCAGCAACTACTCCTACTACTTATGCTGGGTCCCTTGCTGATTGGCAGACGAGAGTGTGCTTCCCACGTACTCCCCGACAAACCTACAATGTGGTGATTTAAAAAAATGTCACCCGCATCAGCTGTCAACAGAGAAGTCATTCTGCGCACAAATTTGTCATGCTAATCGACTGATTGCGAAATACTACCAAGGTATGCCCTAGGAGATGCTAAATGGGAAATACTGCCCTGACAGTTTAGTGTGGAGTGCAGGCTTAGAACTATTGAAGCACCATACAGCCTCAATGTCCTGCATGGAGGAGAACGAATCAAGCTGCCATTAATTTTTGTCTTGAGCTGTGTGCAGGCACAGCTGCTGCTCCTTACCTTGAAAAAGCTCTCCAACAGCCGCACGTCCTTGCTTTCATTCTGTTCATCCCTTACCTCTGCCACTCCTGGTCCTGCCGTGCTTGCAGAGTGGCCTCCTGCTCCTGCTCACGCCTGAGCTGCCATTTGTCCAGCCTCCACTTTGTACGGGCCACCAAATACACAGCAACTGTAGCCCAAATCCACACCTGGAGAGAGGGTCAGAGAACCAGGCATGTCGGGTGCATATCCAACTCGGGGAAGCAGAACTTGTAATTTGACAGAAAGGGAATAAATAGCTGTAGGGTTATGAGCTACAATGCGTACTCTTTCTAAAAGGGTGTTTGAGGGGTCGCCTGGCATGGCACTCGAGAGTGCTTGAAAACAGATGCCCTCCACCCCATGCTCTTCTGATTGCCGTGCTGGAACCAGGAAGCATTCTGGCTGGCATATCAAACACACCTGGAGCCATTTGGGATAAGCTTGCGGTCCCTCATTGCCTGCAGGCCCCCCTGGAGGGATGGGGAATGACCCATCCCCTCCACCGCTTTGGCCAGCACCGCCCTTGTTGCCGAAGCCCCCACCGGTTCCTGCTACCTCTCCGGTATCAGCTCTGCTAGCAGAGCCAGCCTCCTCTTCGCTCCTGTTGCTGTCGCCGTGTCCACTTTCGGCCCCCACCGAAATAGTGCGCTTGCAGCTGCACATGCATCATCAGGACCGCTTCAATCAGCTCAAGAGCTGAGTTTACACTCCTGAAGATGGATACATATATGTGGAGGAAATTCTGGTGCATTGGGTTCCCCCAGCACAGACCTGGCTGAACGGTGGAGATGCGTACATGCTGCATGGGGGCCCCTGCTTAGTGCATGCGGAGGGCGAAGCACTGAACCTGCAGCAAAGCGCAAGGTTGAGGATTTTCCTCCTGCTGAAGCTTTGCTCAGCATGGGTTACATGCCTCACAAAAGGACCTCAGTCCGTTTGTCAGTCCATTTGTTCAGTCCATTGGCAGCATACTCAAGAAAAATTAAAGAGAGTACATGGAACTCATAATTTGATTGATCCTGTTGTCTTATCTCAATCGACGAGAACAAACCCTCCTTGACGCGAGAACAGACCTAAACTCGCTGCAGGATGCAAGAGGAGCAAGGGGCCTTGCCCGTAAATGAGGTGGATAACGTCTGTTGTGCACTGCACTGCACTCTCTTCCGAAACACGCGGCTTCTTCCTTTCCAGTGGAGCCTGATAGCAATTGGACCTTTTCAATGGATCCCTACAGGTGGCTGACAAGCCTACAGGAGATTCAGGGCCAGAGCATCAGGACAGGCCTGGCCAGGGGCCTCCTGAAGAAGGAGGTGCTGCTCAGCAGGTAGTCAAACTTCATTTGAACACAAAGCAAAGTGCACAAAGAAGGTATAACATGCAAATGACGAGCGCACATACACATATACACACACACTTACACACACACAAACTTGCACGCAAGCACGTATACTCACTCAAGCGCGCGCACGCACGCGCACACACACACACACACACACACACACACACACACACACACACACACACACACACACACACACACACACACACATACACACACACACACACACGCACGCACGCACGCACGCACGCACGCACGCAAGCACACACACGCACCATACACACACATACGCAACTCAGCACAATTCAGCATAATTCAGCATACAACTCTGTTACTTGCCTACTTCCAGGAGCATCAAGAGCAGACAGCCAGTGCTTTAGAGCAAGACGATGAGGCCCTTGACCAAGAAGCAGAGGTATGGATTGTTTTGGTGAATGAAGAGAGTCATGGAGGTGCTGTAACGAATCTGGGTTCTTGCCAATCCCACAATTCCATGTATGTGAAACATGAAAGTGTTGACCTCTGTCAGATCCAGACACACACATACACGTGTGTGTAAACACACACATGCGCGCGCATACACACGTTTAAGTATTGTTTGAATTCCAAGTTCAGGCTCAACGGTGCTTCTTTTTTTCTTTGCCACATTGGTTATTACTGTTTGACCATGGACAGTGCACTGTTCATAATCAACTAGCCCTAAATGAATCTCAGGCTTTCACAGGCTCTGTCTGGCTGAGTGGTTCAGTGCCCTAAAGACAAATGCACCCAGCATTTGCAAGAAAAAATGTGAAGCCAGTTGTGTCTGTATGTGTGTGTGTTAGTGCTGACAGTTGGATCTTTCTGTGTGGTGTTGCATCCGGGCTGATCCTCAGCATTGGCTTGTGTACTTTCTGTAAGCCTCCTGCGTTCCTGCGTGGAGGGAAATCGGGTTCAGCTGGTTCCCAGCATTGGCTTTTGTGCTCCCTGTAAGCTTGTCAAGCTGCTGCGTGGAGGGAAATCGGGTTGAGGGGCTAGAGCCTCCTACAGCACCACCTGCTGCTGGCTTCTCCAGATGCTGCAGTTTTCTTGGCTCAAAATATGGGCCCATGGATGGCAATCGGAAATTGGATTGAGCCTGCCGTGACACGTTCTTTTTGCTGGCTCCTCCTGGTGCATCCTTGGCTGGGGTTGCTCAAGTGTGGGGTTGCTCGAGCATGGAGGTGCTCAAATTGTGGGGCCTGTGAAAGGGCAACTGGGTGCCAGTGTGATGATGGATGAGGCTCATGCACCCCATTAAAAAGCCTAGGATGTGGAGAGGGGCATATCATCCTCTTTTTGTCGATGATGCCTGAGGCCCCCCCTGGCCTGTGGCCATTGCCTGTGCTTTGGGGTGCCATTACTTTCTTTTTGCTCATTTGCTTCATTTCTGTAACCCAAGCCCAAATGCCATCGTTTGTATTCTCCGCGTTCCAAGTTCCCATTCTGGTTTTTGCACCATTGGCCGCATACCATAGAGCAATATGATGTTTTGTTTCCTATTCCATTCCGTTTCTCGCACCATTGGCGCACCATTGGCTGCATAGCATAGTGCAATCTTTTCAGCTTCCTTGCCACAGCCCTGCGC
Source organism: Dunaliella primolecta (assembly GCA_914767535.2). Lineage (NCBI taxonomy): Eukaryota > Viridiplantae > Chlorophyta > Chlorophyceae > Chlamydomonadales > Dunaliellaceae > Dunaliella > Dunaliella primolecta. Next base: position 12,680,111 of record OU611755.1, read on the forward strand.
TTGCGCCTGCAGGCTGCGGACTGCACCACTTTCAGTCTCTAGCCTCCATCCCCTGCTCAGATCATGATGTTATGCTCCATCATTGCATTTCTTCTTCGTGCGCATCAATGTGCTCCTCTTGCAACAAATTGAGATTGCGTGCAGCCAGCTGAAGGTGCATGCTGGTCTTTTTGCTGAGATTGAGTTTGCTACATTTAGTTTAAAATGTCATTGGTTTTGTGTACCACATTACTCCTTCAGCAGGTGCTGCTTGTGCCACAGAAGTGCCAGGTAGAGCGGTTGTTACAACTCTGCATACTCAGTTTCCCTTGTGGCAAGAACTCCTCAATTTCCAGCAGAGCATGGCTGGGCTGATCTGAGGGGCTTGCGTGCAGCCAGTTGAGGTCAAAGCACAAGTTCGCATCCTGTGTCATGCCTGCACATCACATGCGTCTGCACTCATTGTGCTCACTCTGCAGGAGCTACTGGCTGAGCTTGCGCGCAGCCAGCTGGAGGTGACACGCAAGTTCACATCCTTTGTCTTGCCCTGCACATCACATGCGTCTGCACTCATTGTGCTCACTTTGCAGGAGCTGTTGGCTGAGCTTGCGCGCAGCCAGCTGGAGGTGAAGCGCATGCTGGGCATGCAGAGCGCGCAGGCTCAGCAGCTGGGTGGCCTGAAAGAGCAGCTGGCGGCAGAGGTGAGCTTCACTGTCAAAACTGAGATAAAACAGAGATGAAGAACTTGAGTGTGGTCTGAAACACATGCTGGGCATGCAGAGCGCGCAGGCGCAGCAGCTGGGAGGCTGGAACGAGCAGCTGGTGGCTAAGGAGAGCTTCACCGTCAAAGCATATATGTTGGAAAGCCGATGTAGGCATGCTCTTGCTGCCGCATTTTTTAGAATTGAGGACATGATGTTATGCTGCATGACTGCACAACCTGCAGGTATATTTCCTCATTTTTTTTAAAAACAGATGTTTTGGCAGCTGCACCTGCTAGGCATGAACTAGACGCATAATTTCCAATTTCTAAGTTTACAAGTGTTAGAAACACAAATTTGAGCAGCTGTGTAATCGCCAACACCCTTGCAGCTGCACGACCTGCAAGACGAGAACTGGAAGCTGGAGGTGTTTGGGGAGCTGGAGGCGCTGAAGCAGCAGCTGTCCAGCTTGAATGGGCTGGAAGGGCGCCTGGATGCAAGCGAGGGCATCCTGGATGCGACAGAGTCTCGCCAAGGTGGGTAGCAATGCACGTGGTGCTGGAGGCGCTGGGGCAGCAGCCGTCCAGCTTGGAAAGGCTCAATGAAAATGAAAGGCGCCTGGATGCAAGCAAGAGCATCCTGGATGCTACTGGGGAGCCCAGGTGGGAGGCGATGCACCGATCAGGGTGCAAAGCATGTCAGCCTGTAAGTTGCAGAACATCAAACGCCCCCATGAAACGGCCCTGCATGTAGCATGATTCTTGTCAGCCCCACAAAGTTTCCAGGTGTGTGTGCTGGTGATTTGCGTGTTGCACACAGTGATCTGCAACTTTTTATGCGCACTTTGGCAAAGGTCCTACGCAAGTTTGCTACCCACGGGGAGGCTGGGGCCTGCAGTGTTTTGAGGCTCCTTAAAATGTGGGGATGCAGGATGTAAAGCTTCTCTGCATGTTTGCTACCCACAGGGAGGCTGGGGCCTGGAGAAACTCAAGGAGGTGAGGGTGAGGATGCTGAAGCGGATCCTGACCTGAAAGAGGACTACAACCCTGAGGAAATCGCTGAGCTACAGGCAAAGCTGGACGCTGACCTGGCAGACATGTTCTCCCAGCTGCAGGTGTGCGTTCATGTGTTTGTTGCGTCTGTTGCGAGTGCCCAAAATGTTCGAGCACCAGCCCGATGGAGACCTGCTCGATGGGTTCAAATTGTGTCTCTCGAGTTCCGTACAGGTGACATGATTTGAGAGTATGCAAGGCAAAGTGAAAGTCGTTTGAATAGCGTGGAGGAGCTGTCGCTGGCATTGGTGCCACAAGGGGGTTACAAGGGTTTAAGAAGCTTTCAGGAGGAAGTGTGAAATGAAGAATACTGTGTTGAAACACCGTCTGAAATTGGCCGGACTCTATTATGGTGGGAGGATTGAACTTGGGTGAAAATTGAGGAAGCTAAACGGATCAGAGGGCATGTCAGTCCTGCATGAAAGGACAGGAAAGTCTGGAAGATGGACCAGAGGCGCTTGTTTGCCTTGCACTGACTGACATGCACCGAATAGATGGGCAGGATCAGCTTTTGTTTCAAGTGTATCCCTTTGAAGTAAGCTTCAGGCTTTGCTTTTCAGCTTTGAGTCGTCATATTCAAATTGTCCGTTGACTTCATTTTGCCCTTAATTTTTGCAAAGGGTCAAACAAGTCAAGTGCTCGCATTGTTTGGCTCGCCGTTAGAATGATGCTCAAGTATGAATTAAGGTGTGTCCATGTTTGATCTCTCGCTGCACGGGCTGTGAAGTTGAAGGCTGCCCTTGAGGTACTTGATGCAGCAGCTTGTCCAGGGTCTGGCATAGTGCACACCAGCTTCTAGCGGCTTGCTGGCTACGCAGGCTGCAAAGTCAGAGGCATCTGGGGTGCCAACGCACAAGCTTCACATGAGCTGCACGCTCGCTTCCTCTTTGCTTGCGGGCTGCGCAGGCTGCAAAGTCAGGGGCATCTGAGGTGTCGACGCGCAAGCTTCACACAAGCTGCACGCTCGCTTCCTCTTTGTTTGTTGGCTGCGCAGGCTGCGAAGTCAGGGGCATCTGAGGTGTCAACGCACAAGCTTCACACAAGCTGCATGCTCACTCCCTCTTTGTTTGTTGGCAACGCAGGCAGTGAAGTCAGAAGCATCTGAGGTGTCAACGCGCAAGCTGCAGCTGGAGAGGGAGCTACAAGAGCTACTGGCCCAGCGGGTGAGTTTGTTTTTCCCTGGCGCAGACTCATAAGGGGAGGGTAATGTCTATACAAGAGTCAATATTTACCCAGCAGATGAGGTTCCTTCTTCTTGGCTCTTGACGTACCATAAGAGGTTTGAGTTCTTGCCGAGTTTATCGCGTCAAAGACTTAATATCAAAACAGAGTGTAACAGGTTCTACCTGCGTAGAACTGGCCCTTCCCTTTTAGCTCCAAGCACTCAACCCTTCGGCTCTCCCTCAGGCTGTTCTGGCCCTCTTGAGCTGTGCCTCTGGAAAGGAGAGGGCTACAAAGCTGCTGGCCAATCTAATGGTCCAATTACAGCCGGCCAATGTCTGATCAACATTTTCAAGGCTTGCATCAGCCCTCTCTGCGCTCTGTAATGTATTACATGTTCAAGGCTTGCATCAGCCCTCTCTGCGCTCTGTAGTAATGTACCACATGTTCAAGGCTTGCATCAGCCCTCTCTGCGCTCTGTAATGTACCACATGTTCAAGGCTTGCATCAGCCCTCTCTGCGCTCTGTAATGTACCACATGTTCAAGGCTTGCATGAGCCCTCTCTGCGCTCTGTTATGTACCACATTTTGAAGGCTTGCATATGCCCTCTCTGCTTTCTGTAATGTACCACATGTTCAAGGCTTGCATGAGCCCTCTCTGCGCTCTGTAATGTACCACATGTTCAAGGCTTGCATGAGCCCTCTCTGCGCTCTGTAATGTACCACATTTTGAAGGCTTGCATGAGCCCTCTCTGCATTCTGTAATGTACCACATTTTGAAGGCTTGCATGAGCCCTCTCTGCATTCTGTAATGTACCACATTTCAAGGCTTGCATGAGCCCTCTCTGCGCTCTGTAATGTACCACATGTTCAAGGCTTGCATGAGCCCTCTCTGCGCTCTGTAATGTACCACATTTTGAAGGCTTGCATGAGCCCTCTCTGCATTCTGTAATGTACCACATTTTCAAGGCTTGCATGAGCCCTCTCTGCGTTCTGTAATGTACCACATTTTGAAGGCTTGCATGAGCCCTCTCTGCGCTCTGTAATGCACCACATGTTCAAGGCTTGCGTGAGCCCCCCCTGCGTTCTGTAATGTACCACCTTCCATATTTTTGGGAGGTCTTCTAAAGGTTCAAGAGTTGCAGGACCTGTACTGGCTGACCGTCGCGTTGGCCAAGTCAGCACGCACACGTGAACAACTGTGCTTGACCGTCGCGTTGGCCAAGTCAGCACGCATGTAGCAGTGCACGGCAAAGGGCATTGCCCGGGATGTAACGGAAGGCATTTGTAAGCCTTATATGATTGTTACACTCGCCCCACCCTCATGAGCTCGCGTCCTCGCGAGCTAAGCACTCTGCCAGCATGCTTAGCCGCTCACTAGCGCTCTTCGGTATTTTGCCAGGAGGAACCACCAAACCTGGACTTAGGCGACAAGCTTTGCCGATTTTGTGCACTTGCCAGGATTCGAACCCATGACCATTGTGGTGATGTACACCAAAGCATGCATAGCATGCGTGGTCGAGTGGGCACTTGGCTTCGCTGCCAATGTAGCAGTGCACGGCAAAGGGCATTGCCCGAGATGTAACGGAAGGCATTTGTAAGCCTTATATGATTGTTACAACGCACACGTGAACAACTGTGCTTGACCGTCGCGTTGGCCAAGTCAGCACGCACACGTGAACAACTGTGCTTGTCTGCTGATCCTCAACTTCACGTTCCCAGAAGCTGCATATCCTTAACATTCCCAATTCCTTAACATTCGCACACGCGAACAAGCACTTGTCTGCTGATCCTCAACAATCCCCGATAAGCTGCTACTAGCAGTATCATGCAATCACGCAAAGTTGCTTAGAAATTAGACTTGTATCGACTAAGTACGCGGCAACCATTTACTTCCCAATTCAAGGTACAGCCAATTGCTCAGCAAAACCAAGCACCACACTTCACCAGGAATTAAATGCATAAATAGTTCGTTGTGGTGGAGGCTTGCAGCGAACAACACACCTGCTTTGGAAGATTGCACAGAGTACCTTTTTTTGTACCGATGCAGCAATCCTTTGTCTCAAAGAGCACAACACTTGATTTTGGAAGTAACTGTCATATTTGATGTGTTATGCAGAGCATGAGTTTGCACGTGCTCTGTCCTTCTGGAGTTGAGTTTGAGTGCAAGCAAAACCCTGGCGCACTGAAGTGTGGCAAAAGTGTGCCATTGATGCTCAATCAAAAGGTACTACTTAGCAGGACCATGGTGTAGGTCAGCACCAAGTGCTTGCTGAGATGGTCTGGCCATGCAAACCAGCAACTTATTTGTGCTGAACTCGATGGCGCTAAACGTGACGAAAGCTCAACCTGAAAGGTGTATGTGCGCGTGTGCATGTTTCACTTGAAGGTGGCTGATGCAGACCATCAAGCTTCAGACCAAGACGGAAAGGCGCTTTCAGCTGCAGGAAGCGGGCGGCAGGTGGCTGCAACTGGAGAGGTAGGGTCTCATTGATGCAATGAAGGAAAGTAAGGGTCACTTGGCTGTCCCTGCCCTCCAAGGCTGCCAAGCTACAGCGAAAACCCCAAAACTGCTGGAGGTGGGGGGGCAGGGGGCTGTCACTGGCAGAGAGTTGGGATTCTCCTGATGGGGTTGATCGCTCAGTGACTGTATCAGGTACGCTAAATGCTTGAAAACACATTTCTTTTTGGCAAAGCCCCAGTCATGTGGCGTGAGCCGCTAAATGCTTGAAAAAACATAACTTTTTGGCGAAGCCCCAGTCATGTGGCGTGAGCCCTTAGGGTTGCCGACTTCCGGTATAGATCACACCTGGCTGCCTTGGCACACCCAGGGCAAACCCCCGCCCTGGAAATTCGGCTACCCTCCCAAATATACTTGTTTGGCAGCCCTGCAGTGTCAGTGGGGCGTGGGAGGCAGTGGCTGTGGCTGTAGATGTCTTTTGGAAACTTTTGGAGGCAGTTCTCAGTTCCCTGAGCCAGCCAGCCTGCCATCCGCCCTGAAACTCGGCATGCAGAACCACCCCAATGTTAATCAGGGATTTGCAGTTTTGGTGGCTTCCAGTGCAGTGGGCAAAGTTTTAGAGACCACTTCTATGTTTGGCAGCTAAGAGAAGCTGTTCAGTTAAGCTATTCAGTTGCTCCCATCCAAGCCCGGAACAGCTCCAGTCAACACCACCTTCTTCAGCATACTTTTGTGGATGACCTTGCTGGGTCTGGGGTATGGGGGTGGCCCGTTCCAGGAACTTTGCAGTATACCTGCCCAAATCATGCTCTAACAATGGTGCGATAGGCACTGCAAGTTGAGAGGTGAGAGCACAAAAGTTTGCTGATACGACAAGGTGCAGGACCTGCACCCCTGCCCTGGTGTGTGGATGAGGGAGTTTCTGGTGTATGTTTTGCTGCTGATTTGCTAGAAGTGAGTAAGCAATGGTGGAGAGCAGCTCACCTGTCCGTCAGGAAGGACTGGCTTTGATATTTCAGCGTCGCTTGCAACGCTTCCGCCACTTGTCAACCTATTTTTGGGGCAAATAAGGGACATGCTTCATTGCTGAGTCGCATAAGTTACAACCACGAGAGCAGTAGTGAGGGCGGCAGGTGGCTGCCACTGGTGGAGAGGTGGGTGTTCCTCAAAGCAACTAAGGGTCGTATTGTTTGCCGCTTTGGTATTAAAAATATGCTCAGGGCTGCTGGAAGCGGGCAGCGAGTGGCTGCCACTGGTGGAGAGATGGGATTGTGCGCCTTATCACTGTGCTCCAATACTGTGCTATATATCATATAGCATTATGTTTAAATTACAGAAGCAGCATTGAGGATGGCAGGTGGCTGCCTCTGGTGGAGAGGTGGGGTGGTCCTAGGGCAGTATAGGAAAGAAAGGAAGGAAACCACATAGCCGTACCTGCCTACAAGGCAGCTGAAGCAAAAATGACAGAACCTGTAATCTAGCAGCGTCAATTGCATGAAGCTAGTACAATGTACAACCTAGTGCAACCTGATGCAATGCACTAGATTTAGCTTTGGCCAGTTTTCCAAAGACAAGTAAGGGCAGCTCTTCTGAATTTGGGTTTTGGGGCAAGACAGAATTGCCTCATTGACATGTTTCTGGACAACTTTAGGAGAGAGATTTGGCAGCTCTTAACAGGGCCAAGCCAGCCAACGTCTCACCCCGTAACACAGCATACAGGCCAAACAAAAAATTGAACTGCCGCTGCCAAAGTGTGGTGGCCTCAGGTGAAGCCGGCAGTTCTATGACTTTCGGCTTGCCCTGCACGGGCACACATCAGACCTCTAAAACAGTTCCATTTTTTTCTTGCAAGATACATCAAACAACTTCCTTTTCTGTACTTGCAAAAGCCCTGGGCCCGTAGTTGGCCTGCTTCCAATTCTTGCTGCCAGAAGCTCGCTGTCTGTCTGAAGTGCCAAGCTAAGCATGCTGCTGCAACAGGTATTCATATTTTTGCTTGCTATGACTTCATCGCTTTTTAATAGCAGAGGCAGCCCTGTATCCGGAACTGAAAGAAAACCTGTCAGTCAGCTTTGCTCACACAATGGCAGCACAGACACACAACTACAAGACAATCCATTTCAAAGAAAAGCCATTGTAGCCGTGATCTGGAGCCAAGAGCTTCCCACATAAATTTAGGAAAAGAGGGCACCTTGGGCCGAGGCACCCGTCCTTCCCTCGTCAAAAGCTAGAAACCCTCTGAATCTCCACCCCAACAAGTCTTTTTTGATTTCGACAGCGGTGGACAGCGCCCCCTCCGAAAACAGTATCTTTACTCATCACAATGTTCGTTTCATATTTTGCCCCAAACCTTGGATGCTTTAGTTTGGATACAAAGCATAGTCAAAGGCGCTGTAGCTTGACAGCCCCAGGTTTGGGGCAATATTGGAAGGGCTGGGTAGTGCCCTCACAGAGCCTCATAGAGGGGGAGGCTCAGCAAGAAAATTTTCAGAATTTAACAGACTCTTTGTGTCAGAGAGGGTCACCAAAAAAAAGCAAAGAATCCAGGAAAAAAAAAGCCCAAGCATCTCACTGTGGTGTTCTATGACAGGAATGCACAGAAAACCATAACAATCAGAACATAGAAATTAAAGCTGAAAAAAATGCTTTGGGAGGATACAAAGGGGTGCCTGCCTGATAGCAATTGCAATGGTACCCAATACTTCAAGGGCTGAGGAGTGGCCGATGCTGTGCACAATGCAAAGTATGGTGCAACAGGAGAAGCATCAACAGCCTCTGGAGTTCTGAAGAAGCTTCCCATGGAGCTTCCCAGCTTTGACTGATGTTGCTGTTCACGCACTCCACAGCCACTGTGCTAGCAAAAGCACAACTGGTCAGACCGGGGCACAATTGGTCAGACTGGGGCACAACTGGTCAGACTGGGGCACAATTGGTCAGACTGGGGCACAACTGGTCAGATTGGGGCACAATTGGTCAGACTGGGGCACAATTGGTCAGACTGGGGCACAACTGGTCAGACTGGGGCACAATTGGTCAGGCTTGGGCATCATGTACACAAAGTACCGCTCATGGCTATAGCATTGGAGCTAGCGGGTCAGAGATCTGAAGGGGTGACACAGGATGACCTGGAGGCTAGCCAAAAGCTACTCAAAGATGACTGCTCAATGGTTTCAAAGGAAGAAGGACTGTCGGATTGGGGAAGGGTTGTCAAATCGGAAGGGTCCGCGGCAAGGGGCAGACTTTAAACTTAACAGGACTTGTCCTGCCCCCCAAGTCATGCCGACGTCCCATTTTACATCAATCGAGTTTATTTGTAAATCAAATTGTCTTGGGAGGTTTAAGGAGGATGCTCCTATGAAAAGCAGTGAATAGCGATTTCAAAGCGCAGAGGCCCCTGTTGAGGGTGATACTCCTTAGAGGCTCAGACAGCCTGTTTGGTGGAATGGCAGACCCCCTTTACCCATGCCTGAATGTGCGTATGGAGCTCTTTTTTTCAACGCCACATCTCCATTCTACCCACTGCACCAAATTGGGTGGTTCTGAGTGATTTGGGGTATCAAATAATATCATGGAAGAAATCATGGAGTGAGGAGATCATGGAAGAAATGGAGTGACCCAGTGGTTGGTCAGATACAGGATCCTGCTCACACAGGCGCCAAAAGGGTCAATTTTGACTTCCTTTTTCCCTTTCTTTAAGTATGCAGGATAGCGTGGTATATGGAGGTAAGACATGCGTGGTTTTGGGATGAAAATGATTCTAGGATGGAGCTGTGGGCTGTTTGTAGGTGAAGTGAGGCCTTTAGAGTGATCTGGGCTCGATTTGAAAAAGGAAAGATCACGGCAAGTCACTGAATGATATAGGGGGCTTATCTACCTCAGTGTTTTTTAATCCATGGTGAAGGGGACTTGCAGCTCTTTGACTCAAAGAGTTCAAAGTTTGAGCCAATGTGTCTTATCTTGGCAAACATAACAGAACGGGCATGAAGTTTGTGAGCAAGTTTAATGGCACGTTGGTGGTCAAGTCCCAGTTGTTTAAAGGGTGTGCTCAGTGTAACAGGTCCCACCAATACCCAGAAGGATGGGGTGTAACGTAACAGCTTTTCCAGTTATATTCTTGCATAGATCTGCATGCTTTCTGAATCAATGCAGGTAGTTTTTACAGTGCCTAAGCAGTTTCCTTTTGTGTTGTGGGTTCAGGAAGTAAGCTCATGGCTTTTCAAGCCAATTGTCTTTTTTTCAATTGATGGAGTGTTCTTGCTGGCTGTGTACTTTTTTTTGCAGGCAGATGATGCAGACCGCAATGATGTGATGCACACTTTTTGTGATGCTGTGACTGCACACTTTTTTTCTTGTTTGCAGGATGATGCAGACCGCGATGATGTGAGCAAGAGAGCTCTGTAACAGTGATTACCATCGGAGGAGCAGCTCCTGGGCTGTGGAACTTCTTTTTACCTTTTGTACCCCTCCGAATCTGTATCTTGGCTCTGTGCGTGCAGCGTGATATTGATGGGGGCATCATACTGCACATGCGCTGTAACAGGTAGAAATTTTAAAGCTTTTGTCCTTTTATGTATATATTACATGCCTAACCTATGGTGTGTTATGTGTTGTTGACTGAATGTTCACGTATGTCATGACATGCAAGTGCGTACTACGCAATCTAGTAGACATTGCATGGGCAGACTCTGTTGTAAGAAGGAGAGCGAATCATGCGTACCGCTATGGCACGTCCATGTAGGCTGCTTGCAGCGACTACTGGGCTTCCCTGCTAGGCTAGTAGCGACTTGACCATTACAGGTCCGATATGAACCTGGGACTCCCACCCCACAGGACAGTCCAGGATCCCACTGCACTGCGCAATTTCAGGAGTACCTGATTTTTGGGGTGGCCAACACCATCCTGTTTTTCACGTTGCAAGCCTCCAGAGCGCCACTGGGTACATCCAACATAGCTCTACCACAAATAAGAAGGGCTGCACCCTTGATTCTCTGGTCTCAAGTCCTACTTGTGTATCAAAGGTGGACCCTCTGCCCGAGATGGTATCGTTTACTGTTCCAGCTCAAGCATCCAAGAAGAGCTGCTGCCCAGAAGCTAACTGCTGTGCAAAACAAAAAGTCTGATTTAAGGGGGAACCAAAATAACTATCAAGGCAGTGAAAAACTTCCTACAATATGAAAAAAACGAACAACTGGTCAGGCAGTGGATACACACCCTGCACCAATAAATGGTTACAATGGGGACAAACCGGCAGCCGCAGATGGTGGGCTGGGAAACATGAGTGTTTGCTAGGCACTGCTAGTGCGCTAAAAACAAAGAGGGACACAAAATGGTCTAAGCCAGCAACCTAAGGACAGCCAAAGACATAAAAGTGGTCAATGCAAGCCAAGTTGTGCTGTGCACGGTTTTGTTTGGGTGATGTATTCCTCGAATTCAAAACGCGTGGCTTTGCTCATTTCTAATGAATTAAGTTAAAGTGCTTATGTTGTATACAGGTCCACACACAGTTCCACAAGAAATGGGCAAGGTCAAGCTGGTGCATCACGAAGCACATTCTGGCTCACACTCAAAACACTTTGGAACCACAGGGCCTGCGCTGGCAGGAACAAGCGGCTACAAAACATACAACCATGAGCCAACTGGTGTAAGGCTGCCTGGTGCGGCACATTACAAAGGAAGGAACCCAGGTACAGCCAGGTTCTTGAGCGGGGTGCTTCCAGCAACCCTCCAGATCCCCACTAACCCCACCTGCTCCTGCTTTGTAGTGGAGGGGACGTCCCTTTTGCAATGTGGGGAAGCAATGTGTCTCCCTTTCCTATTTGATGCAGAAGGAGTACTCCTCCGCCTACATAATTACTTCTTTTCTTTTCTAGGTGCAGCTGCTGCCAAGCAGTCCTCATTGGCCCTCCTGAAGGCAGGCAGTTTTCCCCCTTAGTATTGAAGTGCACGACCTGATATCATCATGCCTCCAATTAAACAATTGTTTTCAAGAAAAGTGCAAAGTTAGCATTCACGCACATCCTGTGCAGCATGATGTGCAATACGTTTGCCTCATTAAGAGCGATATAAGATCGTCAGCACATGAGCTGCATGGAGAGCCTCTGTGCCAGTTACTGCCACCAAACATCCTAAGCAAGAAACGGCACCATTGACAAAAAGTGGAAAGGAGAGGTGGTAGAGGACCGTGTGACATTGCTGAACACTGACCAATCAGGTGTATCAAATCTGACTTCTGCGCGTAAAGACAGAGCACCCATTCAATCGTCTTTGAGCCTATCAAGCATCATTATTATTATGATATTAATTCATTAAACCACAATGATACCATACCAGGTAAGTGCTGTTATCGTAAGCCATAAATACATGATACAAATAATAAGTAGTAGGTGTTTTGTCTGTAAAGTAGTTGCCGTTCTATCAGGAGGTTCCAGACATACTACAGAAATCCAACACACAAACACACACACACACACAAAACACACACACAGAACACACACACACACACACACACACACACACACACAAAACACACACACACACAAAACACACACACAGAACACACACACACACAAAGAACACACACATACACACACATACACACAAACACACACACACATACACACACACACATACACACACACCACATCACACATGATCAGGATGATAATAAGGCAATTTAATTTAATGTTTTCATGTAATGATAAATTCTGAGGTCAACAACCCCAACGTCACAGTTCGTTTCAAACCACTGTTCTTTTTGGATTGGCTGCAAAACGACCTTCTTCTCAAAGTATGCTTCAAACATCCAAGCACTACTCATCGAGGAGTTGTTGCCCAAGTGCACTAAACAACTAGGTGACGATAGGCGTACTGACAGCAGGCATGACCAGGAAATAGCCACTTTCTTGGTCCAGAGGGCATCGCCAAAGACGGACTTTCTCATCCATCAGGTACGCTGACTCCCATGCGTTGACTTCCGGTTTTTACAGACCCGCTGTCTAGGGTCCCCCCTCCTTGTGAAGTCTGATTGCTTTGACATACAGAAGTTATTGCAAATGTAGACCATGGGCTTGCGGGAAAGAAGCAGATGGCCAGCTTCCAGTTTCCAAAAGGTTGAGCAGTGCAATTGCACTGCTTTTGCTGCAGATAGGCAGTGCAGAGGAGCCATGGAAGACCTTAGAAGCAGGCTGGCTAAGCTAGGGGTGGAGGTACAGCAGCAACAGCAGCAGTTCAATGAAACTTACGGTCTCTCACCAGCCAGTCCAAGAGCATACAGGGTGAGTTGACCAGTCAAAGAATTCCGCGTCTGAACACACACACACACACACACACACACGTACACACACGCACGCATGCACGCACGCACGCACACATACGCACTTAATGAACAGCCAAAGAGCAAAAGCATGCTGAGGAACACCAGAGCATATGGAGAGCTTACAACTAGCCAGATATAAGCCATTCAGTCTTTACAGTAATCAATTCTAACCTTTGTTTTGTCAAAGCAAGCATGATAAGCACATCTCCCAAGCATCACTAACGCTCAATAAGTTTCTTTAAGGGTTGCTGAGCTCCTGCAGCTCACTGCATCATATCATATGCATGTAAACATGCATACACACATTGCATTTATGCGTATCGCACGCACGCGCATAAGCACACACCCACACAATTGCACCACCTGTGATCATCAAAACTGCTTTGCATGCAGGCCCAGCAGCTGCGACAGGGACTGGAGCCAGCGTGAGTACTTGCCAAGCTGCTATTTATCCACCACTGCCCATAAGGAGCAATCATGTCATGACTGCGTTACAGGGCCAAACACTGAGACTTGGGTGGGATGTGTTGTCAGCCATGGTTGCTGCTGCTGCCGCTGCTTGTAACGTCTCTTGCACGCCGTGCTTAGAGCGCAAACCTGAAGCCTTGGAATGAATAAAAACCGCCAAATGCCAAGGAGATTTTAAGCATTCAATTATTGTGATTGGTGGTATTCATGTGCTTTTTGGCCAAGGTGCTGGCATTCTTTTTCCTTATGCAAGAATTTCAGGAGGCTGCATCCTCTTCTTTTTTTCGGAAGCTTGATGCAAACAACACCACGTACCTGTGCTGTTTTGCATTGGTAAAAAGCGCATAGATCGCTTTCCAGGAAAGCACTGCACAAACTCTGTGTGTATGCCTCAACACCTGCTTCTTTCCAACAGGTCAAACAACCAAGAGATGGAGGACTTGCTGACCCGCATCCACTCTGTGGAGATGGGGTTGCAGAGAGCAGGGAGTCCCCATGCACACCCACCCCTGGCAGACCTGCTGGGGCACGCAGGTGTGTGTGTATGTGTGTGTGTGTGTGTGCTTTGAAACAAATGTGTGCATCAAGTTCCCCAAAGATAAAAACAAGGCAAACAAGCTCAGAATATGAATCGGGTGGTATGCGTACCCGTAACCTCTGTAGACATTGTTTTGTTGTTTTGTGTGATATACATAAAAAGTTACAAAGTAGTAATGTTGCTAGTTACAGCATGAAAAGCTAACAGCCTTATGGGTGCAGCTACAGCCAAAAACTGCTTAGGGCATGGTGCTCCAAGAACAAATGCAGGACATGGCTGAGCCTGTGCTTCCTTCTGGTCTGGCCCGTGGACCCTTCTTGTCTAGTCGGCTTGCAGACCTCCACAAAGCTATGCAAACATGCGTAACATCACCGGCAGCTGTGCTTCTACTTTGCTGTGTTCAAACACGTTGCCTTTGTGTAAGGTTGCTCATCTCTGCCCCCTGGTCCTCTGCGCACTCCTCTTACTCTTGCCTAAATGAAATGGGAAGACTTCATGCTCTTGCCTTATCAAAAAGGAAAGACTTCATACTCTTGCCTTTGCAAAATGGGAAGACCAGAGTATGCAAGGTCCAGCTGCATGCATTCCGGAAGGAAAGCATGCTTCATATCAGTGCACAAGCCAGGTCCAGCTGCGTGCATCTAATTGCTCCTTTTTACCTCCTGATCCACTGTTCACTCCATATGATCTCATATCTAAAAACAAGATACAAAACTGCACATGCCAGGTCCAGATGCATGCATCAAACCACTCGTCTGTGCCTCCTGATCCACTGTTCACTCCCAATGCCGAAATCTGGGAGCTTATCAGTCCTTTCCAACTCAAAAATCACGCTCTGCTTGCTCCTCTTTTGTGTGCTTGTCAGACGCGGCTAGGGAGGCAAGGAGCAGGAGCCCGAGTCCGAAGCCTCTCACGTGCGTCTGGTGCCATGATGACATAGGAGTGTTTGTCTATGGAATTTAAAGGACATTGTTTTGGGGTTGTCATGAGAATGTGGCTTGTGTGGGATACTGTAAGGAGTCTGAAGCCCCTCAGTGCGTCTGATGCCACAATGGCATGGGAGTGTTCATGGAATGCTTTACAAGGTATCATGATAGAAAAGGCGTCTCACGCGTGTCTGATGCCGTGGTGACATGAGAGAGTGTTGTCTATAGAATGCCTTTGTTTAGGAAATATGATAGCACGGGTCCTTTATGTACATAATTTATATAAAATAAATATGCTATGTTAGGAGGGTTTATCTGGGGCCTAAAACAGGTTTTTTTGCATGCTCCCTACATAGGCCTCTTATGGCGGCAGCTTATAAGTCTGGCTTCTGCAGCACTAGGGTGCTAGTTACAGGAAGCATGCCAAATTAGCCGCGGCGTGAACCCTATTTTTTACCACCAAATCTCCATACCCGAACACTCACTGCATCAAACTGGGTCATTTTTAGTTATTTGGAGTCCATGTGTAAAAAGAACACTATTGCAAAACCAATTGAGTGAAAAGACCCAATAATTGGTAATGCAGGTACAGGATTTCAGCCATCGACCTTAGAGAATATCCAGCATACATGCATACAGCACTGCACAAGCAAGCCTGCAGCCTAAGAGGGCCACACAGCACGCTACGCCAGCGTTCAAACGCACGCAAGCTGAACAAGTGCAGGTGCCCCTCCACTGTCAAGCTCGTGAAACAAAAGGGTTGATGGAAAGCATGTGCTTGTTCCCCATGCTGCAGGCGCCTTCCTGAGGAAGATCATGCTCCAGTAGGGCCATCCAGGCCGTCGGGCCGTGCAGTGCGCAAGAAAGGCACCGCCCCACGCCCACTCATGCCCTCTGCACACCGCCCTTACTCAGCTTGTGCGGTAAGTGGGTCAGCACACTTGGTCAGCACTCATGCCCTCTGCACGCCGCCCTCACTCAGCTTATGTGGTAAGCCTCTACATACTGCCCTCCCTCAGTGTATGCTGTAAAAATCTGCACACCACCCTCACCCAGCTTGTGCGGTAAGTTGGCCAGCTCCGTATCATGTAGCTGCTCCCTCATCTGCTGCCCAGCTCGCGCGGCGAGTTTGGCCGGCACCTGCTCCATCCTATACAGTGCAGCAAGATCTCCCTGTGTGCCCCTATCCCCACCCAGGCCATACTTGCAAGTTGTTTGTCGGAGGAGGGACATAGGTTGACAAGAAGATGATCGCAGGTGATAGAGTGAGTGGATGGTGAACAAGAGGAGGCTTGTCGCACTTGAGGCTTCAGGCGTGCACATTCAGGCACAAGTTTGCCCCCCACCCACACCCTTCCCCACATATATACACATGTACACACACGCATGCACGCAGGGCGCTGGCAGCTCCCATCTGAGCCACAAACCCAGCAACGTGATCAGCAATGATCTCATGAAAGGAGCCACGCCACACGCACACGCACGTGACGAGCAAGTAATGATCACATGAGAGGGATCACGCGCGCACGCAGGGCACGAGCAGCTCACGTCCGGGCCACATGCCCAGCAACGTGATCAGCAATGATCTCATGAGGGGAGCCACGCCACACACCCCGCTGGCAGCTGTGCTGCAACAGTACAAGGAGGCAGAGGTGGCATGGGCGCACGACAAGGTAGGGCCTGTGCATGGGCAGGCATGGGCAGGACCATGCATGAGCAGGCATGGCCAGGACTGAGGCAGTGCTGGAGCTTTACTTGGGCCGCACATGGGCAGTACATGGGCAGTGTATGGGCGGTGCAAAGAAGCAGTGGCACTGGCAGGTGGATCCAAGCCCATTGCGCTCATCCCCCCAGTGGTGTTTGGCATTTATAATATGAATGGGGTGTATTTGAGCAGCTGTGAGCAGTGGAAAGCCACTGTCCTCTTGCCAGGCTTGAGGGTTGAGATTTTCTGGTAGGTAGGAGTTCAGCGGAGTAAGCAGTAAGTTAGTAGGTGTGACCAGAGGTAGCGCTCTTGGATCCAAGCCCATGGGTGTCATGCATGGGCAGTGCACAAGCCATTAGGTCCGGTGCAAAACTCAACAGGCAAACAGTACTGCTCATGAGAAGGCAAGGAGGCATGCTTAAGTGCCTGAATGGACACATGTGGGCTTACAACTTGAGAAAGCATTGGAGGGGGTGCACGAAAGAAAAGGAAGCAAGGAGGTGGAGGCGGCGAGAGCAAACGGCAAGGAAAAAGGAGAGGCACAATAAGTGGTGGAGGAGACTCACGGCTCTTCTGAGCCAATGTGTCTCCTTTTCCTTTATTGATGTAGGGAGAGTTTCTCTGCGTAATCTTTCTTTCTCATTTTCTTTGAGAATGAGCCCAAAACCCCTCTGTCCCAAGAGACTTCTCTCAGGCTTCCGCTGCTGTCCTCCTCCATCTTTATAGCACTTACTCCCTTGCTCATTGCCTCTTTCGTTCCTGAGCTTGCATCCCACCTTCAAACCCCGTCAACCCCCGCCCTGCATCTCCCACCTACCTTGCCCATACCTCTTCCACCGACTTCACTCAATTGATCTCTTCCCCCATCCCCTGTCTCCCCTGATTTACTTCCCTCGCCTCCTGTGATTTGCACCATCCTCCTCTCATTTACTTCCTTCACTGACTCATTTGGTTATTACCTTGAACCGCTTCCTCCATGAAATACACTGGTTTGTACCCTAAACTGCACCCACAGGCACAACTCAGGAAGGAGGCCGTGGAGCAGAGGCGGCGTGCCAACAAGGTGGGCACCCTTTCTTGTTTGTGAGCATGGATTTTGAAGTGCAACACTCAGCTTCTGTATCAAACAACCCTTCCCATCTTGTCAAGAACGTGAGCACACCCTGTTCAACTTGGCGGCTGGAACAATGTGCCCTTAAATTCTGCTGATGATTGCATATTTGTGACCCTGAACAGCAGGGCTGCCCCTGTGTTTAGATAGAAGAGAAAGGGAATCCTTCTTCTTATCTGCATGCATGCGACCCCAAATAAAAGGGGACCCACCCCCATGCCCCCTAAGCTTGAATAGAAGAGAAAGGGGATCCTGTTTCTTTCATGCATGCAGGTGGCCTCAAACAAGTTGCCCCCTGTTCAGTTGCCCCCCTATTCTCAGATAGTAGAAAAGGGGCATCCTGCTTCTCTTATGCATGCAGGCGGATGCCGAGCTGCAGCGTGTGCAGCGCATCTGTGAGCACAAAGCCCTGGACATCAAGGCCCTCAAGTCGGCACTGAAGCACAGGGATGAGCAGGTGCGTGTCCTGCTACTGCTGCTGTTGCGGTGTGTGTGTGTGTGTGTGTGTGTCTGTCTGACCGTCACGTGCCCAGACTCCAAAAGAGGCTGCTCCACGCCTGCGTGTGCTTTTTATGTCTGGCCCAAACACACATGTTTTGGTCAGGACAGGCAGCCCCACACTTTTTTGTGTGCTTTTTTGGTGTGTGGCCCAAACAAACATGTTTTGGTCTGGACAGGCAGCCCCACACGTTTTTTGTGCTTTTTTTTGTGTGGCCCAAACACATGTTTTGGTCAGGACAGGCAGCCCCACACGTTTTTTGTGCTGATGCGTGCACTTTTGTCCAGCCTGTATATAAATTAAGCCCCACACGTTTAATGCTTATGCGTGCACTTCTGTCCAGCTCATACATGGAATCAGCCCCACAGGTTTTGTGCTGATGCGTGCACTTTTGTCCAGCTCATACATGGAATCAGCCCCACAAATTTTGTGCTTCTGCATGCACTTTTGATCGGCCCATACATGGAATCAGCCCCACACATTTTGTGCATATGCGTGGACTTATGTCCAGCTTGTTTATGAAGTCAACCCCACACATTTTTTTGTTTACGCGAGCACTTATGGCCAGCCCGTACACGAAATCAACCACACATCTCATGCTTACGCGTGCGCTTTTGTCCAGCCCTTATACACATGCTTACGCGTGCACTTTTGTTCAGCCTTTTTTATCTTATTAGGCTGCCTTGCTTTGCCATGACCTTGCGCAGCTGGCAAGTACGGAAGAGCGTTGCAAGGAGTCGGAGCTGATCTTGGCAAGGTGAGGAGAAGAAGTAAAGGCCTTTTCCAATGTTAGTGTGTGAATGCGTGTGTGTTCGTGTGCCTCATCGCACAGTTCTTTGGATTCTGGGTGGCAAAAGGCATCATCTGTGCTGTCACTTGATATGCTTTGATGCACAAGTGATTAAACCTTTTTGCAAAATTGTGGCTCTGCCAGGAGATAGTGATCTGACACTCAGCACACCATTGAGTGGGTCCTCCGCGATGCATTGCAATCAACTGTGCTGTCACTTGATCAGCTTTGATGCACGAGCGTTAAAATCCTTTTGCAAAATTGTGGCTCTGCCAGGGGGCAGTGATCTGTGACACTTAGCGCACTGCTGAGTGAAGGTTTACGCACCGATGTGTGAAGGGTCTGAAACACACACATCTGGATGGGTTGAGGGACGTCACACCTTCACCTCACTGCAATCAAATGTGTGGCTGTTGCAGTTTTAGTCACTTTAAGGTTGTCCTCCTTTTCTCCATTGCTACCAGGGCCTTGCCTGCTACTTGTAGCATGAAAAGCCTTTGAACTGCATGCTGTGTAATCCCAGCAGCAGTTTACTTCCCTGTTTTTCTGTGGGGCTTTTTTGTGCATGGGCAACCGCACACTGCTCCTGGACTTATGCCAATCCTGATGCTTTAGCACAAGCTCTGCGCCAGAGGCACGCGAACCGGCCATTGGTAAAAGTTCCTGCCCTCAGTATGTGTGTGCCACGACCATGAGCAAAGGCTTGAATGTGGTAAAAACCTCTGCAATATTGCATGGCACGTGTGCTGAAGACCCCTTCCCCCCTCTAGAAAGCAGATTCAGGTTCTTGTCACAGATCTGTCCAGACCATGCCCCGCTCTGATGACACACATGCACGCGCACGCACACACGTACACCACACGCACAAGACATACACACACATGCGCACAACACACACAGGTCAACAGAAGAGGCCAGTGCAAAGGTTGCAGCCATCGCTGCAGAGCGCGACGATCTGAGGACGCTCCTGGTAGCAACGCTTCAGGTGCGTGCGCGCCTCAAGTGTACAAAGGCAGCACTTGTGTGCATCCCCCTTGAAGTGTGCGAACAAGAAAGCACATTTCAACGAGCCCATACATGGAATGGCCAACTTGCTCCATAAGCCAGCAAGAGCGCATCTATGGCCATGCTCAATTAGCCTTGAATAAGCAGCAGCATATTTTTGATCTGTAATGGTAGCAGACCTGAAAAAATTGCACTTTAGCTTTCTTTCCAAAACAACTACTGCAGATTAGACATCATGCACTCAAGAATCACTGGGCATGGTGGCCAAGCTTTAGGCCCACACAAATAAGTGTGCTACTGCAAAGCAACAGATTCCATTGCAATCCTGCGATGGGAGCAGCTACAGCAGCATTAGAGCTGGAGGTGTGTACTCCACACCAAACATTATGATGTGCACAATGCTTCAGTAAAAGATGTTGACATGAGTGGAATAACTGCATGGGGACAGAAAGCTCAACAGAATGCACCATGCGCCGATGGCTCACTTGTTGCACCGATGTGTGCATCTAGGATGTTCAGAAAATATTAAGGTCAGAGATGCAGCAATTTGTAACAAATTATCTCATTCAGCAATGACCATTAATTGCACCAATGTGCATCCTTTGTGCAGAAACAAAAGTGCAGGAATTCCAACTTCAGCAACAGGATGTATCAATTGGCCTTGGCCCACCATCATGAACCCAAAATGTGCAGAAATGCAAAGTTCTGGAATTGAAAACTCAGCAACGAAGCATGCCTACTACCGGCGTTGGTCTTCCAGACGCATAATGCTCCTCATGCGCACTGGAAGCTCAGTCCATGGTGTGGTTGTTCTGAAGACAGTGGGCAAACATGCACTTCAGATGAGATTCTGGCTTCACAAAGTAAAAAATAATCGTCTAAGGTGTGCTTCTGTGGTAAAACAAACTAGCTGACTCAGCTAAGCTGACGATGCAGCAATAGCCTTTGGTCATCCAATTCATGCTCCTTTTTGTTTACAGCACTGGGGTCTGCATCAGGATCCCTCGCCACAATTTCACATACGCACACGTATACAAAGAATGGCTGTCGAGCACAACATGATTAGGGTCGGCCAGTTCCTAATTCCAATACCGTATGCCCGCATATTTAGTGCTAAATGTTCCATGCATTTGCCGTATAATACATATAGATACGTATTATACCCTAAAAAGAGGGAATTGGCCAACCCTAAACATGATCCCTACCATGAGTGTCCAAGGCTGTGAACACTTTTGAAAACCCCTCGCTTGCAGCGCCTGGAGGCTGTAGATGAAGCGGTGCATCGGACGGACTTGTCTAGCGCCATGATGGAGGAAAAGGTGCGGGTGTTAAGGAGTGCCTTCTAGGGAAATGTTTGCATGCAACAAGCTGTGCACCAGACAGACTTGTCTAGCAGCGCCATGATGGAAGGAAAGGTGTGGGATGTCACGCAGCGGCAAGACAGGCAGAGAGATAACGTCTTCACCGTCTAAGGACTGCATCTGATCTTGTGGTGGTGCTTTCACAGGGGAAGTGGGGCGTGGGGTGGTGCTTGCACTGAGCGAGTGGGAGTGGGGTGGTGCTTGTACCGAGGGAATTGCTTCAGGTTAGGGTTACTAGGGGTTGGGTGGGGCTAGGTTCATGCAATTGTGCAGCAATTGCACCCTTCCAGACTTCCTTTCCCTGCCATCTTGCCTTGTAACAAACCAGGCCACGTAGTAGGAGGGATTGTAAACGTAGTGGTAAGAAATACCAGTGGAAGAAAAGGGGTGTCAAGAAGGAAGCTCGCCTTAGACCTGCCAGCGTTAAACTGTATCGCCCCCTGCGTGTGCACTGATCTCAGATCTTCCTTCCCGGAGGATGCAGCATGTGCTTTGATCTAGGAAGTTCCAATATGTTTGCTATTAAGCCGTAACAGATGCACGACCCAAAGGAGGAGCGCCCTGTGGCTTTGGAAAGCGCAACACCACTAATCTAGGATAGCCCATCCAAAATGTACTCTATTCAGCTCTGGCAGATGGGTGCCCTGTAGAGGTTGAGCGCCTGGTGGCATCGGAGAGTGCAGCACATGCACTGATCTAGAATGTATGCAAGCCAACTATGGCAGATGCGTGCCCTATAGAGGAGGAGCGCCTGGTGGCATTGGAGAGTGCAGTGCATGTACTGATGTTGAATGATTCGTCCAATCTATTTGCTAGTAATGTGTGTCAGATGCGCACCCTATAGAAGAGGAGGGCCTGGTGACTTTGAAAGGCACTGGCGTGCGCTGATCTAGGGTAACCCATCCAAGTGTGTACTATTGAACTGTGGCAGATGCGTGCACTAGAGGAGGAGCGCCTGGTGGCGCTGGAGAGCGCAGCACGTGCGCGTGCTGAGGTGGCGGAACTCACAGAGAGCCGGCGGAAGCTAGAGTGGCAGAGCAGGTTGCTGGAGAAGATGAGTGAGGTGAGTACTTTGCCGGAAACGATGGGCGGGTTTCTGGAAAAGGCGAGAGCAGGCTGCTGGAGAAGATGAGCAGCTTGTGAGAGCAGGTTGCCAGAGAGGATGAGTGAGGTGAGCAGGAAGATTCCTGCTAGCACCATGCTTTGCAGCAATCACAGGGATGGAAGCAACAGTGGCTGGGCAGGATGCTGGAACAGATGAGCGAGGTGAGGGCAAGGGATTTTTTTCCTCCTGATGTGTGTGTGTGGTGTAGAAGGTAGGCTGTTAAAGATGAATATGATTAATTAAAAATGTAGAATTTCAATAAAAGAGAATGCCCTCTTTAAGCAGCTCAGTGCAAAACCACATTTGTGGGCACCTGAAAATGCTGGTGTGAATACCGCCCTGCTGCTGGGCTGCCTGTCCAATAAAGCATTGAGGTGAAGGATGTTATGCACGTTCATGCTCGTTTCCTCATTTCTTTTTGTGCAGACAGTAGGACATTGCACATCCCTTAATGAAATGCTGATGCCAGTTTTCATACATGTCCTTGAACAAGCTGGTTCTTCTCAACAGCAGGAGGTCCGGGTGTTGGCACATGACTATTTCCAGGGGTGCAAGAAATAAGGGCGCAAAAAGTGTGCAGATTTGAAAGCGCAGTGTGGATTTGTCGAGCCCCCGATAAGGGTACGTCACTTGGCATGAGGGCCAAAAGGTATTTGATTTTAATTTAAAGTTTAAATGGGGAAGCCTCATGACAATTCCCACATTGGCAGGTGGGATGTGTTGCACAGAAAACGCTGGATGCAAAAGAGCTTGTCAGCGGAAACTGGCTCATGTGCGCTCACACGTGCACACACACACATTGACATCCATTGCACAGTCACAGCTTGTACAAAGCCCAACTGCGGTGTGTGACAGAGTATTATGCATTCCCCATTGGCATTCCATGCTCCTGCCAACATTCTGTGCTCCCCCAATGACGTTCTTCTCTCATGTTGATGTCGCGTGCTCCACAACTGAGATCCATGCTCATGCTCACATCCTGTGCTCCCCAATTTACATCTTGTTCAGATGTCCACGAAAGGGGCTCCAATCAAAACGCGCATAGTGCAAAAGCAAGCCTCAGGACTGACAGTGTATTTGTGATAGCTTGAATGCTGTGTGTGCGCACAGGTGCAATCAAAGCTCAACAAGCTCAAGAGCAAAGCCATGAAGAAGCTGCAAATGACATGTCTATATTGATTTGTGTGCACGTTCGCAACAGGTGCAATTGAAACGCAACGATTACAAGAGTGAGACCATCAAGAAGCTGCAATGGATTTCTTGTGTGATTGTGTGGATGTTGTGTGCACGTTCACGACAGGTGCAATTAAAGCACAACAAGCGCAAGAGCGAAGCCATCAAGAAGCTGCTAGCAGCAGAAGCTGGAGGGGAGGCTGAAGGTGGGTCGGCCTGCGCTTTACCTGCAAGGCAAGGCAAGGGTTTGCGCTTCGCTTGCGGGGCAAGGCAAGCACAAACAAAACTTTGAGCACAGTGTTATTGTGTTGGCATGTGCTCCCCTTGATTGTTATTATTATGTGTGTAATATGTGATACTCAGATGAGTACAGTGTTATTGTGTCGTCATGTGCTCCCCTTGATTATTATTATTATTATTATTATTATTATTATTATATGTGTAATATCATATTACATATTACTAATATGTGATGCTCAGATGGATGGCAGGCTTTGGATTCAATGCCTACAGTAGGAAACCGGAACTGTGTGTACCATTGCATAAGTGAAGCCTGAGCGTGCTTGCACGAGTGTTGTCAGCCGCAGTTGGATTGGAGCTGGTGGGTGTGCGAGCTGAACATGTTTTGGTTAGCATTTCATGATTGTGGTTAGCATTTCATGATTGTGGTCTGTATGATTTGGATTTGGGCAAGAGGCCGTCAGCCTGACGTATAGCCTGGCATATTATGGAATTGGTCAGCATACTCATGCAGTTCCTTTTTGTGCATGGGTGTCAACCCATGCTTTCCTTTGTGATCTTCCTACCTCTTCTAGACATTTCCATGTTCTGCTTTCTCGGCTGCCGTGCGGACCAATTGCAGACCCTGGATTTTACCTGACTGTCTTGCCCTGCAGGCTATGCTGCTTTACCTGACTGCTTTACTTGACTGCCTGCCCTGTAGGCTACGCTGCTTCACCTGACTGCTTTAGAAAAGAAAAAGATAAGCTACGTAGGCAGAGGAATTCCACCTAAGGCAATTGTATGGGATGAGTGTAGTTCCACCAGTCATATGTGTATCCTACACCATCTTGAATCTTGAATTGTAATTTAAAATGTAAGCTAAGATGCTTTCTTTGTACTACAAAGTGTTGATACTCAATAAGTCGAGGTGGGAAACGTTGCTGCTGTACCTGACTGTCTTGCCCCGCAGGCTACGCTGCTTTACCTGCCTGCATTTTTTTACTGTCTTGCCCTGCAGGCTATGCTGCCCTGAGGGGGGACTCAGACCTGGGGGCCTACGGAGAGGATGACCGTTACGACTGCTGACCTAGATATCCAGTAACCTTGAATGTTCAAGTGCTAATTGGTACTCCAATCATACAATTGCTGACTTGACAACCATGACAGCCGGTCTTTGGAGGTTTGGACAACGACAAGCGCTGGACGATGGCGGTTTGTTGATGCTGCATACATCCGCTCCTGGGCAACAAAACCTCTTTTCTTCATGCGCAGCAACTGCTTCTGGGCAGTAATCGTTGGATGACTGATGCAGTTACACGTTTTTCACCTATATGATGCTGGGCTTCTGACTATTGGGTATGGTTCTTGGGTATGGTTCCAAGAGCGCCTCATCTGAAAGCTTCTGGGCCTAGACTTCAGGGATGAACGGGGATAAGTGCATGGGGGAACCTCTAATCATTCCTGCCTTGGGGCTGCCCCAGAGGGTCCTTGGTTGGATATTTTTGGGGGGCTGGCACAGGTAACTGCTGCCCCTGGGTTGCCTGAGGCCAAAATACCATCTTTTGGTGTTGCAGTGAGTGCAGTGCCCAAAGTGCAAGGATGAGATTTGGATTATTTCGGTAGCCATCATGGCATGGTCTTAAAAGGACTCTGGGTCTCTCTGTGTTCTTGCACTTCAAGCGACACATGTGCATAGAAGCATAACTGTCTGCGCACTTCTGCTCTTCATTTGCAGTATTGGGCATGCATCTTTGCTCCAAAACAATTCCTACAGGATTACACAAGCACTTCCTTTGTCTTCCCTCCATAGGCTGTAAGTCTGCACCTAAAGCAGGTCGCACTCGACCTCCGACACTTTCAAATTTTGGAAGGGCTTGCACTGGCTCATATTTAAACTAGTAATCATGCTACTGCTGTTGTTGACACGGATGTGCCCCTCTGTTTTCAATCCAATGCTATTTCAGTGAAGCAGCAAAGGCTGTTGTTGCTCTGCCTTTTATTTTGGCGTTTAACGGATCCTCAGATGCAGGTGACAGGGATCCAGGCAGCACGTTTCTGTGTGCGTTGACTGGTGATTTTATCAACCTGGGTTATGTTTTGTGCATAGGTAAGATAAGGTTACATCGCTATATCCATCTACAAGGGCAGTTGTGTGGAAACACAGAGGCCTGTAACCAGGCCTGGCCCAATAATCATCAACTCACAAAACTTGGATTGGAAAGGAAAAATAACAAATCATGTCTATTGCGGCTGGGTGTTTGATAGAATAGTACAAGGTTTTATGCATAGGTGTAGGAGGTAATAATTGCCTAGCCCAGCACATGATGTAACCTTCAGCCAGGTAGTTAGGCTGCTTGGCCCGCTGGACTGTGCCAGCACATAAAATTTTATGGCTTTGGAAATAAGGCCATTAGCCTCATTATTTCGTATTTACAAGAATGTAGCTTGAGAATAGAAAAAAGCGCCTGATTTATCCAGAATTTCTGTGAGTAAAGGGGAATTCATACATGAATCTATATAGAACAGATGTGCGGAAATTCCTTTAAGAGAACACATGGAAACAAGAATAAAGGATCATGGCATGCTTTGCATTCTGGAGTCCTCTTTGACCACACCTATCACATCTAAATGCATGCCATGCAGTGCTCATGTCAAAGTGACGTCCCGACTCTCAAGGTGTACGCATGTTACCGAAAATGCACTATCTCAGCATGTGCTTGCCTAAGTCAAGATGCAAATACCTAGGGACAGAAAAGGGCACGCCACGAACAAAGGCTTTAATGAAATGCAACCCAATGATGGTGTTCAGCTAATTTTGTAGCTGGTAGCCCTTGCTAGCTTGCTAGTTAGGGGACATTTCCTTAATGCACGTGGCTTTCTGGATAGCGTTGTCTTTTCTTTTAAAGTAAGAAAAAGCATGCAGGCAGTGAATACACTTGGATCTGGCTGTCTCACGCGCTTAGCTACACTGGACCTCTGTGGGGTGCCATGCCTGCTGCGTAATACACGGTGTGAGCAGGGAGAAGAAGAGAAGAAGAAGAAGAAGTGGTTTTGGCTTGATAGGGGGTAATCAGTATAGCATCAAGTCGGCTTAATGTGATTCTATATCTCTTAGAAAAATTGCGTGGAAAGAGGTAAGGGGGTATAACTCTGTTTGATCCATGTGCAGGGATTTGAAGGTTGTGTTGTGCCAACCTACCATCATTTCCTATGTCAGTGTTAATAAAGCCTGCTTCCAGAGGGCTATTGCTGAGAGAGGGAGAGAGAGAGAGAGAGAGAGAGAGAGAGAGAGAGAGAGAGAGAGAGAGAGAGAGAGAGAGAGAGAGAGAGAGAGAGAGAGAGAGAGAGAGAGCAGGAATATCAGGATATTTTTATTACTCTTTTCAAGCCCTTACATACTTTTGCCCGGCTCCCAAAAACAGACTTTATTCCTGTCTTGTCAAGCTTTCAAACCACAGCTGACCCTGAGATCAATGCTTTCCTAAGTCAAGACTTGTACAGATGTTCGCAGTTTTTGTCACAGTTGTTTTCATTTCTTGATGCTGGTTGAGGATGTTTTACCAGCAGCTGATCAGCCAGAGTCTCAGGCTGTAGGCCAACCCCTTGTAACCCTTGTGGATGCGTCCATGGCATGATCTCTTGTTTCCTCCTTCGCTAACCAGAAAAATTGTGAAAATGGAATCTGCTGGGACCTGCACTTGGGATCCTAGCGTCTGCCATGCCATCTGCATATTCATTACCAGCAATGCCAGCATGAGATTTCATAGTAGAAACACATACTGGTTTGTGAGTTGCTGATGAGGGCAAATATTGTTTTAAGGACATCTCCTTATATGTGTTGTTTCAAACAACTGGGTTGTTTGTGCTTCCCTGTTAAAATTAACTGTTTACGCGTTTGATAAAAAGGTTAAAGACTGTCTGAAGCAGCGTGGTTAAAGAGCGCAATAGCTGCTAATTCATTCAGCTCGACATATGGTGCTGGTAATTCCAACACAGTCGAGCAAAACAAAACTTTTTGCTGTCAGTGAGAGGGCAGTAGACGCCTGCATGCAAGTCTCTTGTTTGCCAATCTGGATATGACAAACTGACATCATAGAAAGAAAAAAATAAGGTCACAACTATGGGAAAAAGGAATGAATGCGCGCACACGCACGTGCACACGCACACACGCACCCACACACCCACACACACCCACACCCACACCCACACCCACACCCACACGCACGCACGCACGCACGTACACCCACACCCACACCCACACCCACACACATAAAACAAAGAACGCACACTCTACAAACGAACTGTCACGAAGGCTTTCCAAGTTTGCGTTCGATGTGACTGAACGGACGTGCATAATTCCATCGGTTTTTCGTTTTCCACGAAAATCATATCTACCTGTATATGTTTCAACACTTGAGAGGTTTTTTTTAAGTTTTGGTGTAGGAGTGCTCCGGTTAGTTTGTGGCACATCCCTGGTTGTTCTGATGCTTAAAGATGTTAAAATTTGTGACTATGTAGAAGATGTGAAAGTTTAACAGGTCATCTGCGCATACGTCGTGAACGATGTTGCAAGAAACCCCGAAGCTTGTTGCCTTCGGCAGCCTACTGCCTCAGTCAGCTCTTGTGTCTGGGGAAGTACTCGCAGATCAGGCCCTCAAATTTGCGGTCTCTGTGCTGGGCAAGGACTTTGGCGCGATTTCAGAGGCTACCGGGAAGAAGGCAAGGCATAGCCTGTGTTGTTTGTATTCGATTGTGCAGGAGTGTACACTGATGGATTGTCGGGCAGAGAGGACGCTTTCCTGCTGCTCGCGAATATGTCCAATTGAGGGGCTTCCACTCTCACCGGACGAGTGTGCACAATTGTGTGTGCGCATCGGCGGGAGGACTCCTGTGTGGTGTAAAGTGATTTCAGGTTCAAGCACACGAGTTGTGTAAGGGCGCGATGGGAATGTAGGATGTGACTTTGATGAGGCTGATGATGATGTGAACAACCAAGGATACCCAACATGTCTGGAAAATCCCCAGTGTGCTTTAACACACAAGCTGCGCGTGTCATCTCTGTGTTCAGGTCCCTGATGTGGAGCAGTGGTATGCCACCAGGTTCAAGGGAAGCAAGGCATACCACACACTGCGAGCTGGCTTTGACACAGCACAGCGTAGGCGCGACACCATCATCAAGCTCTTCAGCACGCTGCTTGGTGAGCAGGACCTCCAAGCTCTTCAATTTTCTGTTAAGCCTTACCAATTCACAGCACCTGAACCTTCTTTCCTCCAGATGTGTCTGTCCCTGCAAGACCAGGACAGGCTGAAGTAGTAAGGTCACCAGGTCTAGGGTTTCCAGGTCATTAGTGCTGCTGCTCTCCCTCACATTAGAACGCGCAGATGATTCATACCGTGCATTGGTCCTCACGCACATTCAGCAACACTCTTTGCAACCTCCCAGGATACTTCCTTACAGTACACATATAGACTGGATGTTGCCAAACCAATAGTTGTGATTGAAAGCTTCATGCTGACTTTGTCCGGTTGTACCTGCCCTGTGTGAAGGACCGCAACCTGGAGGCCAGCCCCCCCCTTTCCAATCTCAAACAGAGGCCCTTCGGGCGCAGTTCCTGGTGGGCGATCTGCCTGCGGACAAGCTCTTGCCTCTTCTTTGCCAAGTGCATGGCACAGAGGCAGTGGTAGCTGCTGCAGACCTGCACATTCTGCTGGGTGATGAGGCGGATGAGGTGAGGGCTGAGATGATAAATATGGTAGCGGCACCCGCATGAGAAGTAGTCTTCCTCTCCTGACTTACTTTGCTTGGATTTGCAACAAGACCAGGGTGCAATCAAGGAATGAAAAAGCTAGTTTTTGAGTTATAATCTACACATGTTCATGGAGGGTGGTTTTCTTGACAAGAGGAGGGCTGTTTTTCCTCTTTTACTTAGTGAGACATACTACCCTACCAGGCTAGTTTCTGATGTGGAACTGTGTGGAACCTCATCAGTTCTTTACCCTGAATATCATGTTCATGTGTTTGAAGTTGGCGTAAAGAGTCTGGTAACCAATTTGTTGGCATTGTGTCTGTATTGGTTTGGGCACCTCTATTTTGGTTATCCTGCATTGCAATAGCTGGTGAGCCTTTTCGGCTTGGATCTGGTGTATCCAGCTTATCTGGATACCAATGTAAATGTGTATGAATAGAGAGAGAGAGAGAGAGAGAGAGAGAGAGAGAGAGAGAGAGAGAGAGAGAGAGGGGGGGGGGGGGGCGGGGGGGTGCGTTTCACACTTGCTGTATTTCCAGGGCTTGAGAAAAATCCTTCAAAGGCTCAAGAGAAAGAGTGTCTGATCACTGCAAGAGCAGCGGGGCCAACTTCATGCCCAATGTTATCCACAGAGAGGAATATATATATATATATATATATATATATATATATATATATATATATATATATATAGGAACATATATCACCCCCATGCAGGTTCACTTTCAGAACCAGCCTGCAGGCTTACTGTGGAAACAGGAGTTCCCCAAACAAAAAAAGAGCACGCACACTTGCTGCAGTCGCCAGCATGCACCCCCACACCCATGGCTTTTTTGCTTTTAAGGTTCCTTGCATCCATGCATTAGATTGAGGTAAAATATTGCAGTGAGCCAGCAACGCACACGCGCGCACACACACACCCGCACACACACACACACACACACACACACACACACACACACACACACACACACACACACACACACGTGCTTGTGCAGGACCTGTCCACCACCACGCGCAACATGTCGGGGGTCTCAGACGAGGACATGGCAGACAACAGCGGCACTACTGTCACCAATACCCACGCAACCGCCACGATGGAGGCCACGAGCCCCCCTCAGCCCTCGCAGCCCGCACAGCTCACCTCCTCCCTGCTCATCCAGCACGAGCAGCAGCAGCAGCAACCCCAGGGTCGACCTCCCCTCCACCCCTACCCCCAAACCCCTCTGGGGCCTGGTGGTAGCTCTGCAGTGGTACGCCAAATCCCACCGCCCGTCACCCCTGAGCAAACTCCTCATGTCCCCCCTGCAGTGCCTGTGCTCACGCCCCCCAGCCTACCCTCCGCCACCACCACCGCCACCAACTCCCCAGAAGACCATGTCTACATGCATCCACATGTTGCACACCCCGCTGTGGTGCATAAAGGAGGGGGTGGCAGTAGGCGTGGCAGTAGGACGGGCACGCCCCAGCGCCAAACGCGCACGGCACAGCCAGAAGGGGAGGGCGGGCACTCGCCCAAGGTGGGTTGCTGCAAGGATGGTCTGATGCAGTGCACGCCCATCACACATGCCCTGGAGGAGACCTTGGTTGGTTGTTGGATGACAGAAGTCAGTGATGAAGCGGGCTAGTGTGCAAATATGGAAACATGAGAGAGCTCAGGGCAAAGATGTGTAGGGATGTCAAATTTTGGTGCTGATGCCAAAGCGCGCTCTATTGAGAGGACTTAGCGCAAGGGTGGGCCAGACTTCAAGGCTCAGAACCCCTCGCATCTTATCAAGATATTGGATCCTGGAATCTGTCGACTTTGCAGCAGCTCGGCGCACCTCCATCCTGCAACAAGACTTGGTGCTGTGTATGGCACGCATAAAGCAGAGTCAAGAGGTAAAGCATTGATATGAGTTGTATCTCCGTTTGGGATGAAGGCGGGTGGTGCTGTGTATGGCACGCACGAAGCAGAGTCAGGAGGTAAAGCATTGATATGAGTTGTATCTCTGTTTGGGATGAAGGCGGGTGGTGCTGTGTATGGCACGCACAAAGCAGAGTCAGGAGGTAAAGCATTGATATTAGTTGTATTTCCGTTTGGGATGAAGGCGGGTGGTGCTGTGTATGGCACGCACAAAGCTGAGTCAGGAGGTATAGCATTGATAATAGTTGCATCTCCGTTTGGGATGAAGACGGGTGGTGCTGTGTGTGGGACGAACAAATCAGAGTCAGGAGGTAAAGCATCAATACTAGTTGTATCTCCGTTTGGGATGAAGGCGGGTGGTGCTGTGTGTGGCACGCACAAAGCAGAGTCAGGAGGTAAAGCATTGATATTAGTTGTATCTCCGTTTGGGATGAAGGCGGGTGGTGCTGTGTGTGGCACGCACAAAGCAGAGTCAGGAGGTTTAGCATTGATACTAGTTGTATCTTCGTTTGGGAAGAAGGTGGGTGGTGCTGTGTATGGCACGCATAGAGCAGAGTCAGGAGGTGTAGCATTGATATTAGTTGTATCTCCGTTTGGGATGAAGGCGGGTGGTGCTGTGTGTGGCACGCACAAAGCAGAGTCAGGAGGTATAGCATTGATATTAGTTGTATCTCCGTTTGGGATGAAGGCGGGTGGTGCTGTGTATGGCACACATAGAGCAGAGTCAGGAGGTGTTGCATTGATATTAGTTGTATCTCCGTTTGGGATGAAGGCGGGTGGTGCTGTGTGTGGTACGCACAAAGCAGAGTCAAGAGGTGTAGCATTGATATGAATTGCATCTCCGTTTGGGATGAAGGCGGGTGGTGCTGTGTGTGGCACGCATAGAGCAGAGTCAGGAGGTAAAGCATTGATATTAGTTGTATCTTTGTTTGGGATGAAGGTGGGTGGGCCAAAGGTAGCATTAATATTAGTTGTATCTCCGTTTGGGGTGAAGCGGGTGGGCCAAACTCAGGCCTCAACTAAAACTCAGGCTTCAGCTAAAACTCAGGCCTCAAGGTCCTGTCGCCCCTTGTGCTTGCCCCTTGCTGTGAGATCACACACTGCAAGGCAGCTGCAGCACTACAAGCAAGCTGGGACATAGACCGCCATGCATGCTTGCGTACAGCAATGCTGATCATGAACCTGTGTGTGTATGTGTGTGCCTGTGCATGTACAGGTGTAGCCCATCGCCCACGCACAATGCACTTGTGTTTCTGTGTATCCGCCCTTGTATTATACATGCCTGTGGTGCCCTGCACACCCACTTGCGTGCGTGTCCCTTGTGTGCACCATATGTAGCACAAACCCACAAGGAGGCAAGCATGATTGGACATTTCAGTGAATCCTCAGTTGTGTGGAGTCGCCCAACGGCACACACTGCGCCACAAACGTGCGCACGTTCCTAACCTGCTGAGCAACCGACTTACCATGCCCACTGTGGCACAGGTGTGCAACAATTGCCGCACCACTCACACGCCGCTCTGGCGCAAAGAGGCAGGCATGCTCATGTGCAATGCGTGCGGCATCTACTTCAAGAACCATGGCTACCACAGGTGGGTGGGGCGATGTCTGTGCTCCGTGTGCGCCAGGTGTTCTGTGCATGTTCTCTATCTGTGCGTCAGGTGTTTCGTGCACCAGCACCTTTCTCCATAGCCCATTTCCATAGCCATAGCCCTGTGTGCAAGTACAAGCAGCTGCATCATGGTGTGTGGATTTCAGAATCCAGAGCTCCTCGCCCTGGTGCCAACATCCCAGAGTTTGCAAGCATGCCCTTATGCATGCACCATGCAACGTGCCGACAAAGCTGCAGCATGCATGCACACGCACATTGGTGGCAGGTTGATTTGGATAGCCTCTCACATTGTATCGCGCACGCGCACACATACACACACACGCATATGCGCGCACACACACACACACACACGCGCCATGCAACAGGCCCATGGAGCTCGTGCGCGCGGGCGTGCGGCGAGAGCAGGTTGCTCCCCATGCCTCCCCCCCTGCTGGACCTCCCCCTGTGCCTTGGGGCGTGCAGCCTGCGTACTCGAGCGATCCATCAGAAGCGGGGGGCGAGGCTAGTGGAATGCATGGAGACACAGCCACATCACCACCCCACCGAAGGTGTGTGCGCCTCGTCTCTGGTGCATCACTGGTGCAAGAACGTAACTGGCTTTGAGTGACTGGTTATCAGGGGGACGGTGGGTGGCCCATGTGGGGTTGCTGCCATCTTGTCAGACAACTACACGCGGGTGCTGTGTTCCTGTTGGTGTATGGCGTGTGGGCAAAGCTGTTGGCAATCCAGTGAAGTGGTGTTTGGTTTGCCTGGAGGCACTTGAGCCTTTGGGTCCTTCTCCTGTTTGTTGACGTGCAGCTGGCAAGGCAAAACGGAATCCTGCACCGTACAAAGGCTTGTCATTTTCACGGTCGTTGCATGCGTGGCTCAACAGCTTGCGCACCTACATACATACACGCGTGTACACCTGTGTGCAGGAGGCGCAGCAGTAATGCGGGATCGGTGGCCACCGCCAACACATCACCCTCCCAGGTGAGCTGCGCAGTGTGCATGCAGGTGAGCACCGCAAAGCATGCAGGTGAGCAACGCAAAGCGTGCAGGCGAGCAACGCAAAGCATGCAGGCGAGCAACGCGAGTAGGTGAGCATCATTGCACAAGATGTCAAGTAGCCACTGCCAACACATCACCTTTCCCAGGTGAGCATCACAAATGTGGGGTAACTCCGCGACGCAAGGCATCCATGTAAGCATCGCAAATCAGACCAACCTGCAGCAAGCCAGCCCATCAGATGGCCTCTGTCTTTCTGTCAAATTCTCATTTTAATACGAGTTGCGCCTTTGTTTGTAGTGTGCTCTGGAGCATGTGCAGAGGTACGCACATATTCTCCATGTGATTTATCGTGGATCTCTCCATCATTCAAGTGCTCCATCTGCCTGGAGCATATGCAGTGATAGGTATTCTCCACCTGTCAGATGCTCATTGCCTCCCTGTCAAATGCTCATTTTAACACTGCATACGCTTTAATCCGTAGTGTACTCTGGAGCATTTGCAGAGGTAGCAGAGGTACGCCTTAATCCGTAGTGCACTCTAAAGCATATGCAGAGGTATGTTCATGTTCCTCGTGTGATTTATCATTGATCCTATCATCATTCAAATGCTCCATCTGCCTTGATTTGTAGTGCACTCTGGGGCATATGCAGAGGTAGGTATCCTCCGTCTGCCTTCACATGGACCCCACCATCGTTTTTGGTTGGCCAGGTTCTGGACCTGAGCGCGCTGACCCTCAACCAGGCCAACCTCCAGCAGCTAGCCCATCAGCCTGGAGCACCCGCATCAGCACATGCGCCGAGCAGCAAGGGCGGGTACAGCAGCAGGTGTGTGTGCGCGCGTGTGAGGTGTGTGTACACTGTGTAAGCAGGGTGGATGGTGGTCTGCAGGTCAGTGCCTCAACAGTCGAATGTGACTGCCTCACCGAGGTGCCAAGGGTAAGTATGACGCAGGCAGTGATGCTGGCATGGGGCAGGGGCACCAGCGGGTGATGAGGTGAGGGCTGTGCCTGCCTTGGCACACTGTGCATGGATACTTTGCAATGTGTTTGATTACTGTGTGCTTGTGTGTCTGTGTGTGCAGGGCGGGCAGCGAGGCTGGGTATGACTCAGGCAGTGATGCTGGCATGGGCGGGGGCACCAGCGGGCCGCAGGCGAGGAAGTCCGGAAGGAGGCGGACGGCCAAGCCCTATGCCAGTGGCGAGTGGGTGGCCGACGGCAAGGAGGTGAGCGCGAGCGTGCCGTCTGTGTGTGTTGTATGCGTGTGTGTGTGTGTGTGTGTGTGTGTGTGTGTGTGTGTGCGTGCGCGCGCGTGTGTGCGTGTGTATCTGAGCACATGTGTGCAGGCGTGCATGTGTGTGTTTTTGCATGCGTGCACGCGTTCATGCGTGTGTCGGGGGGGTGAGGGGGGGGGGGCGCGCATGTGCCCTCGTTTGCGCACGCTGTGTGGGCCTGTGATCAAAGGAGCTTCAGCAGGCCTTCCTGCTGCTGCTTTTTAGCACCTTCACTTATGTGTTTATACTGCAGGGAGCTTCTGATGTGCCCAGGCATGCGCGTAGCCACACCAGCAGCAGCAGCTCAGGCCTTCCTGCTGCTTTCCCATGCCTCCATGCGTGTGTGTGTGTATGCTGCAGGGAGCTTCTGGTGAGCCCAGGCATGCACGTAGCCACACCAGCAGCAGCAGCTCAGGCCTGCCTGCTGCTTTCCAATACCTTCATCTGTGTGTGTATGCTGCAGGGAGCTTCTGATGTGCCCAGGCATGCACGTAGCCACACCAGCAGCAGCAGTTCAGGCCTGCCTGCTGCTTTCCAATACCTTCATTTGTGTGTGTGTGTGCTGCAGGGAGCTTCTGATGAGCCCAGGCATGCCCGTCGCCGCACCAGCAGTACCTCCGGCCTCGCTGCAGCGTCTCAACAGGGCGCATCTGCAGCACTTGCAGCTGCAGCTGTGGGAGGGGCCAACTCCAGCGTGCACAGCCATGGCAAGCGCTCCCGTTTCGGGGAGCAGTTCTTCAGGTGCGGCAGCTGTGTCTGCCCTGTGCTGTGTTTACCTGGCAACAAAGTGTTGCCACTGCCCGCATGCAATCATGACTTGCTTAGACCTCGTACGGCGCGCTCAGTTTTGAGAGGGCTGGATCCCGTTCCTGTTCCAAGTGTATGGGATAGCACATGGTGTTAAGGCTGTGTGGGGGCGCAGAGCCAGGCTGCCCTGGCAGGCGCTCAAGGTTTGCCTCGAGGGCCAGCTCTCCATGTATGCTGCTGCTGCCGCCGCTTCTGCTGCTGCTGCTGCTGCTACCCCTACTACTGCGTTTTGTTTGATCAGTTGTGCTGCCGCTCCCGTAGCTGCTGCTGCTGCTGCTGCTGCTGCAGCTTGCCTCAGTGTCCTGCCTGTTTCACTTGTGTTGGCTTGTGTCCACCTGCTGCTGTCTCACTGTCCTGCATGTTCAAGAGCCAAGCGTGTGCACGTATCATTGAAGCATGCCTAGCATGCATGCATGCATACATCATACATGCGTACATACATACATACATACACACATACATACATACATACATACATACATACATACATACATACATACATACATACATACATACATACATGCATACATACATACATGCATACATACGTACATACATACATACTTGCATACATGCTGAAATCTTTAGTTGTTGAAACTTAGAATGAAAGAGCTGCGCATGCAGCACGTCCATCAGCTCAAGCTGCCTGCATAGGTCGTCTACATGGCTGGACCCTTTTCAGTACAGCCAACTCAGTGTCAAGGCTCAACATGCACATCTGTGCGTGCCCTGAGCAAAATTCTCTCATGTGCTGAGAAGACGGCATGTGGAGGAGCGATGTGTAGCTCTTAGGCTGTTTTCACCCACCCATTTGGCACGAAAAGGAATATGTCTGAGTCGCTGCTTGGGTTACTCTAGAGCACG
This sequence comes from Dunaliella primolecta, assembly GCA_914767535.2. Taxonomy (NCBI): domain Eukaryota; kingdom Viridiplantae; phylum Chlorophyta; class Chlorophyceae; order Chlamydomonadales; family Dunaliellaceae; genus Dunaliella; species Dunaliella primolecta. The sequence goes on from OU611755.1 coordinate 12,716,879, forward strand.
CCTTTTGTGTTGCTGATTTCTTTAAGTTGGAGAAGTGTCCAAGGAAGGTCGGTTGCTGTCCTTGAAGAGCGCCCTCTGACAGCTTATTGGAAAGGTTTGTAAATCATGTTAAGATCAACCACATCCGTCTGCTGCGCAGCAGCGCTTCAAGGGCGAAGGGCATGCATCAACGGTGTCGCCTCCTGGGATTTAGTTGCGCTGTGTGCAGGGTTTCATATAAGGCAGTGCGTGAGGCAGTGTGAGGAGCTACTGCTCCGCTCAGGGAAGTGTTCACGATGCTCTACTTTCCTATGCTGTGCTCGTCTGTGGACCTGCAGCCAAACATATCATATCAGTGTCTGGTGATGAAAGGCCCAGCCCAGGCCGTCGCAGCAGTGCTGTATGCCCCTCATCACATTTGAGAGCCAGCGCCAAGCCAGTGCCGCCTACCGGTGTGCGGGCTTATGTTTGGTACAGGACATGAGCGCCATGTGTGCTTGCTTTGTATCTGCACAGGGAGCAGCCGCCGTTTTGAAATAAATGTGAGGGCCGTATAACTGCTCTGTGCCTGCACAGGAAGTAAACTGAACATGAGCGCCATGTGTGTTTGCTTCGTACCTGCACAGGGAACAGCCGCCAAGTGTGCCTGGCTCACACTACAGTGGCTCAGAACTCGACCCGACTGAGTACGATCAGCAGTTGTCGGATGTACCTCATGCAGAGAGACCCCTGTCGGTGAGGATGGCTATGGTCGCTGTGCTTGTGTGCTGGTGGACAAGGGAATGGAGAATGCAATTGCATCACCTGTGTCGTCTTTTTGCTGATGTTGGCGCAGCCGGCCTGGACCCTGAGAGCCTGCATACTCGTATCTGATGTTGCAAATCAAGTGGGGTTCTCAACATGTCGTGCTCAAGAGAAAAGAAATGTAACCTTGTGTGGCACACACGCGCACACACGCACGTGCACACACACACACACACACACACACAAACACACACACACACACACACGCACACGCACACGCACACGCACGCACGTGCACACACACACAACACACACACACATACACACGCACGCACGCACACGCACACGGGCAATCCCGCAAGTTATCTGATGAGCAAACGCGTGCATGCGCGGAACCAGGGACTTCGGAAGCCCGGCGCAAAAGGCTTTGCCTTCACCAACCAGGAGCCCCGCTCTGATGATGATGACCCCTCCCCTAGCCTCCCTAGACCTAGACACGAGGACATGGCCCCCACAGCACCCACCCCCCGCCTCCCCGCAGGGCCTGTTAGGTGAGAGACATGTGACTGGTCCAGCAATAAAATGGAGATGAATTGCCCTGAGAACTCGTCTTCTTGTGGGTTGCCCTTCTAAGAATTGCCGATGTCGCTTCGATTGGTCACACTATACAATTGGCAGTTTCGGGGATCTCTTCAACCTCAATTGAATATGAGGAGTTCTTGTGGCTTTGACTGCTTGTGCTATCTAACGTTACATCAGATAATGGAGCACAAATGTCGCACAAGCGATGGACCTGCTTGCTCCAAAATCACCATTACCAGGTTTGTGTCCATGTTGTGGATACAGCGATTGTCAAGCTGACATTTGGGTTGTTTTCATGACGAGGGTTTATTGCTGTGGGGAGTGTTTTCACTGCCTGCGTATTTCCTTTCTTTTTCCAGGGAACCTTTCCTCGGATGGATGCAGCCTGTTGGAACGTTTTGTTTCTTTCTTCTGTCTTTGGAACAAGCTGCATGCACTACAAGCTACCTGCTGCAAGAAGTGGCATGCCAAACACACAGCGTTGAAACATTTAGGTCCATCCAATCGCGTGAAAGGACAAGTTAGACCAGGCATTGCCAGCATCCACCTCCTGCCCTGTGTCTAGACTACTTGGTTTGCTTAAGCTTTTGTGTGCACCCCTGGTGAGCTGAGAATGTGTTGTTACTGGTTGTGGTCACAGTTTCGTCTCCAAAGCTACTGCTGCACATGTGATGTCAGTGCATGCAGCCCCAGCTCCTTAAGCTGCTGTTGCCACACAAACTGTTTCCACTGGGTGCTAGGTGCTCTTGTGCATGCTGAGCGTGTGTTGTTGTCATTGCTGCAATTTGTCCCAGGCCCCTTGTAGCTGCTGCTGCCATCAGGCTGTCACGCTTGATGATGTGTGCACCTTGTTATGCTAACAGTGTAATGCTATTGTCGCTGCTTGCAGTCCCCAGCTCATTGAGGCGGCTGCTGCTGCAGAGGCTGCTGCTGCAGCATCTCAGCCCCCCATCCCTCAGCCCCCGCAGTCCGACAGCTCTCAGGTGAGATTCCCAACAGGAGCTGCACAGTCGCGTTGCAGTCTGGCTCATAGGGTGACGTAGGATCAGAAATTGTACAGGGCGATGAAGGATCAGAAGAGAAGAGGAGGAAGACAGATCCCTCGTCAACTCAGGCTGCTATGCTGCTCAAGGCCACTGCATTACATGCACCAGCATCCTGTCCTTAGGCGGTGCAACAACGTTTGCGGGTGAGTCGTGCTCAGGATGCTGGAAGACCCCTCAAACTCTGGCCTATCAGTCAATGGTGCACCTTTTGCTGCTCATCTGGGATGACGAACTCAGGCCATATCAGGAGGTTCCCAAGGCCGGTAGTCCCCCAAGACCTGCTCATCTGGGTAAACGAATTCAGGCCATATCTGGTGGTTCCCAAGACCTGTAGTTACCCAAGACCTGCAAATCTGGGGTAACGGATTTGGGCCATATCTGGTGGTTGCCAAGACTTGTAGTCACTCAAGACCTGCTCGTCTGGTGTGACAAATTGAGGACATATCAGGTGGCTCCCAGGCAAGACCTGTAGCCACTGAGGTGTCAAGATCAAAAGTGTCAGGTTGGGTTGTGACCTTGTAGAAGCATACCTTGTGGCTGTGCTCCTCCCTTGCTCTTGAGGTAGCAAGTGTGCAAAGAGTGTTTTGCTCATGGACGAAAGCGTGCGCAGGACACACACACACACATGCACACTTGTGTATACACATCTTTGCTCGCAGGCAGGTGCAGCAGACAGTATGGGGGATGAAGCAGAGGAGGACTTGACAGTAGCAGATGATGCTTCCCAGGTAATGATAAGTTGACCGGAAGGGAAGTTGACAGTTGCAGGTAATGCATCTAAGGTTATTGAAGCAGAGGAGGACTGATAATGTAGTAAGAGATATGTGTGTGAAAATGGTCCTGCCATTTTCCATTGATTCCATCCATACAATGCTGCCAGCTCAAGGCAGGGTGCAGGTGATCAATCAGTCTCTTCAGTTTCCCAGGCATGCGGTTTTAAAAATGTGTACGAGTATGCATGGGAACCGCTGCCTTTTTTGCTTACATGTGTGCGCACATATGTTTGTGTGATTGTGGGGTTTGTGTATGTGTGCAGATCTGTGTACCTCCTACAAGTAATGCCTTTAATTTCAAAGCCTGTCAATCAATTGATCGGGAGTAACAAAGATTAGAGAAGCCGGCAAAAAAATAATCAATCAGAGTAATACAACACAGGATCCTCGTAGGCAGGTCCGCTCAAAGCAGGAGTGCCACAAAGCAATGTTGCACGTGTTGATGGACCCCTGGTCAGGCACATTGACTGCTGTGCACGTGGCCAACACATTCACTGTTTTGCGGTGGAAATGCATTCCTTTACGTAGCTCAATTAGCAAAGGGCTTGCGCCCTGATGGGCATTAAGTGTTTCAATCTGGCGTGTCATCTCCCTATCCTCATCGTGGCCAGCGTACTTGCATGGTGGTACCACTACAGTCATGAATCAAGATTGGTTTTTGCTTGGGGGGATGGGGGTCGTGCCTGCTGGAAATCAGGTTCAATCAATGAGGTGTACTGGACTCCTGTGGCCGACCCACCTGTGTGCATTTGCATTGTGTGTGCAAGGCGCAGTACAAGAGGGAGCACCCATGTTGCACGGGTGCTCTCCTGTACTGCCCCTTGCGCACATGCAAGACAATGCAAATGACTCTGTATGAATACACCGTGTGTATCAGCTTTTTGGCAGGGAAACTTGCAATCCGTCTTCGACGCTGGGTGATGCATTGCCTGGGTCTCTCAATCTGTTTTGGGCCGCGCACGCGCATGTGTGTGTGCAGGTGGCGTGTGTGCTGATGGGCCTGAAGCGTTCTCTAGCTTTGGAAGACGCGTTGCCTGGGTCCCACAATAAGTTTGCACCTGGGAGGGCGCTGGAGGGCCTGAGGGGCTACGCATCTGCAGGTGCGTGCTCGTATGGGTGGTGCATGAGGTTACCTTGCCTGGGTCCCACGAAAAGTTGATATCTGGCAGGGCACTGGAGGTTCTAAGGGGCTACGCACCTGCAGATGTGTGCGCACAGATTGTGTATGAGGTTACATTGCCTGAGCACAACGATAAGAGCTGGGAGGGCGCTGTGGGGCCTGAGGGGTTATGCATCTGCTGGTGTGTGTGTGTGTGCGCGTGCAAGGGTTGTGGATGAAGGGCTGCCCTTCTGGAGGTGCATGTATACATTGTGCAAATAAATACATTGTGCAAATAAATGCAACGTAGGATACAGGCACATTTCCAGGCAAATGCAATAAATGCAGACCAACGCAATGGTTGACGATGGCAAAAACATGCATCAAAGGATTGGGCCAACAAGGAGTGCACAGGGGGGCTGTGCGCATGTCCCTTCAGTGAGGGAGGCAATGACTCAAGCGACAAACCTTGCAGAGCAAGTCGTTTTCAAACAAAGGGAGGAAAATGCAATAGAGGACTAGCAAAACCGGACACTGCAATGGAAGGCACGTTCTTCAGATAATCAGGATAACGGGGAGCATGCAGAGGGGCTGTGTGTGTGCCCTTCCAGCGTTGCCATGCTGGAGGGACACACACACACACACACACACACACAGCCCCTCTGGGAGCTCCCCGACCCTCTGATGCATGTGTCCACCGCTGCGTCTGTCCTCCATTGCATTTGTCCTTCATCGTGTGTATAATGTCCCTTCAGCATGGCACACTGACTTGAGGAGACACAAACACAGCCCCCATGGGCGCTCCCCATCGTCCCGACCTTCCAATGCCGCGGCTGTCTGTCTGAGGCATTGACCCAGCAATCATATGGACACAACCGCTTTCTGCGCCGTATGGGTAGCAGCAATTGGTAGGGGCTGTGTGTGTTGAGGGTACCTCATGAACACACACACCTCTTCCTGCACCATAGGGGCAGCAGTTCAGGGTGGAGGCCGTGAGCCAATTCTTGAGGTGTCACAGGCCTGGGGCAGGCCAATGACAATTTTGGTTCATTCAATAAATACTGTTGCCATCAGAGCAACTGACACTGATCCAGAAAAATGGAGCATTGCTCCAGCAACCTCATGGCCATGCCTTCTTTTTGCGTCGCGCCAAGGTAGCAGAGATGGCAGCGGTTGAAGCAGCAGTGGAGGCAGAGACTGCATGGGGTCAAACCTTCATCGTTGTTCACACGCACCCTTCCACCACAAGGCAGCACGAACGTCTGAATGCATAGGAACGCATGGACGCACAGTTGCCTCATCAATGTCCTTTACAGGCACTCGCATCACCGCAAGACATTGCATGCGCTTTTCAAGTAACTGTTCCCATTAATTTCTCACATGCACCCTGATTTAGTGACATACACACACACGCAAATGCAGGCCCCTCTGGCCGCTCCCCGCTGTCCCGCTCCCCCATGCGCGGGCATTCACCCATGCGCGGCGCCCACCAGCCTGCAGCTGCTGCCAGCTTTCCACTGAGGGGCCCAGCCTCACAGCCAAGCTCGAGTGGGGGGGCTGTAGAGGGCATGCAAGGAGAGGGTGAGGGAGGTGTGGTATCTGCGCGGAGAGGAGAGAGTGGCAGGCCACGGAGGGACCACCACCACCATCACCACATGCCCGGGGCCCTCCATGATGGTGTGTGTGTGTGTGTGTGTGTGCGTGTGTGTGTGTGTGTGTGTGTGCAAGCTGAGTCTTGGTTGTTGCTTGCATACAGGAATCTCGGGCGTATTTTGCGCTGGACCCATCTTAGTAGGAAGAGGACATGACAGGGAACACCAGGACACACGCTGAGGCTTGAAGAAAATTTGGGCAGTGTGCTGCTGCAATCACTCGAGAGAGAATTGTTGCACATCGTGCACAAAGGGGCACACAAAAAGATGCTTTGTGTTTGCACCCAGTAAGATGTGGAAGGTGCACCAGGCACACAAAAAGATGCTTTATGTTTGTACCCAGTAAGATGTGTAAGGTGCACCGTGCACACATGAAGATGCTTCATGTTCGTACACAGTAAGATGTGGAAGGTGCACAGTGCACACATGAAGATGCTTTATGTTTGTACCCAGTAAGATGTGGAAGGTGCACCGGGCGGGCACACAAAAATATGCTTTATGTTTGTACGCAGCAAGATATGGAAGGTGCACCGGACGGGCACACACAAAGATGCTATATGTTTGTACCCAGTAAGATGTGGAAGGCGCACCGGGCACACAGAAAGAAGATGTGAATGGGCATGAGGCACACAGAAAGATGTTACAGGGTACGCATCGCATGCACAAACAAAGGTATTCGCTTATACCTGCAGGCACATTTCACACCATTCACCTCGCGCATATGATATGTTCCAATGCGTGCAATGGCTGCGGTGCGTTGTGAAAGTGAACATGCATGTCCAAGTCCCGTCGTGCATCCTGCCACACAATTTTGCATTTTTGTTTGTTGCAAGCGATCGTGGTGGTTCCCACTAATGCCCAGAATGTGCATCCTTTGTTTGTCGCGTTCTCCTCATGCACATTCTCCTCAGGCTGGGAGTCCACAGTCTTTTGCTTGCCGCAGGCGACTGCGGCTACTCCCAGGGCCCAGGGTGTAGCTTTGCGTGAGTGGGTGGCGTGGGAGGTCATGGCATGGGGGTGACCAAGCGGCATACCAGGAAAAATTTGCTGCATCCTCTGTTTGTTGCAGGTGACTGCGGTTACTCCCAGGGCCCAGGGTGTAGCTTTGCGTGAGTGGGTGGCGTGGGAGGTCACGGCGTGGGGGTGACCAAGCGGCATACCAGGAAAAATTGGCTGCATCCTCTGTTTGTTGCAGGTGACTGCGGTTACTCCCAGGGCCCAGGGTGTAGCTTTGCGTGAGTGGGTGGCGTGGGAGGTCACGGCGTGGGGGTGACCGAGCGGCATACCAGGAAAAATTGGTTGCATCCTCTGTTTGTTGCAGGTGACCGCGGTTACTCTTCGGGCCCGGAGTACGGCAAGTGGGGTGGCGTGGGAGGCCAGGGCGTGGGTGTAACTAAACGGCGCACCAAGAATAGTGGCCTGCCCAGCAGCAGGCGCAGCGCTGGTACCAGTAAGCCTTTGACATCGAGTGAAGGGGCCAGCCACCCAGGTGTGTGCGTGAGGGAGAGGGAATGCACGTGCTCATGCGTGCGCGCGCGCGAGTAAGTGTGTGTATGTGTGTGTGTTGAGCTTGAATGTGTGTGTGTGCCTCAGGACAGAAGTAAGGCAAGAGGCTGCGCTGATACGAAAGAGATGTGTTGTTTAGAATGCCTGGTTGCTGTTGGTGCTCATGTACCATATGCTGGTGAGGCCCCTGATGTGTGAAGCCAGGTGCATCAACTTCCTCATAAACACAATGTTCCTGCTGTTGGTGCATGTACCATTCAAAGCACCTCCGAGGCGTCAATATTCGTATCCTTTCTCTCCCTTGCGCTACTGTCGCAATGCAGGTAGTCCTTAAGGTGTGCGCCAATCGCAGCACCTCCAGGACCTCATGACTTGCAGTCCCTCTTCTACGCTTCACCAAGTTGCTAAATCTCCAATTTAAACCCGCATTCCCTTCCCTGATGTTCCACTGCAGATGCATTCCCCCCCGGGTGTCTGCTGACTACAGCATTTAATGCACACGCACATGCTTTCTATTGATCCTCTGCGCTACTTTCGCACTGCAGGCGCACCCCCCCAGGTGTGCGCCAACTCCAGCATGTATTCCAATGTATACTCACATGATCCCATTCTAACCTCTGCTACTTTTCCCACTGCAGGCGCACCCCCCCAGGTGTGCGCCAACTCCATGTATTCCAATGTTTACTCACATCTCTTTCTAACCTCTGCGCTACTTTTCCCACTGCAGGCGCACCCCCCCAGGTGTGCCCCAACTCCAGCATTCCAATGTACAGTCACACACTTTCGTTCTGACCTCTGCGCTACTTTTCCCACTGCAGGCGCACCCCCCCAGGTGTGCGCCAACTGCAGCATTCCAATGTACACTTACACGCTTTCGTTCTGACCTCTGCGCTACTTTTCCCACTGCAGGCGCACCCCCCCAGGTGTGCGCCAACTGCGGCACCTCCAAGACCCCTCTATGGCGCAAGGACAAAGACACCGGGGCCCCTATGTGCAACGCCTGCGGCATCTACAAGCAGACCCATGGCTTTGCGCGACACGTTGACTCGGGGGGTGCGGCTATCAGGATGGGGGCGGGCGGAGGTGATGAGGGGGCGGGCAAGGCAGGGGTGTCTGCGCTGTCTAAGCCGCGCAGGCAGCAAAAGCAGCAGCAGAAGCAGAGGCAGCAGCTGCTGCAGCAGCAGGGCGTGCAGGGGCAGCAGCCACCTGGGCAGCATGCGCTGGTGAGTGGTAGGAAGAAGATTGTAAGATTAGTTGTATTTTACATTTTTTAAAGTTACATCATGCCACATAAGCTGCTACAGTGGTAGGGTATGCAGGGGCAGCAGCCGCCTGGTGCAGCATGCGCTGGGGAGTGGTAGGGTGCCGAGTGCAAAGTTAATGTCTTCTGTTGCATTGATGTGTAGCCGCTGCAGCAGCAGGGGGTGCTGGGGCAGCAGCCGCCTGGGGCAGCATGCGCTGGTGTGCGATTGGGTGCACAAAATTGGGTACAAAGCTGACTTTGTGCATTGTACCATATCGTGTAAGCCGCTGCATGTCATGGCACATGTTGTGTCAGTCACTGCAAGGGGTAACAAACTGGTAGACGAAGCAAAATGCTGTGTGCATGGATTCACATGAAATTCTGCCGGTGTTCAACCCAGCCACATGTTTTGGAAACGCGCGTGGCTGTCCTCGCTTGCAGGCAAGGTTGACGGGCGCTTCCTGGGTGAAACAGCACAGGCTAAAAAAGTGCACATTTTGTCAGAAACCTCCTCTGTATGTATGAGAACACACAAAGACACACGCGCACACACACATAGACACACACACACACTCACACGCACGCCTGTAGGTGCAGCAACTGCAGCAGCAGCAGCAGCAGCAGCAGTACCAGCAACAGCAGCAGCAGCAGCAGCAGCAGAGCCCCCCTCAAGGCACCCAACCCGGCTTGCTATCGTACCAGCAGCCACCGCTGCAGCAGCCGCAGCAGCACAGCCAGCCAATTACCTCTGGAGCCCCGGCCCCCTCCCCCATCCCCTTACATATGGCCTCTCCTGCAATGCTGATGGCGGCAGGCCTTGGGCATGGCCCGCCGGGGGTACCCAAGAAGCGCATTAGCGCGGGCAGTGCAAGCAGGTGTGTGTTTTTATGCCTCGCCGCAGACTGTTGTATATTACCATGGTACATTTCTGAACGCTTGCAGTGCAAGTTGAGTAGGTTTGTGTGTATGTCTGAGCGCAAGCAGGGAAAGCAGTTATTATGTTGCTGAGTGGGAGTGTGTGGGTGTGTTTGGGTGAGGATGCGTTTGGATGTGAGAGTGCAATCGAGGGTGTGGATGTGGGTCTTTTGAAGGGGGGGCGGGCGCGGCAGGCTGGCCCGGGGCAAGTGCTGCCTGTGGGAGGCCAGCAGTCGTTTGAAGGGGGGGGGGGGGCTGGCCTGGGGCAAGTGCTGCCTGGGGGAGGCCAGCAGTCCTTCGAAGGGGGGGCGCGGCAGGCTGGCCTGGGGCAAGTGCTGCCTGGGGGAGGCCAGCAGCGCATGAGTGAAAGCAATGATTGATTGGACTTGAGAAGAGACATTGAGGACAGGGGGTTATGTAACTTCTTGGCATTGGACAGCTCAGTACGATCATGGAGCTTTGATGGATTAACGTCAGATAAGAAAAATAGATGCGCAGGCATGCTTTTGGATTGAGCTGCTTCTCTTGTGTTCATCCCCCTGATTTCCTCCAGGCGCGCCATTTGCCTGTTGATGCTGAGGCTGATGCTTGTGCTCGTGCTGATGCTCCTGGGCCATATGCCAAACTCTGATCAAACCCCTATCTCCCCTCCTGCACGAGCATGATCGAGTTCCTTACTAAGCCCTCGCTTGTCTGCCTTTGCATTCTGCAGCACACACATGCACACCCGCAAGCATCATCCGAAAAGCCCTCTCTTGTAGGGTTGGCCAGTTCCGTATGCCAATACCGTATGCCCGTATATTTAGTGCTAACAATTCCATGCATTTGCCGTATAATACGTATAAATGCGTATAAAAAGAGGGAATTGGCCAACCCTACTCTCTTGTCTGCCATTGTGCTCTGCAGCACACGCATGCACACCCGCAAGCATCATCCAAAAAGCCTTCGCTTGTCTGGCATTGCGTTCTGCAGCACATGTGTGTACGCACCCCCTGGCATTGCTCTCTCTTGCAGACATGTCATGGATGCTTTTGAAGCTAAGTCGTCCCCAAATATTTGTGCTGCCCACTCACTCGAGCGGCGTGTGCTTTTTGCAGCGCTGACATGCACACCCAGCTACCCCCTTTCTGTGGCAGGCGCGCGCGCATGCACACGCACACGCACACGCACATACATACACACACTCACGTTGTATGCTTCCTTTTGGCATGCTGGCCCGCAGGCTCAGCGGGCCCTCTCCAGCAGCAAGCCCCCTCCTGGAGCTTATAAAATCCTTACTGACACCCACCCTCCCACTCCGTGTTTGTGTGCTTCCTTGCGCAGTGCCATCATCCACGCCCAGTTGCCCGCTTCCAGCAGCAAGCCCTCCCCACTGACGCCTAACAATGCCTTATTGATACCAACCCTCTCCCTCCCTGCTTGTGCGCTTCATTACGCAGTGCCGGCTTGCACGCCCAGCTGCCCCCTTCCAGTGGCAAGCCCCCCCTTCCGCCCCGATCCACCCCCAGCTCCAGCACCCAACAAACGCCACGAGGTGATACGACTCCCGGTAGCACCCCCCGCAACGCCACCTCTCCACGCGCCCCCACGCAAAACCCTTTCGCTCCGGGCCCTTCCGCAGCCTCACCCCCCCAGCCCCCACCCGCCTCCATACCCTCCATCATTACACCCTCACATCTGTCGCTGCCGCAGATGCCCCCTTCTTCGCCGAGGATGGAGGGCGGGTCGGGGTTGCCTCCGGGGGTCATCAAGCCAGATCCTGACGCAGTGCTTGCACCCCCAGTCCCGCAGCAGCAGCGGCAGCAGCAGCAGGGTGGTAGCAGTGGTGGTGGTGGTGGGCTGGGAGGATTCGGGTCCACTCTGCAGATGGCGGCAGAGGCGCATGCGCAGGATGAGAAGCATATAGAACAGCAGCAGCAGCAGCAGCAGCAGCAGCAGCAGCAGGGGCCGCAATTAGGGCAGCCTACTGCTGCAGCTATGGGGCCCGCATCATCGCCTGCAGCTGCAGGGGCAGCACTGCTGCAAGCCCCTAACCCCATCAAACATTGGAAGCTACCTCTCCATGGACAAGGGGGTGCCGCCTTCCCGCCGGCTGTAGGGCTCCCTGCTGCAGTGCCGCTCCAGAGTGGAGGTGTGTATGTGTGTGTGAATGCTGTTTCGCACCTCCTGCATGCAGGCTCGCTTGTGTGCATGTACGTATGTGCGTGTGCGGGTGTGGGTGTGGGTGTGGGTGTGTGCGTGCTTGTGTGCGTGTGCTGTCTTGCACCTCCAGAGTGCAGTGGTGTGTGTGTGTGTGTGCTTGCTTTTGTTTTCCGCCTCTGCAGTGCTTGTAGGTCTCACGCGCGCCCTCCAGACGATCCAGCTGCTCTGAAATAATTGGCCATGCGCCCCTTCACCAACACTGCATGCCTTGCTTCTCTAGTCCCGCCCTCCCCCCAATCTTTGCCACGTTTCCACGGCTATCATCTCATGGTAGCTTGCCTGACTCTTCCCTTGGTGGTCGTTGACTGCTTTGTTGCACCATCATACATGTGCCTTCACCCTCAGCCGCAACAACGACTCAATCATTGACTGCTCCTTTTCCCCAGAGGCATCACTGTTGACTCCATGCACTGTGAGGCATCGCCTGCAGGTTTCACCATTCGCCGTGATCCCTCAGCACTTTGCCAGTACTGCTCGCTTGTCAGCCAGCTGATTCCACGCCCGTGTCGACTTCAAAATGGTGACTTTTGCGTTGCAGGCCTGCCTGCACTGTCCCAAGGTGGCATGGTCATGCCCTGCCCACTGCCCCTGTTCTCTAAGCTCAGGCCCTCTCAGGCAGGATCGCCATGGCTACCCTCCTCAGGTGTGTGTGTGTGTGTGTGTGTGTGTGCGCGCGCGCACGCGCTCTCAGGCTTGCCAACACCAGAATGTTCCTGCCAACGTGGAGGCGTTGCTTGGAAACAGCGTGCCACGTATGGGAACATGCACATCATACGCAAGTTTCCAACAGCGCCCTGATGAGGCTGGACGCAACAGCTTGAAGGCTGGGAGGCAACAGCTTCAACTTGCTGTTGGAGCAAGCTCTCAACAGCACCCTGATGAGGCTGGAGGGCGCGGGCAGTCTTTGTTCTGCGTGCACATGGTCTCACCAAAGTGGCATATTTTAATTCTTTAGCTGGTGCATCGTGACGAGGAAAGACACGCTGAATAGCGCACATGGTCTCACCATAGGTGCATCACGGTGGCATGGTTTTGTTTTTCAGCTGTGATGCAAGGAAAGGCACGCCAATGCAGCTTTCTTGCAAAAACCTGTGTCCTTCCCAGAAGTGGGGCCCGCCTGCCCGCCTGCCCGCCTGCCTGCCTGCCTGCCTACTTGTAGGCAACCGAATGGCATGGGCACGCCAATCTGCCTGCAAAGTGATGACCCTGAATTCTCGAATCACTCTTGTGTGAGCAGTGTGTGCGTGTGAGTGTGCGTGTAGTTTGTGTGTGTGTGTGCGTGTGTGCTTGTGTGTGTGAGTGTGTGTGTGTTTGTGCTTGTGTATGTGAGTGTGTAATTTGTGTGCGTGTGTGTGTAGTTTGTGTTGAATGCATGCATGCATGCATGGCTTGCCCAGGCCAAGATCCTGGGCGCACCCTGCTGTGGGGCCCCATTGGCAGCACCTCCCTCCACCTTGCCCTTCCCACCCTTCCCTCAAATGAGCAAACTACAATATAGAACATGCATTTGTTTCGAAAGCGTATGCACGTGTGCAGGCCAAGATCCTAGGCGCAGCCTGCAGTGAGGAGCCTCTCTCGCCTCCTTCACTTTGGCCCTCCCGCAAACAGTGTAGTGCTCTGACTATCCTTTCTTTACTTTCTCTTTAACAGGACACGCATGTGTTCCAGAAGCATATCATACCGCAAATATGCAGGTCAAGATCCCGGGCAAAGCCTGCTGAGGAGCCCCCCTAGCTCTAGCTCCTTCACCCCCTCCCTCCTGTGAACTCTCGGACTCTGCTAGCACTATTTACTCTCACTTTTACATCAACAGAAGGCGCATGTGCTTCAGATGTCTGTGCAAGTATGCAGGCCAGGGGACTGAGGGTAGCCTGCCATGTGGGGCCCCCTGGCCTCGGCTCCATGATCTCCCCCACCCAGGGCTGACCCTCAACAACAGAACACGCATGTGTTTACATTGCATGTGAATGTGTGCAGGCCAGAACTCCGGCGTGGCCTCCCCTGTGGGACCCCCTGGCCTCGGCTCCACCCTCTCCCCCACCCACTCTCAGTCCCAAACCCTCCATCCCTTCCCCCCTCACTCCCAACCCCAGCCCTCACAGCACCAGCACCTACCCCACCGCATGGCCTCATCATCCTCCACAGCCACACCCAGCACCGCAGAGGTGCCTGCTGCCCTGGGTCAGGTGGGGGGCATGGCCTCCGGCACCCCCCCTCACAGCAGCCCCGCCTTCATCCCCCCCATGCCTTCCATGGGGCCAATGGTATCAGGGCCGATGCTGGCAGCAGCAGCAGCAGCCCAAATCCAACAGCAGCAGCAGCAGCAGTCTGCGCAGGTGCCCCACACCTCCCAAGCAGTCAGCTCTCCAATGACTAGTGTGCCGGGCGTGCCGGCATGGCTGCTGTCAACCCCACATGTAGCTCCCCAGTGGGGCACCCCATCTGCTGCCGCCATCCATCAGCATCTGGCTGCGCTGGCCCACCAGCAGCAGCAGCAGCAACAGCAGGAGCAGCAGCAGCAGCAGCAGGCGCCTAGGGGGGGCATGGCCTCCGGCATTCCTGCCATGATTCCCCCGTCGTTGCCTCTGCAGCACCTGCAGGTGTGTGTGTGTATGTGATGGGGGAAGAGAGGTGTGGGTAGGTGGGTGGGTGCAGGAGGGCCACATGTGCAGTTCAATTGTGACATTTCATTCAATGTGCATTTGACATTCAAATGTGCTATCTTATCCGATAACCCCCCCCAAACACCCCCCCTCTACACACCCCACACACGACCCTATGGCCCTCTATGCTGAATCCTCCAAAATTCTTGCTCTGAGGCTGAGTGGCGGCTGTTGGATGCAATGCAGGGGCACGGAGTGTCCTACACACCACCGATGATGCAACACCAGTTGCAGCAACAGCAGCGGCAGCAGCCAAGCTCAGGACCTCCCCCATCGCCTCCTGCTGGGCAGCAGCCACTGCCGCCCAACCCCACCCCAGCATACCTGCAAGGGATCCCTCCCCTCCACCTGCAGTAGCAGCACCTGCACCTGCAATAGCAGTACCTGCAGTACCTGCAAGGGATCCCTCCCCTCCGCCTGCAGGAGCAGCACCTGCACCTGCAACAGCAGTACCTGCAGTATGTGTGAGGTGCCCCTCCCCTCCGCCTGCAGGAGCAGCAGCAGCCCTCTTGCTGCAGGGGTTGCTGCAACGGCAGTGGCAGCAGAGCAGCGGCAGTTGAGGGAGTGGAGCTCCTTAATGGCCAACCTCTGCCACCCATGCTTTGAGGCAGAAAGGATCATGTTGGAGAAGCATGTTGGCTGAAAGGATGTACTGTGCTGTGTTACTGGGTCTGGGAGCGGGCTCTGCAAGCTGCAGGCGCCAGCGCCAGAGTAAGAAAAAATGCGTTCCATCTGAATCGCCTGTTGGCAGTGAAATGCTGCCTGCTGTTTTGTTGGTACTTTGGGGGCGGGTTGTGCAAGCTCCAGCACCTGCCCCAGAGTATGATTTTTTAATTGGGTCGCCTGCAATATGGCAGTGAGATGCTGCATGGTGTATTGCTGGTGTTTGGGGGGGCAGGCTCTGCAAGCTCCAACCTTGCTCCAGAGTGTGATTTTCTATTTTTAATTGGATCACCTGCAGGCAGTGAAATGCTGCATGCTGCATTGATGTCTTTTTTGGGGCGGGCTCTACAAGCTCGGGCACCGGCGCTGAAGGGTGTACCTCTCGAGGGTTGTGCTGCCTTCAGAGTCCAAAGGGCCGTGCATTGTCACGAGCACTGTGCTGTTTTTTTGCTATTTTTTGCTTGTGGAACCTGAAGGGCCGTGCGTCGTCGTCGCCGCCACCGTGCTGTTTTGTGCTACCATTTACGCGTGGAATCTGACGGGCTGTGCGCCGTTGCAGTCAATGTGCTATTCTGCATGCGTGCGCGCACCCTGAGGCGACTGCGCACAGGCTGTTGTTGCAGTTGTTGCTCTCTGTTGCCTGCGTGCTTGTGGCTAATCCACACTCTGCTGGCCTCTGCAATTAGGGGTCCATGAAATGGGGATTTTACAATCTGGGGATGTTAACAAGAGGGTGATGATGAACATGTACGTCAAATCTGCAGTGAAGGGGTCCTGCTATGGTGGGCCTCGCATCCAAATTAAGCCCACCCAGTCGGCACGCCTGATGACCTTTTGTACAGAAGTCTTGAACGGGCGTCCCAGCTGTGGGTGTATCACTAGCGCTCGGATGTTACACGGAGTTGGATAACATGGGATGCGTTGTGGTGCCTGCCTGCTGCCACCACAACTCAGGTCATCCCTTCATGTGTACAATATGTAGGGATCAGCGTACAGCGCTATGGGCAAATGCCGATCCCTAACAATCTGTTGTGAAAGGGTGCCTGCATGCAGGCATACGCTGGAGAGGCAAAGGAGACTTAGTAGAAGAGCAATGGCGTTGATGAGCGGACCATGTAACTCATGTAGGAACCCTTGTGCACCCCCCTTGTTGAGGTGATTCCATTGTCAGAACATTATGTGCAAGTAAAAAAGGCATGTTGGTCAATTCCCATGTCCCGCTCGGTGTGCATGTGCAGATGCTTGTGCTTGCCAGGATGCTCATACTGGATTGTTCTAAAGAGGAAAAATTTGCCTCAAAGCTCGTTCAAACAATGCAATCCTCAATGTTTGCAACAGATGATGCAGCGATGATTTTTCCTACTTGTGGGAGATGTTCCATCACTCTAATTAAACTTGAGTGCTGCCCAAACAAAATGTTGTGCTTGGGCAATTCTGCAGGTAGCATTGATAGAAAGCTATTTTTTATGATCTCCATGTTATCAATTGACAATTCTAAGTGAATCATGGGGTTGGCCTGCTACCTGTGTGGCATTATCTATAAGAGCAGCCTCATTCATTTCTCAAAATGTGCGGCATTCAGCAGTGAATTTCTCAAGGCTCATGCGGCGCCTGTCTGATATTACTGGTTGAGGTGTCATAAATTTGAGGTTCTGACAGCTGAATTCATGCAGTACAGTACAAGGTTTGTAGGCTTCATTAGAACGCCATCAGTCAAAGCACTCAATTGCAGGTCTGAAATACATAGGGGGTGTAAAGCTGAAGCAACATGGAGCAAGCCCCAGAGGCAGATTGTGGGACATCGTAAAGGAAAGCCAAGGAAATGTGGGACAGTGTTAGTATGCTTCGAAGTGTACTACACTTCGAAGTAGGGTTACAAGGGTTACAAGGGTTGTAACCCTTGTAACCCTACACTTTGAAGTAGTGCTTAAGGGTTACATAGCTGTACCTGCCTAAGTGGGCAGCTTGACTGAAGAGAAAAACAGTGCCTGTAACCAAACCAGTCGGAGCTGGAGAACAAAAGCAAAACAAATAACTCAATCACAGCACTCGAGGTACTAAGCAAGTGGAATGTTGAGCATCAAGTTACAAGGTTTACAAGGATGAGGCCTTCAGTCAAGAAGTGCGACTGCTAGTTACAATGGGGTTTGACCTCCAGCCAAGTACTTTGGCTGCTCGGCCTGCTCAACTGTTCCAACTGCACAAAAAATATCTATGAGTTTGGAAATAAAAAGTAGGTCTAATTAATTTGCTTCTGCAATAATTGAAAAACATCCTCAGAGCTAGCTTGAGAATAGTAGAAAGTGCCTGATTTGTCCAGAAAAATTCTATGAGAAGAGGGGAAGTCAGAAAATATCCGTGCATAAGTCTTTCGAAGAGAACATACAGGATTGCAAGAACAAGGGGTTTACAAGGGGTTTACTATGGTGGCCTACAGCCCGAGACTCTGGCTGATGGCAGCTGGTGAAACAAGCTCAACCAGTATCAAAAATTGAGACTAAATCTGACACAAATCTAAGAAGTCTGTATGAGTCTTGATTTAGGAAAGCATTGATCTCAGAATCAGTGATAGTATGATGGCAAGCCAAGAATGGAATAAAGTCAGCGTTTGAAGGCGGAGCAAACACACGCAGAGTCTTAAACATCTCCTCAAAAAGGTCCTTGTATCTCGTGCGTAGCTCACGCACCTCAGTACATTTGCAAAAGAAAAGCACATGTTTTTCATCCTGGACTTCCCCACACTCACACTTATCACAGATACTTGAACCCCCAAGCCATTTACCAGACTCCACTCTCAAGTGATGAGCACGCAATCTAAATCTGCTAATGTTTCTCAAAACATGCTTGTCCAAATCCTTGAACAGATACGAGGGGATACAAAAAGGAGCACCTCTGGGACCACTCTCAGAATTCCCACACCACTTATGGTACGTCACTACCTTCTTGTTAACTGCACGAGGACAAAAAACATCGGCCCCTCTCCACACTTTCTGCTGTCTGTATCGCAAATCACCAATGAACTCTTGCATGGGGATTTTCTCAGCTCTCAGCATGTTCTGTTTGAACGAATCACCATTCCGCATCCCACCAAAAGCATTAGAGACTTCAGCAGCCCAGCAAGAGGAATCAAAAGAAGCCAGACTTAAATCAGCCCTCAGCACACGACGCAAAACTCCACTATTGGAGTCAAGCATGCTATTAAAAAACTTGATGGAGGCACGGAACCAGAAGAACTGCAAAGGCTCCTGGCCACACTCTCTCAACACCGGCCAATTTGTAGTACTGTTCTTTACTCCAAGAATGCGCCTCAAGGAACACAGATGTCTTTTCTGCAATTGACTATCAAACTCACTGCCTTCTCTCAAGTAATGAGTTCCCCACACCTGGCACGCATACATCCCAGCAGGAATGCCATACACCTTAGACAACCAGAGCATAGCATGAGGCCTGTTTTTCAGGTCATGACCCTTGGCAAACTCCGAAATCCTTCTCTGTGCAGCCATATAAGGCCGCACCGCATGCTCCTCAGCTACTTTTAAATCCATCTTTTTATCCAACAGCACTCCCAAATATTTGAACCTGTCCTTCTCTGGAAGGACCACTCCACCATACGTAAAAGGATTCTGCAGAGGAGAGACAGACGTACTGTTGAAGTGCACCACCTCAGACTTAGCTGTGTTTACAGTCAACCCTTTTCTCTGGGCATACACACGGAGTCTGTCCAGCATCTTCTGCATTTCACCAGGGTCATTTGTAGTTAATCCAAGGTCATCAGCGTACATCATGTGGGACACACCATTCACTCTATCACCAGTCACAGCACCCTCAATGCCCTCACTTATCTCTCTGCCCATATCATTGATGTACAGAGAGAAAAGAAGGGGGGACAAAGGACAACCTTGCTTAACACCGTTCGATGGCTGCACGCGCGCCCTTTTCTCACCATCCATTAGAATGTACTCATCATTATCATACATGTCTCTGATCACACTGAGCAGAGGAGTCGGCATTGCATTGCGCTGCAAGTGAGACCAAAGCTGCTGTCTGGGCACGGTGTCATAAGCTTGAGAAAAGTCAATGAAAGCAAGGTGCAATCTGGAAGAATTCCGTGGCTTCAATTTTTTCGCAGCATGCTTGAGGTGCCTCAGAATGAACAGAGGATGCAGAGTGCTCCTTCCTGGAAAGAAGCCAAACTGCGTGTCCGGAATCTTTCCCTTTTTCATACACCAATCTGTCACCAGATTTTTCAGCACATTAGCATAAATCCTATACATTACACCGCTAACCGCAATCATCCTATAATTCCCAGGTTTCAGCACTTCCCCTTTTTTGTGAATGGGGCTCAACTTGGCAACCTTCCAGCACGCAGGCACTTTACTTTCAGTCAGCAACACTTTAAAAAGACGAGCCAACAGAGGCACCAGCACATTTACTTGTTTGGTTTTATTCCCACACTGCACTGGCAAGCACGCATGCTTAAGAAAAGGAATCGGGATTGCATCAAAGCCTGAAGAGGCACCAACATTCAACTTCTGAAATTCACTACCCAACATACCTTCTAACACAGATACATCAGGGATCTCAAACTCATCTGGCTCAGGAGCCCACCCAGACTGCGCGCCCCGCCTGAGAAGGACCTCAGGTGGAAGGTTGCGCCGGCCCAGTGGCACAGCCATACCCCTCGCAGATGGGCGAGACTCTTCAAATGTCCTCTTTGCTCTGAAGTGTTTGTGTAGGTGATCATGCCAAGCTGGAGCAGGCACAGGGGTTGTGTGAGGCTTGGTGTGCTTTTTTAGTAAAGCATGCACTGCCGGATCCTTCCGAAATAGCCTGTCCAAAAACAAATTCCGCAACTGTCTCGCGTGCCTTCGCTTCATCCTACGATTGCACCTCATACTCTCCCTCTTGAGAAATCTGCAAGCATGCCTGGCTTCACCACGCTTCACTGCCTCAATGAAAGCCCTACGCTTTTCCCAACATTCTTCATTGAACCACACAGGGTTTAGAGGACCCTTCCTATTACGCTCACGTTTAAAAACACACTTTGCTCGGGCTGACATGCCCACAGCTCTACTGCTCGCTGCCTGGATGATCAAAGAACGCACACAAAACGCCAATTTATCTACATCCCCAGACCTCTCTGCCTCATCAAACTGAGCCAGCAGTTCAGCATTGTCTCGAATGTGCTCAGCGTAAACTTGGGCCTTATCCTGCTGCCAACGCAACATTAACTTGTTGATACACTCTCCAGCTTTGCACACATGGTGTGGAGCATTCACACCTTCTCCACCCTCATCAGT
The DNA here is from genome assembly GCA_914767535.2 of Dunaliella primolecta. NCBI lineage: Eukaryota > Viridiplantae > Chlorophyta > Chlorophyceae > Chlamydomonadales > Dunaliellaceae > Dunaliella > Dunaliella primolecta. Next base: position 12,737,246 of record OU611755.1, read on the forward strand.
CACTCTAAACACAGTGCTCAAGCCTGCGTGATCTGAGGCACGCGTGTCTTTCATCTCAAAACATTGTACGATTTTGAGCAGAGCCGGAGACAACAACACATGGTCTGGCCTACTTCTCTTATCACCAAAATGCCCAGTGAAAGAGGGCTGCCCATCATCTCCAACAACACGCCCAGTAGAAATGGCCATACTCGTCGCAGCTGCTAGATCAACCAACAGCTGGCCTGCCTTGTTCACACTCTTGCACGCACATCTCCTAGTCTCAAGGAGCTCAGGGCAGTCCAACACAAACCGAGAATGCGCGTCACTCACTTCACTCAGCTCTCCAACATGCGCATCAAAGTCGCCACACAAAATGACTTGCGAAGATACCTGAAAAGCATCAAGCACGTCCTCAAAAAGGTTAGTATAGTGAGAGTGAACAGCACGAGAAGTAAACGAACCACTCAGAGGATTTATGTAAGTAGCACCTATCATCACAGGGGCATGGCGGCCAATCCCCCGGATCCCCATTAGTTCTGCTTCTTGCTCTCTTCTAGGCTAGTTTTGTCTAGTTTAGGTGGAGGGCCTCTTGGTGAGGCCTCTAACTTTTGTTAGGGGTTCTTCCCTTAATGCACGCGGCCTCGGGGCTGCGTAGACTTTTCTTTTCTTTTCTTTTTCATCACATGTTCCCCCAGCCCAAACATCTTTTTGTCACATTGAAGCCAAATACACTGCGTGTGCTCACTGACTTTATGGAAGCGCACATAATCTGAGCTGCCTGGCGCAACAAACACAGCAATCCCAAACCCATTTTTGCCTTCGTTCTCTCTAGCCATTCCCAAGTTGTGCAAAGTAAAGCCAGGCAAGTGCTGCAGCAACCTAGATGCATCACCAGTTCTTGTTTCTGTAAGTACTGCAATGTCATGGTCTTTGACCATGTGGCATACATCTAAAACCTTGAGCTCTGCATTAGCATCAGCAGATCGCCCCCCAATCCCATGCACATTCCATACTAAGAGCTTGAGCTTACGTCCAGGCTCAGGCCGGCCACCTTCCTAGCCCTTGTACTTTTTTCCCTTCTTTCCCTTCCTACTCTTCCATTCATTATATGTTTGGTCAAGGCCCACTTCAGCTTCCTCTGGATCCAAGAACTCCGGGCCCTCATCATCACTCCCCTCATCATCCCCTCCCTCTACATCACCGCCGTACTCTCCGTCATCCTGAGCGTAGGGCGCGTAGTTGGGCTGGATCTCCTCCTCGGCTGTGGCACCCTGACCTTGGTCCAGCCGGGCCCTCATCCGAGTCATGGGGGCCTTGGGGGTTGGAGTGTCCCCAGAGGGATCCTTGCTCCTGGCGTGCTTCTTGCCAGTGCTTGCGGCAGCAGCATTGGCCGCAGCAGCAGCCGGTAGAGGGCTGCGTCGTGTGGAGGTGGAGGAGGGGGCAGCAGCAGCAGCAGCAGCGTAGGAGTTAGCCGGCTGCTCAGTGTGGTGGGTTGGGGGGGGGGTGCAGGATTCCCACACCAGGGGCAGCTGATTGTGTGGTGGTGGAGGTGGCAGCTGCAGCGGGAGGCGGCTGAGCAGCAGCAGCAGCAGCAGCAGCAGGTTGGGGCGGTGGGGGAGGGGGGAGCTGAGCCACCGCTGATTGGGGTGGTGGGGGAGGGGGCGGCTGAGCAGCAGCTGCAGCAGCAGCAGCAGCAGGTTGGGGTGGTGGGGGAGGGGGCGGCTGAGCAGCAGCAGCAGGTTGGGGCGGTGGGTGAGGGGAGGGCTGGGCAGCAGCAGCAGCAGCAGCGGCAGCAGCAGACTGGCGAGAGGGGGAAGGAGGAGGGGGAGAGCGGGCAGCAGCAGCAGCAGCAGCAGCAGCGGAGTGCGAAGGGGGGGTGGAGGGCAGCCCCGCAGCTGCCAGAGCCTGCTGGACATACAAGCCAACATGCTCCAGGCAGTGCATGTCCCGCCTGTACTGGAAACCCCCCCGCGCATCTGGTTGGAGGTGCTTCCACGCAGGGTACACTGTGTGAGGGGCCCCATGATACAGGACTTCCTCCACAGGTGCCCAAGACAGACAGATTGCAAGAACAAAGGAACACGGCATGCTCTTCATCTTTGAGTCCTTCTGGGTCACACGTATCACAAGCAGATTGTTCCCCTGCCAAGGTGATGTCTCAACTCTCAAAGTGTGAGCATGTAAACGAAAGCGTGCTATGTTTCTCAGCGTGCGCTTGCCCAGATCAAGATGCAAATACCTGGGGACAGAACAGGGCGCGCCATGAACAGGCAAGGGTCTCAAAGGAAGTGCCATCCAGCGATGATACTTGGCTAATTTGAACGTGTGTTCACCATGTTCTGCCAAGGCATCAGCATTCCACACACCTCGCAGCCTTTTTTCAGATCAACAACAAACTCCATCATGACTATAGGCTGCGCAGACCGAACACAATGAGAAAACGCGTCGCACATGTCCAAGCCTCTGCATGCAGCCAAAAATCCTGGTCCAGCATTTACGGGAAAGACTGCTCATTTTGACATCTGCTTGCAGTACCTTACTGAGTGTAATGCTGTTGCTGCGCAGTAAAGCATTGTAAAACCCAACTGCTGCGTGAAACCAATAAAACCGTTTTATTGGTGACTGCAAAGGTTCATGTCCACATTCCCGCAGTACAGACCAATTAGGAGTAGTGTGCTTTACCCCAAGGATGCGCTTCAATAAGCACAGGTGCACAGTTCGCAAAGGACAGTCCACTTCAGCTCTTTCTTTCATGAATATAGTGCCCCAAATCTGACATGCATACATGCTAGCAGGGAGAGCATGGTATGCAGCCTGTCCGTCAGATGGTGCTCAGATGCGAATTGCTTGATCCGTCTACAACCAGCCAGGAAAGGGGCACACATATGTTGCGAAAGGAATCTGCACAAGCCAAACAAGCTCCACCAAACGTGAAAACTGGCACGATATCGTCCCTAGAAGTGCACGATCTCCTAGAAGTGCACGATCTCAGACTCGGCAGCATTTATCACCAATCCTTTCCGCTGTGCACACGCATGCAGCCTATGTAGCATCAGTTGGAGCTGATCAGACCGGTTACTGGTTAGCATAAATCATCTGCACACAGCATGTAAATGTTGAGCATCAGCACTTCGTCGGAGGTGACCCCTTCAGAACGCTGGCATACTTACTAACTGGCTAGTAGGATAGGATAGGGTTACATAGCTGTACCTGCTTACAAGGGCAGCTTAGCTGAGGCAAAAGGTGCCTGTAACCAAACCAAGCTTGTGAACAATGTCAAGGGGTCAGCTGATGGTAACCAATCCCTACTCCAAACTCCTCGCTGCTTACCCGCGTCTTTGCTTCAAGCTTGGAATTATTCCAAAAGGTAAAGTTACATACAACAATCCCCAATCCTGGCCCATCCAGGACATTGCTCTCCCTCAGCATACCTGGGAATTACGAAATATTGCAGTCTGGAATACAGCTGCACGAGTACACTTGAAGAACCAGAATCCTCGCTGGCTCCGGGATTTTGCCAGTGATGTCCAGAAAGCCAAGTGGATTGTTATAATTGTGTGTAATGGTCCCATCCTTAATGCAAGGCACGCTGTTATGCCCGGGATAGGGAAATGTGAGAAGCTCCTCCTAGACAAGAAGCAAGTTGTCAAGGTCACCCATAAAACAGCCACAGACATATCTGCCCCTATTCTTTGTCAGTCCAATCCTAAAGCTCCAGCTCAAAGTTGTAGATTGGAAGTCCTGGGCATACGCAGACGGCAGCTGCCAGGTTCAGGATGGCAAAACATTTAAGGGGGCAGACGGGTACGATCCTATGAGTGACTAAAAAAATCTAGTTGGGCCTCATGATGCTGGTATTACCGACACCATATGAAGAGCTCAACAAGCTGCAATTGCTGCTGCACTTGATCACAAATACATATACATTGCCACGGACAGCCTCAGTTCACTTCACTAACTCAAAAAGCAAACCCTGTACCCAGAGAAGCCCAGACACCATGTGCAAGGAGATGTTTTAAAGACAATTTTAAACCTTGCCTGTACCTGTCAAGGTCAAATCTCACGCTGAACTAGCTAGGAACGAATGCGCAGGTAAAGTTGCTTTGGCTTTCTAAGGTGTATGGCATTCCGGCTGGCATGTTTGCATGCCAAACGTGGGGTACAGACTGTTTACGAGGAGGCAGTGAGTTCAAAAGCCAATTGCATAAAAGTCACTTGTGCTCCTTGAGGCGTTTTCTAGGTGTGAAGAGCACTGCCACGAACTGGCAGTACTGAGAGAGAGAGAGAGAGAGAGAGAGAGTGTGTGTGTGGCCAAGAGCCTTTGCATTTTTATTGGTTTAGGGCTGCTGTCAAGAAGGAAAGAAAGAAAGACTATGAAGGCAGTGAAAACGCTCCCCACATCAATTAAGGAAAAGAGGATACCTAGGGCCGAGGCACCGTGTATCCCCTTCACCAAGAGTAACAAAAGAAAAGAAGTCAGTGAGGATCAGGAGGGTTACTAGCAGTAGCCCATGCCTGATCTTGGTGACGAGAGTTGGGAGAAGTCTTCTCGAGGGGGCGCCTGGTGCTCGCAAGTTTGTAAGCATACTGGACAGAATGAGCATGGAGCTTCCAAGCTAGCCTTTAGGGATTATTAGTATCAAGACCAACCTCTCGAAGAGGCTCTAACGTGTGTGGGGCTACTGTCGAATTTTTCAACTTTATGCTTGATTCAAGTAGTGAGGCATTAGTTGTCTCCCATCGGTTCATAGCTTGGTTTAGGCTGGGCCTGTGTACCTCCTTGGTGAAGCCCTAGCTAGCTTGCTAGTAAGGGGACCTTTCCTTAATGCACGCAGCTGGACCTGGCTTGCGTACTCTTTTCTTTTCTTTTTCTTTAGTGAGGCATTATATCGAGTGCTGAAGGTGGATTTACACCTTGCTGATAGGGAAGCTTGTTGGCCTGCACATGTGTCTGAGGCACTTAGTGGCATATGCAATGAGGATGTTAAAACAGAAGATGCTGAGCGCTTCTAGAATTTCCATGCAGGATTTTGTAGGGGATTTGAGGTACAGACAGCAGAAGGTTTGGAGGGAAGCGGACGCCCTAAGTCCCCGAGAGGTGAACAGGAAAGCGGTGACTTACCATCATCGGTGTGGAGTACCTTTAAATTAAACAGCACGCACACCCTTCTGTATCCATCATATCTATTTAAGGATCTGGATAACGGAGTCATGAGGAATGTGAGTAAGTTCAGGCTTCGTGCCCACTGCTCAAAGGTCGAGTCCTGTAAATGGTTGGGTGGTTCAAATATTTGTGATAAGTGTGGATGTGCTGAAGTTCAGGACGAGAAACATGCTCTTTTCTACTGCAATCACTGTGAGTCGTGTGAGCTGCGCAGAAAATACAAGGACCTGTTCATTGAACTTTTCAAACTATTACATACTTTTGCCCAGCTTCCAAACACTGTTTTTATTCCTTTCTTGGCGAGCTTTCACATTTTGACTGATTTCAAGGTCATTGCTTTTCTAAATCAAGACTCGTACAACTTTTTAAATTTTTTTTTGTCAGAATTTGTTTCAATTTTTGATGCTGGATGAGAATGCTTCACCAGCAGCCGATCAGACAGATTCTTGGACTGTAGGCCAACCCCTTGTAACCCTTGTAACCCTTGGAGGCCTCCAACTGATCCTTGGGTGTCTTCAAGACAAAATTGTGAAGTTCACAGTATTTGACCTGCACAAGATGGATATACCTCTGTCTAGGAGAAGCTGGCTAGGGTGACGGACCTTGGAAGCAGGTGGAGTGGCTGTGGCCGGCACTAAGTGCTCCCTGTTCCCCTCACGCCCCCCCTTTCTTCTCAATGGATGCCGGGAATTAGTTCTTGACGCACTTTTCCTTTATTGATGTAGGAAGAGTTTTCTCTGCCTACATACTTTTCCTTGTTTTAGCATGCTCAGGGACTGTGCATAGGGGAATAAATAGGTCAGGGTTGTTTCCTTGGATGTGATAGGTTCAGATCAATGTCCAGGTTTTAAAAAATGGCTTCTTCGCCCTGCGCACTCTCTGAGGGCCCTCGTGCATGCAAGGCATGCCTAGACATAGGCAGTGCAGATCGTCTTGCCTTGCAAAAAGTGTCTCTGTGGCTTGGGAAGACGTATGTGGTCCCAGCTGGAATGTATGCAGGCCAAGTGTGGGGCACTGAGTACATTAAAGCGGGCAAGGAATTTTCAAGTGATCTGCAAGTGCGGCACATGAGTTATCTTAAGAGCACGCTGAGTGTTAAGCGTACCACTACAACATGGGCTGTTCTGAGGGAGTGCGGTCATGAGCCACTTCAGTTTTACTTGATCAGACCTGCCGTCAAAATGTATAATAGCATGCTGAGGACTAACAGTGAGACGTTGAGAAGAGTGCTGAAAGCAGATTTGAATATTCATTCGCGTTTGAGCATCGAGCTCAGCCACCGTCACGTTACTGAGCCCTGGCCAAGCGCGAGGAGGGCGACAGCAAGGAGGAGGTCCTCGGATCTAGTCCTTGTGGCCGGGGTGGAGAAAAAGATGCCCTCTATCGGTGGGAGTCATTGGGAGGCTCTCTCCTTAATGCATGGGGCCAAATGGCAAGTGTAGATCTTTCTTTCTTTCATTAACGTGAGCCTTCCTGCTGGACTGCTCAAGTCTTAGATACTTTCCGAGGCCTACGACGCTGTAATTCCTTTGTGCAAGCCGTGTGGCAGGGCACTCCTACCCCTATTCAAGAGTTTACTAAAGTAGTACTGATGACCTCAGGCACAGGTTATGGACAGTGTGGAAGGATGTTGAGGGAGTGAACCCGCGGGACACATACAGTAAGCTGGCAACTGAAATCTCTTTTTGCAGTGCCTTTTAATCACGATGTGCGTGCCCCCGCCCGTTTACCAAGGCACATGCCATGCAGTGCATTTGGATCCGTCTCGACATGTCATGAGGAATTGTAGCCGTTTTAGACTTAGGGCACACACACTGAAGGTGGAGACAGCGGCTTGGGATATTTGGAACGCTCTTTTGTGTGATCGCTGTTCTTATAATGAGATTCAAGATGAGGCTCATGCCCTTTTGGTGTGCAGAGACGCATATGTTTGTGCTCTGAAGAGAAAGTATGCTTACCTGTTCTGGTGATTTTTCAATGGAGCAACCATTTTTACAACAAGCCAGTGTCCAGGATGTTTTTGATTTCCTCTTGCAACACAACAACAAGCTTGTTTCGTTTGTTTCTGACTCAGACTCGGAGCTTATGGACATCATGTTGACTGGTGAGGACCAGTCACAGGTTGATCAGCCGAACAGTCCGGCTGAAGGGCCCCCTGTGCAAACCTGTAAATCTGTAAATCTTGCCTTGCATTCAATAAACGGGACTCCACAAAATGTTTTCACCAAACAAAGAAGGCTTGCTACCAAATCTCATCAGGCTCACGCAATTATGTTTGTTCCAATGGAAAAAAGTGCCATCCACCGATCCCGAGAGGAGAAGCAGAAACGAAAATCAACAACTTACAGTCTAAGCCAGGCAAGTGCTGGTTCAAAGCTCTTCTAGCAGCAGGGCCCGCAGCAAGAAAATGATGAACCAGACCATGTTTGATGTTCCTGACCCTCTCATCGTGCATGTGCTGCTCCTCCTAACGTCAATTTTATATTTACTATTGTTTGACCCCTTCGTTCAGGCATGCTCAATGTGAGAGACCGTGCTTCTTCCTTAAGTTACCACACAAACACACATATGTTGCTCTCCTCCTTTTTTTGATGCAGTCGGTTGGTCATGGCAAACTCCTGATGTTTATTTGCCTTTGCTTTGTCATACAAACACCAGTGGAAAAACTTTCCCTTGTTCTTGGCAAGTTGTTTTTGTACACTTACATACATGGACTACACAAACACTCCTAAACATTTTCATAATACAGTCTTTCACATGAGCAGCCTAGCAGTCACACTTTTTGACTGATGACTTAATCTGTAAAACCTAATACAAAAGTTGCAAGGGCCCAGTTGCACCTTTGAAAATGATGCAAGGGAACAAAATGGGAGCAGCCTTACATAACAAAATATGTAGCCTGCCAGATGTGGAGGTGGTTTTACACTGCAAGCGAGGCAGCCTCTGTCCGATGGTGTCTGCCTAGCAGCCTAGCAGTTATGCAACTTTTTCGCTCCAGCTACGCTGCCCACGTGGGCATTCAGCTACGTTACCCTTTCCTTTCCTCCCAGTCATGCATTTTGACTGATGGCTTCTGCATGTGAGGCGTGTCCTGTCCGATAATGTCCTTATGGTTGGATCAGGTTTGAAAACAATGCAGGCAAACAAACAATGTGCATCTGCTCGGGTCAAGCAACCCATCGCACTCAAGCAGCCATCAACCTCATCTGCAGCTCGACCTGCTGTGCCTGGAGCAGGGTTCCAAAAGCTTTGGCAAAAAACAACCCTTCAACAAGAAAAGACACAACTACCAGTAGTTGTTCGGGTACCCTTTCCGGTACAAGGGTTACAAGGGAAAAAGGCCTCAGTAAAGACGTTTGACTGCTAGCCTTTCCAGTACACGACAATGACTGGAGGCTTGAATGCTGCAGTCCATCGAAGGCCATGCCAGCACATTCCTAGATACCTGTCCTGGCACAAGGCAATGGCCTGAGTGCTGCAGTCCATCGAAAGCTATACCAGTACATTCCCAGGTACCTGTTCTGGCACAAGGCAATGGCTCGAGTCGTGCAGTCCATGCCAGCAGCTGTAGACCATTGAAGGCCATGACAGAAGCTGCAGACTATTGAAGGCCATGCCAGGAGCTGCTGACCATTGAATGCCAGAAGCTGCAAACCATTGGATGCCAGAAGCTACAGGCTGATGAAGGCCATGCCAAAAGCTGCAAGTGTTTCAAAGCAGCCTGGTAAAGTGCTTCTCTTAACGGTCTTGCCAAGCGTCAAAATCCTCTTTACCCTTTTGCCCAAGTACAAATAGGGAGATTAAACTCCTTCAAAATTTGAGTCTTGCCACCATGACTAATGGTGATGATGGTGGTGATGGTGGTGAAGCTGGGGGGGTTGCATTCGCTGCTGCTGCTGCTGCTGCTGCTGAGGGTGCTGGAGCTGCTGCTGATCACCCTCAACTTGGCTGGCCAGAAGTGAGTACGTGCTAACAACCTGCAACGGAGCACACATACACAAATAGCAAAGCAGGAAAAGTGGGAATAGCGCAGCGTCTTGACCCAACTTTGACCCAGCTTTGAGGGGATAGCAATGCAAGCAAAGCATGAGACCCCAGGAGCAAGCAGTAAAGGCAAGCATGGTACACAGAGGTACCCAACAATGCTTCCGTGCTTCAGGATGATGAATCCAAGATGCCGCTGCTGGCGTGATGTTTGCCCTGGTGCAATGCTGGCTGTGGTGCTTGACACTAAGATGCTGCTGCTGGCGTGCTCGCTATGCTTGAAATGATACAAGGTGATGCTCAAAGGGCAGGAGTTTGCTCATCATTGGGAACAAAAACATGCTGGCTACACACGGATGTGAACACTTTTCACCAGAAGCACATATGCAGATGCAAACAAACAATTGCAAACACTCTCAGGAAAAGCAGCAACATGAAAAAAGGAGCTGGTGCTACTGAGCGGAGGCAGCAAAGACAAATGACAGAGGGTGGCTGCACAAGTTGAAGATTCATAACGAGAAACGCGGACATTGAAATCGACATTAAATCCGAAAATGGACAAGACAATTCAAACAGTGACTTGCCTTGGCGACGTTGGAGTTGAGAGTGTTGATGAGAGCTGTGTTGCGGTTCAGGGCATCGGGTGTCTTGAGCTCATGGTTCTGGAGCACACAGTCATAGAGGGTGACGGATCAACAAGATGCTGTATTATTCTACAGCAGCAGCTGCAGCAGTAGCAGCACTCGTGCCGTGTGCGGGACACATTTATTGGACGGCAGCAGGTAAATAAGATGCAACAAATTGCAGCAACAGCAGCAGCAGCAGCAACCGCGCTCACGTCTTGTATTGTACAATTTATTGGAGGGCAGCAGATCAACAGCACTTGTCTTGTGCTGCAGTAGTAGCAGCAGCAATGGCAGTACTCCAGCACACCTGCTTGCCTCTTGTGTGGTGCAGAGAGTACACGCAGGTGAGAAGACTTTGCATTTTGCACAGCGGCTACAATGTTAGCCCCTGACAAAAGTTAGAACATAATGAAATACGGTGCTTCTGGCAAACTCCTGTTACAGTGTTAACCTATGTGTCCGCAAAGCTTTCTCCTGTAAACCTGCTCGTCAACTAAGCTTTCCTGCTATTAGCCAGTGTGCCATACAAGGGGGGGACCTTTCGGGGGGCTATGAGGCTTTGTCCTTGATAGGATGCAATTTGGTGAGAAGGAATTTACACCAGTTTATTTGTGCACACTCGATGCAGTGCCTTTTGTTCAAGTGTTTTGTATCTCTATGTGCACCTGCCACATGCAATATCTGTGTTGCCACCCATGCAACCATTGTCCTAGCGCTCCATATCTGTCCTGCTGGTCAATGTGGAAGATATGTTCCATGCGCCGAATGAGACTGCTGGTCATTCAGCTTGCTAATGCAGTTAACGGCCAAGCCTCCCCTACTTGTCCTGTGCCTGCAGCTGAGGCAGCGGCTGCTGCAACTGCAGCATTGGGCAGCAAGCCTAAGCGTAGCAGCAGCAGCAGCAGCAGCAGCAGCAGCAGCAGCAGCAACAGTGCATTCGACTTGCCCAGCGTGACAGAGCATGTGCACCTGCCACATGCGACATCTGTATTGTTACCCTTGTCACCATTCCAGTCCTAGCGCTCCATTTCTTCATGTGCACTCGCCACATACAGCATCTGTGTGTGTACATGTGCATGGCCTGTGTGTGAAGCGCACCACATGTACATGACCCGTGTGTGAAGTGCACCATATGGGCATGACCCGTGTGTGAAGCGCACCACATGTGCATGGCCTGTGTGTGAAGCCTACCACTCTTGACTGGTCTGTGCTGCCGGAATGTGGTCATCAACCGTTACACTTCTGTTAGTTCCTTGCAGCAGTTAGGTTCTACAATGCTTTACTGCGCAGCAACAGCACAGCGCTCAGCAAGGTGCTGCGAGCAGATGTTGATATGAGCTGTCTCCCTCGTAGATGCTGGAACTCAGTTTTTTGGCTGCATGTGCGGGCTTAGAGACAGGTGCAACACGTTTACTCACTGTGTTCATTTTGGGCAGCCTTTTGTCATGAGGGCGTTTGTTGTTGCTTTGAGAAGAAAAGAGAAGAAAAACTACGTAGGCAGAGAAACTCTCCCTACATCAATTAAGGAAAAGGAGATACATTGGCTCAAAGAGCTGCGAGTCCCCTCCACCGCAAGAAGTGAAACAGAAATAGCTAATGGGGATCTGGAGGGTTTCTGGAAGCACTTGGCTCTAGAACCTGGCTATTAGAAGTACTCTTGTTTTGGATAGCGCGTCTAGTGGCAACAAGTTTGTTGTTGCTTTGAGAAGAAGGCTGCGAGGTGTGTGGAAGGCTTTGAGGAAGGCTTTGAGGAGAAGGCTGCGAGGTGTGTGGCATGCTTTGAGGAAGGCTTTGAGGAAGGCTTTGAGGAGAAGGCTGCAAGGTGTGTGGCATGCTTTGAGGAAGGCTTTGAGGAGAAGGCTGCGAGGTGTGTGGCATGCTTTGAGGAAGGCTTTGAGGAAGGCTTTGAGGAGAAGGCTGCGAGGTCTGTGGCATGCTTTGAGGAAGGCTTTGAGGAAGGCTTTGAGGAGAAGGCTGCAAGGTGATGCCTTGGCAAGGCATGCTGATGCCTTGGCAGAACATGGTGAGCACAAGCACAAATTAGTTTAATGTCATCATTTGGTTGACCCTCCTTTGTTCCTGGTGTGCTCTTTTGTCACAAGGTGTTCTCATCTCGGCTCAGGCAAGCACATGCTGAGAAGCACAGCGCACTTGTGGTTACATGGCCACACCTTGAGGGTTGAGACTTGACACATAATTTTTCTGGATGAGTCAGGCGCTTTCTACTTTTTTCAAGCTGGTTCTGAGGACGTCTTCCAATTCCTACAGAAGCAACTTGAACTTCCTGACGAGACTCATCTTCTCATTCCCAAAGTCGTTTTGTATGCGTGCGTGCGTGCGTGCGTGTGTGTGTGTGTCTGGCACAGTCCATCAGGCCGAGCAGCCAAACTTCCTGGCTGATGGTCAAATCCATTGCAAAATTTTGAGCCTAACCTGTGCGTGAGGTTGTGCAACGCCTGTGTGTGAACATGTGCAAGAGCTCCAGCAACATTTGCGTGAGAACAAATGCATCGTCTACACATTTCTGAGTCATCAGGGGACTGGGGCACAGGTTATGCTGCTTCAGTGCCTTTATGCTTTTCTAGTGTTTACAATTGTCCAGACCTTGCCTGAATCTCTGGCTACTAGGCCTGGCGGTTTGCCGAATCTGCCTGGAGCCCTGCTTTGGAGTTTGCCTAAATTTTGGATTAGCTTACTGAGTCCGCATCAAGCCTTGCCCCCATTGACAAAGGATACAAGAGTAGAAGGGGCGATGGACAAGGATTCCATTGGAGACGTCTGTCTCAGGTCGGCATTTCGATGGGTGTGCTTGCGCATGAGTAAAGGAGGCCTTGAACTTGAAAAACGAGTTTCATTGAATCCATGGTCCTTGCCAGCCAAGCATGCGTCATGCTCCGTAATTTTTTCTGTGCAAACAGGAATGAGATGCATGGACAGCCAAAGCGCCACCATGCTTTCTGATTCTCCTTTCCAACCTCAAAGCCTACTCAAAAAGCCAGCAGAATAAGTTCTAACATAGCTGGCCTTTCTACTTCCTTGTTGGCTGGCTTTCTGGCCGGCTCACCAGCATTGGTCGCTTGGCAAGTGCTTGGGTTACAAAGAAGCTTGCCCACAGCTGTGTTGAGCATGCTTGTCCTTCTCTCATGCTCTGCTGCCTTTTCTTTTGTGCCACAGAGGCACAGAGGCCCAGAATGAGAAAGCTGAGATGGAAATGTTGCAGCTACCTCAAAGGGCGACGAGAGGTCGTTGTTCTACAACATCAAGTACTGCCCAAACAAGCCACCATTTCTGCCATCCTTGCACCCCCTTTTCTTGCAGCAACAGCATGTCATGAACACACAACACAGGCCCATGAACAAAGCCAAAGGATGAAGTCTGACCCTCAGCACCTCTTTTGGACAACCAAAAACATGGCATGAAGCTTGATGGGAATCCGAATCCTGCTGCTGATGATGATGATGATGACGCTGATAATGGCACTACAAAGCTGATTGACATGGTGAGTTCCATACTTACCTCGTTGATCTGGGCGATGAGCAGCTTGTTTTGATCCAGCAAGTCTTGTACGCTGTTCAGCTTCTCGATCCCTGGCCATTGCTGCAAAGGGTCAGCAGAGCTTCGGCTGGGCTGAGCAGACATGAGGTCCCCACTTGCCCTCAGCCCTCAATCCAAAGTACCTCTGCTTCAAATGTGCACCTGTAGCACAGAATTTCAGGGTTGTCATGAGTACGTGCATGAGTATGCGTGAGTGGGTATCTGCATGTGTGTGTACAAATGTGTGTGTGTGCGCTCGCGCGCGCATCCATGTTTCTACGCATGTGTACATCCGCGCAAGTGTATGTGCCCATATGAGTGTGTGCTTGTTTGCTTGCAAATGTGTGTATGTGTGAGTGTTTGTGTGTCTGTGTGTGTGTGTGTGTGTGCGTGCGTGTGTGTGTGCGTGCGCATGCGTGTTGTTTGTGTGCGTGCGTGCGTGTGTGTGCATGTGTGTGAGTGTGCGCGCACATGCGTGTTGGTTGTGTGTGCGTGTGTGTGTCTGTGTGTGTTTGTGTGTGTATTCTTGTTTGTGTGTGTGTGTGTGTGCGTGTGTGTGTGTATCTGTGTGCGTGCGCGCGTGGTGTGTGTGTGTGTGTGTGTGTGTGCGTGTGCGCGTGTGTGTGTGCGTGTGTGTGTGTGTGTGTGTGTGTGTGTGTGTGTGTGTGTGTGTGTGTGCGCGTGCACGCATGCGTGCGTGCATGCGTGTGTGTGTGCGTGTGTGTGTGTGTGTGAGCTGTGCTCTTGCGATTGCACACCTGTTCTAGCCTGCTCGCCTGGGATTGAAGATTTCAATCACCAGTCATTTATTTTGAATGCATGCAATCAAAGCTTACATTGAGCAGCTCATATTCTCATTTCCAATGCATGTTCTCAAAGCTTACCTCGTTCGACACTCTGAACTATTGGCTCAAATCGCCAGAGGCGAGTGGGAAAGTAGGAGCCGTCCGTTTCTTCATTCTATATAGTTTTAAGTAGGTATTTATTCCAAGGTTTTCTTGTTTTAAGACAAGACACACGACACTCACCAAATGTTATGTGCACGTCAGTCAACGTGCCATGCTGCCCCGAGTGGAAAGGGAAACGGAATAACCAAAGCAATAGGGAAGATCAGGAAGAATCAATTACATAGGGCATGGCATTTTGGGGCGAGTTCCGCAAACTATGACCATCCAGCACTGTACACAGCTGAGGATACGGTGCGTGCACAATGCAGCATAATTTGTGCACCCGCATGATAAGTATGCGCACCCACACACCCACCCACACACACACACACACACGCACGCACACACACACACACACACACACACACACACACACACACACACACACACACACACACACACACACACACACACACACACACATTTTTGCACACAAGCACCACACGCTCACGCGCGCACACGTACACATACCACAAATTAAATAGTGTAATTCCATTTTGTTTGTGTATTGCTTGCAGTTCAGCGAGTCGAGCTACTGGGACAATCGTTTCAAAGAAGATCCCACTCCCTTTGAGTGGTGAGTTTCTTTCATCTTAGCCACCGTTGTGTACAAGGATGGCATAATAATTTGGCAGAGGGGGGTATCCAATGCCCCAAAACAGGCTTTTTTGGGTGCTCCTTCCATAGGTGACCCCCAATTGCTTTCAAGTTTGGGCCAAACTGGAGGGCACATGCCGTAATCCTGCGGCGCAAACCCTATTTTTCACCACCAAACCTCCATTCCCGACCACCCACTGCATGAAATAGAATAGCTTTTAATATTTTGAGGTTCTTGTATCAAAATAATGACATCGCCAAAGAAATGAAATGAAAATGCCCAGTGGTTAGTCAGGTACGCAATTCTAGGTATTGAGAACTTAGGGTGGAAGGTGGAAATTCTTGTTATTCTGGGAGGCATGTGTAAGCTCTGCACCAAAGCCCCCTGACGTACCACCTACCACCAAACTCCCTCTTCCAGTGCTCCTATCCAATCAAAAAGGGCACCAATCTGCTCCTCTGCAATACCATGTACGTCTCCACACTTAGTGCACACAAAAGATGAATTCCAGCAGAGGTATGGGCCCCAAAGTGAGTTGCGGACGCTCATGCATACCTGTCCTGCCAGGCACCCACAACGGGCTTGCAAGTCCAACAACTGCCATCCCAAGTTCACCATGCAATTAAGCACGTTGTATTGTCCCTGTCCAGGGAGGATGAAAAGGATGAATTGGTGCATTGCGACTTTGCTTGCAACAGGGATGGGTCATTCACCTGTTTGACACATAAAGCTCGCCAACTGTTTGAGTAAGTGTGTGTGTGTTCAACAAACTGTTCGAACGTGCGTTTGCCTATAGGCGGGAAGGCTGGGAAGGGGGTAACAATTGTCCCCCAACCACCCCAACCTCCTCCACCCTTCATCCCAATTCCCTTCCAGGCGCAGTATGTAAAGGGCACGGCAAAAAGTCTGCCCGGGCAAGTGTCAGGGGGGTTGTCAGGGAGGTAGAACAGGGTTGTCCTGGTGTCATGTGACACGGGTCAAGATCTGGCAGGGAGGTAGGATAGGGTTGTCCTGGTGTCATGTGACACGGGTCAAGATCTGGCAGGGAGGTAGGATAGGGTTGTCCTGGTGTCATGTGACACGGGTCAAGATCTGGCAGGGAGGTAGGATAGGGTTGTCCTGGTGTCATGTGACACGGGTCAAGATCTGGCAGGGAGGTAGAATAGGGTTGTCCTGGTGTCACAGGGTCAAGTTTTGGCAGGGAGGTTGAGTACTATTAACTGGCAACAGTTTGAAAAAATCCAGGCACACAAACAGTTTCAAGTTCTTGCACGACCCATCCCTGGCTTGCACCATCACCCTCATCCACACACCCTTGAGTGCATGGTACTGACTCCCAGTAATGCACACAGGCCCCCCCCTTTTATCCTGCTCTACCAAAAGGGTGCGAGTAGACAGTGCTTGAGCCCAGGAACCCTATGGTATGTTTGGAATTCTGTGAGACTGCCTCCAAATGTTTTTGGAGGTGGGGTCCCAAAAAGTCTAGACTCCCCCAACGGACCACCCCTCTCTGACCCTGCCTTATTGGATCCATTAATTTGCCAATTGGTACCTTAAGCTCAGGAACCTGAACATATAATTTCTAAATGGGTTGAACATTTTACCAAAAAATATGTTTTGAATATACAGGATATTGCTATTTGTATGAAGCAGGGTTGTTCAGTGCGACGTTCTGAGATGAACCATGCGATAAAATGCGTGTAAAATGCGAGTTCGTCGAACTGTTCGATCGCAGGTTTGGTCGAGGAGGGGGGTGGCCGGGCCAGGGGTCAGCAGAGCCCATACGAGCTTGCCCAGGCCTTCCATCCCTTGACCTTTCAATTTTAAGCGTTGTTAATGAAGATGAGAAATCATGATGAGTTCATGTGCCATAACAGTGGCCTTCAGGTGACCTTCTAGTGGCCTTCAAGTGGACTTTGCAGGCTGCATTTCGCAGAGGGGGGGTAAAAGTTCAACAAACGGCACTTTTAAAATGTGATTAAATGCGTGTAAAGTGCGAGTTTGATAAAGTGCGCCGTTCGTCGCACTGAACAACCCTGGTATGAAGTTTACAAACACGAAATTTTGGGGGTGAAAAATGGGATGGAGCTGCAGACCCTTTTGGGGTGATCAGGGGCCAGGAGAGTGGTTTGGGGTCCTCTGATCTTCGTTTTTTTGTGAATGTAATGGTTGGCATGGTTCGAATTGAAAACGAAAAACGAGAATGAGCTTGTCCGGTAGTGTAGGCCAGTTGACTCCCTTGAAGGGAGTCCCTTGAAGGGTTTCCCTTTGACTCTTTTGGGGGAACAAAATTTGGTGACCTTCATCAGTGTGTGCATGGCTCAAGTTGTAAGCTTGCCTCAATTAGATGGCATTAGATGGGCAGCAAAGTAGTAGCCTCCTTGAACACTGTCAACTTCCTTAAGAAGTAAGTGTTTTCGAACTGTCTTGTAACATCTTACAGGTGATTAATATGTATCCCGTATCATCACAAAATAGCTTCCTGTGCATCTTTCAAGTATGGCAATGAATTTCAAATTTCCTCCTGCATTAGGTTTCCTTGAGTCAAACACAGTTTTTTGAAGCTGGAACTTGGACCTGGCGCAAGCAACTTTCCTGCTGTTTTGCTTTGACCTTGCATTTTTAATCTGTATAATACTTCCTAGGCCCTGCTACTGATGATTTCGCCTAAATCATCCTTAAAGGACAAGTGTCCAAGGCAGGCATTAAACCACTAAACTTTCTGTAGACCGCAGCGTCTCACCCATTGCATCATCATGCAGGCCCGCTGGGCTCTTCTACATAGGAATGCCCTGGCCAAAGTTACTTGCAGGCTGCAGCATCATCTCCTGCCCAAAATGATGCCTCTGTTTGCAGGTATCAGAGGTATCATACCATCAGGCCTTTGCTGCTTCACTATCTGCCTAGAAGCGAACCAATTCTACAGGTGATGTCAATTTGGATGCAGGGCTCAGAGAGCAATGGCAGAAGGCAGTTGATGAGCGCCTAGCTTTCTTTCATCTGCAGGAAATACAAACAGTGTTTAGCTCTAGCTCTAATTTTGTTGTCGTGCTGTGAATGTGCTTGCATGCGTGCGCACATGTGTATGTCTCAGAAAGCAGTGCCCAAAGGTGCCCAATGAGGGTCTTTTGATGTGGACCCATGGCCTCGACTCTTCCACGCAGAACCTTTCATTCGGCTTGTCAAATAAGGTAGCTGGTGTGGTGCTGGCTGTGTGATCGTGTGAATGAGGAGAAAGGGTCTTTGCTTGCCAGAGTTCTTGCTCTGTTATCAAAGAGGATCGGATGCAGTGCATGGAAGACAATCTTCGGTGCCTTTTTGCTGCACAATCGTTCTTCTGGCTGGAATAGTTTGATGACATTAGGTCCAAGGCAAAAGTAAAACTGGCCCTGCTCAGTGTCTTGAGCAGTTTTCCCATGTTTTGCAGACGAACCCTTGCGTCGCGCAAGCAAAGGCATGCACACATGGACCTTTGTTCACAACACAACAAGTTATTGGTCGATGGTTTTGCCCAGGCAAGACTTGCTGAAGTCATCAGCTCAATGCCCTATGATAAGAGACATGATACGGTTGATGGTTTTGCCCAGGCAAAACTTGCTGAAGTCATCAGCTCAATGCCCTATGATACGAGACGTGATATGGTTGATGGTTTTGACCTGGCAAAACTTGCTCAAGCCATCAGCTCAATGCCCCATGATATGAGACATGGTTTGGATGGTGGAGTTGCCCAGGCAAGACTGGCCAGAAACAACAGCTTTATGCCTTGCTTAATACAATTACAGGGTACAAGCACCTGGTGCTTACACGCAAGCGCCTTTTCTTTGACTAGTCTTTTTTCTTCTTTCTCTAAGTACAAGTACCTGGTGCTTGTCGTGCCAAGGACACGCTTGTGTTTCAGGCATCAGGGGAGGAAAAAGTTAAATGCTACATGCTCACAGTTACAACTTCAACATGCATGGGCAGACTATGGATTGTTTAGGGCCACTAGTTGCAGATTTAAAAGGGATTACAAGAGTGACATTGGGATTTGATCTTCAGCCAGGTTAGGGCCATTAGCTGCGGTCTCCAAGGGGTAACAAGGGACCAAGAAGACCTACAGACGACTATTTAAAGATGCACAGGCAGACAAGGAAAGGGTTACTTAGCTGTACCTGAAAACAAGGGCAATGTAGCTGAAGTAAAAAGGCCTTCTATCCAAATTCCGACTAATATTTGTGCGAGCAGACTAATGGAGAGCATTTAAATCAAAGCTTGGTGTGTTGTGTAATGCAGGTAGGCATGGGGACATCATTGCTGCAGCTAGACATGGTGGGGCAAGATGGCTTTGAATGCATCGTAAACGGTGAGTTGCTCCATAAATGCACTGCTGTCTGTGTGTGAGAGAGGGGGGGTGGGATAGGAGTGAAAGTGAGTATGTAATTTTAGTGAGGAAAAATTCGCAGACCTGAGCCTGATGCCCTCGGACAAAGTTTGGCTCATCGTTAAACATGGTCCAGCGGCTGTCATTTTATGAATGTACTTCCAACATGTCGCTTCTCACAAGACGCTCAGGTATCTTGAGTGCCTCACAGTGACCTTTAGGCATATGTTTCATTTATGATTTAGCCATGACGCTTTTCCTGTGGTAAACATGAAAAATTAGGAGCAAACAAATTCTGTGTTTTGACTGACAAATTGGACGGAGGCCATTGAATCTGGGTGCCACAGTGCTATTTACTTTGCAAGATTTTCTACTTTTTGCCTCAAAAATCTGTTCAAGTGCATTGTAATCAAGCCAGGAAAACAAAAAATGCTTTGGGTGGTGCTGTGCACACAGTTTTGTGGTTTGGAGCCAAGGAAGAGGCGTTAAGAACACTATATGTCTTATTGAGAGGCCCAAAATGCAACAAAGCAGGATCAGAAAACAACCACCAGGAGAGCCAGGATTTGCCAGGATGCGCACTTGTTTTACAGTGTGGGAAGAGCACAAATTGAGAAAGTAATCGCGCAAGAAGACGCGAAAAGCGTTTGAGGCACTGTACACCAGGATTAACTGGGTTGAGGCACTGCACACTGGGATTCACTTGGTGGTGACGCTGCACACTGGGATACACTGGGTTGTGGTACTGTACACTGGGATACATTGGGTTGAGGCACTGTGCACTGGGATACACTGGGTTGAGGCACTGTACAATGGGATGCATTGGGTTGTAGCACTGTACACTGAGGTACACTGGGTTCAGGCACTGTGCACTGGGATACACTTGGTTGAAACACTGTGCACTGGGATACACTGGGTTGAGGCACTGTACAATGGGATGCATTGGGTTCAGGCACTGTACACTGAGGTACACTTGGTTGGAACACTGTGCACTGGGATACACTGGGTTGAGGCACTGTACACTGAGGTACACTGGGTTCAGGCACTGTACACTGGGATACATTGGGTTGAGGCACTGTACACTGGGATACACTGGGTTCAGGCACTGTACACTGAGGTACACTGGGTTCAGGCACTGTACACTGGGATACATTGGGTTGAGGCACTGTACACTGGGATACATTGGGTTGAGGCACTGTACAATGGGATGCATTGGGTTGTAGCACTGTGCACTGGGATACACTTGGTTGAAACACTGTGCACTGGGATGCATTGGGTTGTAGCACTGTACACTGGGATGCATTGGGTTGAAGCACTTTACACTGGGATGCACTGGGTTCAGGCACTGTGCACTGGGATGCACTGTGTTCCACTTACTCAGAACGCAGCAGCAGTAGCTGGACAACTGCTTTTTGATTGAGACCCAATAATACAACTTTCAAGTGTTTTTACTGCTTTTTAGAATTTTGTTTTTTGGGTCGATATCCCCTGAAAATTGCATCTCACAGGCTTGCACTGTTAGGTATTTGTGCACAGAGCGCAGGGTTTTGAAGGGTGGGAATGCGCCATTTAGCAATCCAAGGCCAAGAAATGAAAGACGTGTCATTTTTGGAGGGGCACTTGCTTTGTAAAATTGCCGCCAATTTATGCAGTGGAGCCCACAACTGTAACGCACCACTGGCACACCCTATTGATGGAATTTTTTCTTACGTGATCCTTTTAGGTGCAGGGTGATCCGTAAGTCAAACCCAACTCAAAAAAGCGCCAAAGCACACAGAACCTCACCTCTTGCATTGTAGAGCTGTTTGGATGCAGGGTGATCTATACATCAAACCCACCTCCAAAAAGGTGAAAAAAGACAGCCCAAATTAGGGTGGGTTATGCTCGCAGCGTCTTGCCATGTACTTCCTTTTTGCATGCTTGGGTTCTTTCTGCTCATTCCAGCTTACCAAAAAGTTACACAATGATGATAAGTGCTTTCCTGGAAGTGGCGCCTGACACTGAGCCAGATTATTTTTTAGCCTGGATTGTCCAAGTGTCTCAGCAGGGGACTTCTTTCAAGAGCGCCTGGCCCAATTTGCAAGCGTCTATTTGGAATGATGTCCTGCCTTTTTTGCTGTTTTTTGCTAAAAAATGTAGTCACTACTTTTGCACCCAAGCGCACGAGGTGCAAGCGATTCCAAGCATGGCATTTGCTGTGGCGCTTGTGAGGCCACAGAGGGCTTCCTTAGTATTCAAGTGTCCGGGGAAAATTGAAATTTGCCAGTGACAAGCTTGCCAATAATTGACTTAGAGCCAAGCTTGCCGCTGCTTCTAAGAATCTAAGCTTCCTTGCTTCCCTGCGCGGCTTGAAAATATAATTAAAACACACAGAACCTCACTGCTTGCACGACAGAGACTGACAGCTCAAATGTGCAATCTTTTTCTTCAACCAATTGGTTGATTTGTTAGAGTTTGTTTGGTAGGAACAGCAGCAGTAAGCGCCAAGATGTTTACAACTTCTAGTATTGTAATGCATCATGATCTGCCTCTTATTTGTGCTGTAGCACGTAAGCACCCAACAACGTGCATGCTTGCAGTGGACTACTCCAAGGAAGCTGTTCGCCAGCAACAGGAAGCTCACAAGCATATACCACAGTTGGTGTACATGGTGAGGTGGGGCAAATGAACTGTAGTGCTTTGAGGGATTGGTGACACAAAGCTCATACCATGTGGTACTTTGCTTCAGAGTACCATGTGGTATGAGCTTTGGCATTCTCTGCGCATGCATCAATGCATTCAGACCAACCTTGATCATGCATTGCAAGTGTGCCTTAGATAATTATGTATTTCCAATGAGCGTGGGTGTTCTGCGCATGCATCAATGCACACAGACCAAACGTGATCAAGCATTGCAAGCGTGCCTTAAAGTGTTACTTCATTTCATTTAATGTGGATGTTCTGCGCATACACCACTGCAGGCAGACCCAGCGAGGTCAAGCTTTTGTACCTTGCATGCATACTAAGATCATGTTGATTGCGGAGTGTGCCTCACATCAATGCTTTGTGTATGTTCAATGAGGCACAGAGCGGACCATGGGTGTGCCCATGTGCACGCGCCCACCCACACCCTCATGGCCCCTTCCCCTATTCACACACACACACATGCACATGCACATGGACAGGAGGGTGATGTGCGTCGCTTGACAGCCAATGCCCTGCTCCAGCCAAGCAGCTTCGTGGGTGTGCTGGACAAGGGCACTATGGACGCTCTCCTGTGAGTCAGACTCACTGGTTGCTTGAGTGTGAGTGTGCATGCGTTGAACACTTGTAACAATGGAAGCTGTCTGTTGGCTTGTTGCTGAGGCGTAAGCAGCACAAGCGTGTCGGAGGATGGGTGTACCATAGGAAATCTATGTCACTGCGCAAACATGTTGTTTTTTGCGATGAGCAGAGACTGCGTCCACGGAAACATACAATTGTTTTGAGGGTGCGCAGTAGCGTAAGGTCGTTTAATTAAGTTTTTGGACTTAAAAGTACAAGTGGACAAGAGTGCCCCACTCGACCCGCCCCTGGCCTTTCCTCAGCAGCCCTCCCTCGCAAGCAGCAGCTTCTCTGCAGCACTAAAGAGGAATCTTTACAGCCGCAAAACCAGTAAGAAGCACATGCAAGCAGGGGAAGCAGAGGGGAAGAAAGTAGTGGCAGCATGCTACGCAGAGGGGAGCAGGGTCCCCATTGCAGCAAAAAGAAAATCTACGCAACCGGTAAACACCTCAAGCGTTCTATTAAGGAAAGGGCAGGACCCCACCACCAACAGGGCTTGAACTTGGGACCCCCCACCGCCTAGACGAGGACAAGAATACGACTTGGCCTTAAATCCCAGGGCTTCCCGGGGCCAAAGCAACAATAAAGCAAATGACTTCAGTTATATGAAAGGGGTTTGAGCAGGGTCAGGAGATGGACGGAAACAAGAAGGTCTGTTGCATGTCCATGACTGGCAGGCGTCTAGAGGCTGAGCAAGGGTTCAGAACTGGGCTGGATTGCTTTGAGCTTACCTCAACTTGTTTTAATGCTCATGAACTTGCACGGAATCTGTAAAGTGATGCCTATTTTGCTTTTTAGGGGCCCCTGCGCGGTTTATGCACAGTTTTTTGGGGGGCGCATGACTGATAAGTAGTTACAAAATTAAGTATTTTTTGGGAGTGCAGGGTGAGTCTATTCTCTATGGTGCTTTGATGTTTAAAAAGGGTAAATGTTCATATGAACCTGAAGTATATCTGATCAATTCAAGTGTGATCAAGTTCACAAGCGCCTAGTCATGTGTTGTCAAGTGCTGACTCAGATTGTTGCTTTTATTATGCGCACAAGAAAATAGGTTGCATGAGTCCTGCATGTGTTTCATTTCAAGCAAAACGCGTCTATGTGTCTGTGTATGCATTTTAGTGCGTGCGAGCATGCGTGTGTGAGTGCATGTACGTGCATACCGTCCAGAGATTAAGCCATCCCGCACCCAATCTAACAAAATTAATTTTTGAATCCCGCTGTAATCCCGCAGCCCTTTAAATAATCATTTTGTATTCCTCACGTTCCCGCAGGGGCAAATGGCCCCCTCTTGCCCACAAGTGTCCCCCTCATGCCTGCACACTATCCAGGTGTCCAGCGCATGCATGGGGAGTAAGAGTTGTTGGCTTACGGGGGTGCCCAGGCTTGCGCTTGGCTGCTTCTGCACGCTGTTGCGCAAGCACTTCCGGGAACTTCTTTCTTTCTGCTTTCTGCTTCTCCTCCCGCTGCCTCTCAGTGATGGGTGGGGGGGCTTGAAAAAGGTTTGCAGACCTAGCGGATGGCGCCCCTCTGGGGCTTCGGGGCCTTCCTCGCTCATGACCCCTCGATTTTCTCAAAAATATATATCATTTTTTCAATCTTGCATTCATCTCGCAGCCCGTAAAATAGATATCTTTTTGGGATGCGCGCAGCCATCCCACACCTCTCAAAAGCATTGTTTCTGCGGGATGATTAACTTTCTGGACGGTATGTGTGTATGTAGCGCATGAGTTTGTGTTTGTGTTTGTGTGTGTGTTTTCACGCGTGCAAATGTGTGCGAGCAAGCATGCATGTGTATGCGCGCGCATGTGTACGTGTGTGTGTTTAGTCGCAAGCGTGAGCTACTTTCACTCCAAGCATCGTGCAAGGCAATTTTTAAGCGCTCCCCTATAAAGCAAACAATCATTCAACTACATGATCGTGTGGAAAAAGGTGATTCCACAGATGCTTTTTGATGATGGGCGGGTCAAGACAGTTCGAAACCCAAGATGGCCCTTCAATCATGTAGAGTGTTCCACTGCCTGCTTAGTTTCTCTGTCTGTTTTACAGATTTCTCACTGTTCCCCCTCTCTCTGTAACCTCCTTTCGCTTTGGTAGCCTCTGTTATTAAAATGCAAGCAGGGTGTTTTGTGCATGAAGAGAATTGTCCAAGACTTTGATGGACACGGATAAAGCATGCCATGATGGATGCTTTCCATTGCATAGGCTTAGGATTATCTGTGCTTGCACGGCTGTCAACGGTCTGTCATGCCTTATGCATTTTGTGACATCCGGTCTTGAATAAGGTTGTGTATGTTTTGTATGCGTGAGGTGCACTTTGGCAAGCATTATGTACCAACCAGGCCTCTAAATCATATCATGTGAATGCAAAATAAAAGGAGAAAACAATATGTTGGCAAAACACCTGCATCATTTGGAAAAAGGCAGCCTGCATGCATTCTTTACAGGTGTGGAGAAAGGGACACCGAGGACTCTGAAGAGATGCTCGCAGAAGTATACAAGGTGCTACAGCCAGGGGGGGTGTATTTGCAACTCACTCATGCAGAGCCCTGCTCACGGCTAAGGTAAGCAACACCAGTGAAGGACGCTGCAACCTTCCTTTTGTGATGTGATCTGGCAACCCTCCTTTGTTGTGCACTGATGGAATGGCATTTTGCGTGATGGGCAGGAAAGCTTAGGTCTCCTGGGTTGATTATGTGGTTTAGGTTGCATGAAGGCAAGAAACCCCAGGTCTCCTGGGTTGCTTTTGTGGTTTAGGTTGCATTAAGGCAGGAAAACACAGGTCTCCTGGTCTGCATGCATGGAATCTTTTACGTAGGGGCAGGAAACCTCAGGTCTTATGGTTTACATATGTGATTGAGGGTATGAGACACAACTGGTTGGAATGCATCATGGACCTGGCTTGTATGGTATCTTGGCATCACTCTGATGAAGATAAACGCCTGCTTCTTTTTTCACATGAATGGCAGCCATGACCTCAATCACATGTATCATATTTTCATGGACATCCGCATGCTGCCACTGTCTTCACAGATACTTGATGCAGCGCCCTCAATCTCCATGGGCATGTGTGGAAGTGTGGGAAGTGGGCCACACCGGAACGAGTCATGGACCGTACCCAATAAAAGAGGGGCTTGATCCAGACATTCTACCGACAAAGCGGGAGCTCTTCAGCCATTGGTTCTATGCATGCAAGAAGGCTGGCTAGTCCTGCCTAAGTGTGTGTGTCTTTTTTAAGATAAAGTACAGTTGATAGAGGGGCTGGTGAGCTACATTTCCGAGCACGTGTTTGCCTAAGATGCAAATGTCTATGTGCTCAGCTATTCAAAGCGTATATAGGGGTCCGTACTTTGCCATGCCATAATTTGCAAGAAGAATGATTACAAAAGCTCCCAGAAAAAGCCCTTAAGGTGCTGGCTTTGTAATCATGGAAAGATGAAGTGATGATCGGCTCGCATAGCACAACTTCCGAATTCCTGCACGTGCATCAAACAGAACTAAAACCCCCTTATTTTTGACAATGTTATTTCCCTAAGAAATGTAGACTTACATCAAGCCGTCCTGTTGCGATAATGGTTACCTCTTGCTATGCCAAACACACTTCTTTTTTTCCTTCTTCCTCCTTGTCATGCCTTGTTTTTACGCAGCAGACACAGCACCTCACAGGGGACGAGCTCAGCCTCCCAGGTTAGACAGCCCCATCAACTGAATGCCAACCAGCGGCACTTGATTGAGATTGATCATTGTGAAGGCACAAGGCCTGGGCATCAGTTGGAGGCTGCACAGCAGCATCATGCTTAAAGAAAGAAAAGAAAGACCACGCTTACCAAGTCCGGCCGCATGCATTAAGGAAAGGTCAACTGTCCTGAAAGGCAGGACTGTCAGGCAGGCCCTGTCCAGCATGCTTAAGACCCACCCCTAAGCCTTAGGGAAGGGAAGGGAACTTGGAGGGTTACATAGCTGTACCTGCCTGTGGGGGCAGCTTAGCTGAAGCAAAACGTGCCTGTAACCGAACCAGTCCAACCTAAAAACAATATTAGCTAGGGGCTTGGTCACAGCATTTCAGGCATGCAGACACGAAGTTGGCTAAACCTAGGACATCAGCCTGGTTCATGAAGTCTCCAAGGCGCGATGCACTGCTTGGGGGTGCAGAGCTAAAAAGGTGCTGGGATTGAGTGCGCAGTTCTGTTAAATCCTGAGATGGGCAATCCAGGAAAAAACGCTCTTCGTCTTGTACAGCCTGAGCCTTAGCATGCTCCCCAACATCCCAGCATGGGCCCCCCCGCTTCCCTACGAGAGGAGCATGCTGACCTATGTAAGAATATTAGTGGGAAAGCTGTAATATTACACGCTGTTTTTCTGGGTTATGCGAAGATACGTGGCCTGGTGCCCAGTTAGAAGCCTCACAGCAACAACACAAACAACTGTGCAAACAACTTCAAGGTGCTGAGATCACTCTCCACACAATCCTTCTGGGTGTGGGTGGGACTATCTATACTGCCCATACCCTCCAGTGGATCAATTAAAAGAAGTAGGGATTGACCTGCAAAGGTCCACTAAGCTAGCACGAAAGCTTCATGCCCTCTCTGTGCAATATGCGCAAAAACTTACCTCTACTAGCCATGCATTGAAATCAAAAACACTCAATATAACTCTGGTACCCTTAGGCTGCTTGCTTCCAGGAACCCACCAGACCTACACTAACTTCCCTCTTATCCTCTGGTGAGGGAGACTCACAATTCTTTGAACCAATGTGCCTCCTTAATTGATGTAGGGGGTGTTCTCACTGCCTTTGTAGTTTTTCTTTTTCTTCTGCCAGTGGGTGTTGGTGGGACTCGTTGTAATGAACATACCACAGATAAAACCAAAAAATGGGGCCTTGATCAGCAACAAGCTAGCTAGCGTGCATGTAAACTCCATGCACATTCTGTAAAGTATGCTACATGTCACGCAAGGTCAGCATCAGTTATGCCTTACTGTTTTCAAAAGGCATATCACTCTACCAAGCTTGTAATTACCCAGAGGGGGCTATCTGAGCATATGCCCAAATATGCTCCTTTTTGCATTTAAAGTGCGCCCACCCACAGCCACTTCATCTGATTGGGACAATTTTTGCTCTGAAGTGTAGCTGGCGTTACAAGCTACTAGAGCATATGCTCAGATTCGTGTAAGTCGCCCTGTGTGCTGAGATAGACTGGGCCAAAGCTCAATAGGGCACGTAAACCCTAATTTAGTCCGATTTTGGCTGAAATTGCCACATAACACCAACCACTGAGTCTTTTCACTCCATTTCTTTTGCAATGCTATTTTTATGTTACAAGGACCCCCAAATCATCAAAAATCACCCAATTTGGTGTAGTGGGTGGTCATATATGGACTCCATAACTCGGAGTTAAGGTGGTGAAAAGTAGGGTTCACACCGCAGCTACTTGGGATGCTTCCCGTTCCTGGCAGTTTACAAACTCTTGGTATATAGAAAGGTACCAAAGGAACCAAGTTTGAAAACTGCCCGTTACGGGACGCCTATGCAAAGGAGCATGTAAAAACACCTGATTTTAAGCCTCAGATAGCCCCCTCTGGTAATTACCGCTGTTAAATCTACTAGGCATTATAACCACCAGGCGTGCTATTGAAAACAGCAATACTCCTCACAGTCAAATTCTGGAGCTGGATGCTTCTAGCAAGGGAAAGTTTCCTCTGCCTACACAATTCTTTTTTTTCATGCTTTGCTGTGCTTTGAAGGGACCGTTCCTAACGTGGCATGAGTGGGCAATGAAGTTAGCGCCCTACGCTCTTCCATCCATGAATTTAAAAAGTGGCCTATGAAGGCCGAACAAAAGTGGACATTCAACTTGCAGAATTCAATTGAAATCTGTGAGAGCATTCGTCATAACAACTCATCGTGAAACGAGAAGTTTTGCAGACAGTCGCCCCCAGGAACAACCCCCCCTTTCTTCCCTCCAGGGCAAACTGTGTCTCAGCGTTTTTCAACTGTCACTCAGCGTTTTTCAACCATTTCTCAGCACCCCCTGCACCATTTCTAGACCTGAAAGATGCGTTGGATGGCTGGTTTTGTGCTTTACAAGAGAGTGTCAAGATGGTCGATGAGGTGCAGTGTGTGATCAGCAAGAGCGGAAAAAAGATTTCTAGAAGTGGAAGCGGTCCAAACCTGATGTCACGCCTCATCAGCTTCATCAATCCGCGACCTGGAATTTTAAAAACCATTTATATCTGGTCCACAACTCTGGTGCACACCAGGCCCAAGTTTCCGCCCTCAACCAACAAGAACGATGGGTGGAAGGGGTTGAACCAGCGTGCCAAATTTTAGGCACACCACCGATTGAGGCCACTTAAGTTTCATTTCAATATTCATGTGGTACGCGACTGTGCCGAAAATCAGGGGATTCAGATGCAGGGACGAATACTGACGTCACGGGTGGACGAGACACACTCCCGACTGGAGCATAGTTGAGGGTCGCACAAGGTGATTTCCACATTTACAACGCATCCATAAGCTGGGAATGAGCTATGAAGCACAACTAGTGAGATTTAGATTGGATCTGCTGAGGGTAGCAACCTTTTCTCCATGCAGTCAGCGTGCATGGGCAAATTCCAGCAGCAGAGGGTCAAAGAGCGCAATGCACGGCCCAAGGTTCAGGTAGAGGCCAAGCTCAAGCGTCAGGCGCAGAATGCTGTATGGAAGGCAAAACATAAAGAGAAGAAAGTAGCATCACTTGCAACAGCGGCAGCAGCAGAGCAGCAGCAGGAGCAGCAGCAGGAGCAGCAGCATCATGGAGACAGACAGCAGAGGGCAGGGCAGCATTCGGTAGTCTCCAGGCAGCGCCGCTAGCCTCCACCCATCCAGAAGCGGCACGGCAGACCTAAGGGGCAGAAGCAGCAGAAGCAGCCTCCACGCAGGCATCTGGCAGCACAAAAAGCAACATGGGGGACATCAATGCAAGAGCAGCGGCAGCAGCGCACAGAAAAAGCACAGGAAGATGCAGCAGTGCCTGTGCACAAGAGGCGCAAGCAGATCTGTCTAGACGGGCACAAGCAGGGCTGCTGACTACTGGCATCGGGGCAAGCATCATGGCGTCGCCCTCATCATGGAGGTGCGCAAAGGGCTGGGCAAGGGGGAGGACAAAGAAGCAACTGGGTACTTGCAATACCATGGATTCAAAGTATGAGCCCAAAGATTCGAAACCAAGTGTGACTGCTCAAGCGCCTTGTGCGCAATCAGCTTGCTTCACCAAAAGCTTCAGTTTGCATGGTGCTGAGAAGAAGAAACCTGCAGCTGCGGGCTGAACATTAGGGACTTCCTAAGTGTGCCTGCTTGCAAGGAGTGCAATCGCTCTGTAATGCACATGCACTTGCAGCAAGTCGGGCTGTCAGACCTGCTGCTGCACCAGGAGATGGCAGAAGCAGAAGCAGCAAATGTGCAGAAGATGAAGCCAGCAGTTGGGCTAGGGAGGCAGAGGGCAGGGACGCAACAGGCCTCCAAGGTAGGTAAAAGTCCATGTATTTCTCCACCGTCACATCACAACTTTTCTTGCATTAGTCGGACCTGTGCCTGTGGAGCATTTGGCTGTGCTACATAGATCATGCTTGCGCATCTGAGCTAATCCTGCGGACATGATTGGCTGCCTGAAATTTTAGTTGCACGTGCTTACCCATGTATGCAAGCGCACACATCAGTGCACAAATCAGATCAATCTAATACAGAAAATCTGATTCTGCACCGTGTGCAAATGTAGGCAGCAGTGCAAACTGTTCTCCTGTGCCAAGAGCAGCTAGAGCAGGGGATCGCGAGGGGCTTGCGCTCCAGGTTGGCAAGCTTCCTCAAGGTGCCTGCTGCAGCTGTTTCAGCAGCAGCAAGGGAATGAGACCAGCCAGCACAGCAGCCCAAAGGCACCAAGCGCAAGGTGACCCTGGCACAGATTAGGGAGCTCCGAGCTCCCAAAACTCACGCACCTCGAGGTGCGTCAGTTCTGGGAGCTGGTGTCCAAGCCCTCACCGTGAAGTGCTGACTTTAGGTGTTATCGTGTGGTTCCGGTGGGTCCGAGCGGCAAGCGCAATGTGGTGCAGCGCACTGTGCGCTACCTGGAGCCTTCGTTCAACTCAGCCTTCCTGCTGTACTGGGAAGAGAAGGCTGCAGAGCAGGACCTGTGGGCCCTGCATCATCATCAGCAGCAGCAGGAGCAGGTGCTCAATGAGGGGATGGAGGACTCGGAGCAGCTTCAGGAGGAGGGTTTGGGGGGGAAAGACAAGAAGCAGGTCAGCCTGCACCACCAGTTGGCAAGAACAAGTTCTTGGAGCTGAGGCCAAAGTGGGTGCAGCGCATGAAAGCCTGCCACAGAACGGTGTGTGTCTGACGTCCATGGTGGAGGCCCTTGCAGGCAGGTTGAATGCTTTTGAAGCG
Organism: Dunaliella primolecta; assembly: GCA_914767535.2. Lineage (NCBI taxonomy): Eukaryota > Viridiplantae > Chlorophyta > Chlorophyceae > Chlamydomonadales > Dunaliellaceae > Dunaliella > Dunaliella primolecta. Next base: position 12,768,160 of record OU611755.1, read on the forward strand.
TAACAATGTTGGAACAGGCTACTAGCATAGTATGCGTTGTTAGGGATGTAGCAAATCAGCATTGCTGAGATGGGGCATTGTTTTTTGCATGCTTTTTGCTTGGCTTTCTGGAAGTTCTTTTGCATGTTTTGTTGCCATGTCTTTCCTGGATGTTTTTGGCATGCTTTTTTGGCATGCCTTTCCTGGATGCTTTTTTTGCATGCTTTTTTGAACAGAAAAGCAAAACTACGTAGGCAGAGGAAACTCTCCCTACATCAATAAAGGAAAAGGGGACACATTGGCTCAGAAGAGCCTTGAATCCCCTCCACCACGGAGCTACAAAAAGAGGATTCTAATGGGGTTCTGGAGGGTTATTGGAAGCACCAGGCTCCATAACCTGGCTGCGAGAAGTAATATTGTTTTCAATAGCACGCCTAGTGGTAACAAGCTTGTCGGCATACGTGACAGAATGGGCATGAAGTTTGCAAGCAAGTTTATTGGCGCGTTGGTGGTCAAGTCCCAGTTGTTTAAACTGGTTAAGGGTGTGCTCAGTGTAGCAGGTCCCACCAACACCCAAAAGGATGGTGTGGAGAGTCACAACTTTAGCATTAATGATTTTGCAGAGGTCTGCATGCTGCCGCTGTGCCGCCTCCAACTGCTGTCCAGGCCTCGTGTCTTCACAGTACTTGATTTCAATCAAGTGCGCATGCGCTGGTTTACATTCAGTTGGCGGGGTTGCCTCACGCGGTTGGCAGTTGTGGCCCTCAGTGTGGGGTTGTGTCTGCTGCGTAACACATGATGGTGTGAGCAGGAGGTAGAAGGAGAAGAAGTGGGTTTGGATTTTTAGGGAGTGATCAGTTTAGCATCAGGACGGCTGGAGGTGAATCTATATCTCTTAGAAAAATATATTGGAAAGAGGTAAGGGGGTATAATTTTGTTTAATGCGTGTGCAGGAATTTGAAGGCTGTGGTGGGCCAACCTATCACCACTCCCTATGTCTATGTTAACCAAACCTGCTCCCCAAGGGTTTTTGCTAAGAGCTTTGATGACCATTCTTCCAGCAACATTGTAGCGTTCAGTTTTCATGCTGGAGATAATATGATTTTGGCTGCCTGAAAGCATGTGGAGTGCGCTGTCTAATTGATGAAAGCCTGGGAGAGGGCATAGTGGGTCAGTAGACCTTTTGAAACGAACCGCATGTTTTTGGTTATAGAGGGTGCCAGTGCGATATTGTAAGATGGTGCGCTTCATGGGTGTGGATATACAGGACATGTTCCTAAAGGCATTGCTGATTTTCTTATCTACATGTGGTAACAAACTCTGATAATATGACTAGTAGCCTGTTTTGGGGTTGGCATATCCAAGTCTGTGTTTTGTATGCATATGAGACTTGAGAGCATTTTGAACATTGGGGAGGTAGGTGATTTTAGGATTGGGTGTACGAGCTGTGGATGTCCCAGCATTGTGTTCTTTTTTTCCCTCTTTGGCTAACCAAAATATATGAGAAAAGGGATTTCCGCCGGGGCCTGCGCTAGGGATCCCGGTATCAGCCACATAATTATTGGCTTGGCTTGCTTGATATTTTGCAATAGCATCTGCACATTCGTTACCAGCAATGCCAGCATGAGATTTTACTTTGTAGAAACGAATATTGGTTTGTGAGTTGCTAATGAGGGTAGATATGGTTTTTAGGACATCCCCTTGAATATGTTGTTTGTGCTTCTCTGGGTAAATAAGTTGTTTACGTATTTGATGAAGAGAGGTGAGACTGTCTGAAGCAATGTGTGAATAAGAGTGTGTGATGGCAGCAGCAATTGCTGCTAATTCAACTCGACATATGGTGTTGGTAATTCCAGCACCATTGGGCTCGACAAAACTTCTGCTATCGGTGAGAGGACAGTAGACTCCTGCTCCAATTTCTTGTTTGCCATTCTGGATTTGACAACTACCATCAGTGTAAGCCCATGTCCTCCAGTCAGGGACTTTTAGCTTGAGGGTTGGACTAGATTGCTTAGGTACAAAAAGTTCTTCCTGATTACCTACGTGTGGAGAGGTAAGATATCTAGATATTTGTTGTTTGTCAGAGGGGAGGCGTTAACATTTATTGAATCCAGGCATATCAGCATGCATTGTATTGAGAGTAGAATGGGTGCCTATACTGCGCAGCTTCCAGTTAACTTCTGGTACAGCCGAAGCCAGGCCTTGTAGCCAAGCTGGGTTATGATTGTTTAAATGAATCCTTGCAGCTGTGTTCCAGACTGCAATCATTTGTAGGTCCCAGGTGTGCTGAGAAAGGGGTATTTCCTGGTTGATGGAGGATTGTGGATCGTTGTAGCAAAGGTTGGTACGAGCGATGGTTCCAAGTTCACAACAGAGATGTGGATAGGCAGTGATGAGTTTGGAATAGGGGTTAGTTATCATGTGTTGTCCCCATACAGGGAGGAACATGAAAGTAGCAGTGGCCTCTGTGTTGAGAATGGCTGAGTAGATAGCATGGCGTAAGGCCTGAGTCATAGATTCCTCGTTGTAAATGGGATGGCAGACAGAGAAACCGGAATATCTGGATGAGAGGGAGTTATGATGGGCACCAAAGAGAGTGTCTCGGGGGTCAATGCTCCAGTAATGTTGGAATTGTGGGTTGTGGTCAAGAGGGGAGGCCATTTTTCTTGAGTTACCAGGGCCCATTCTTTGAGGGCAGTGTGGATGGGTGTTGGCAGGGCCCGCGAAAAGGAGTCTTTAATCTTTTTACTAGCGTACTTGTTTTCTAGCATAGTCTTGCGAGAAAGGAGCCCCTGCAGCTCAAATGCAAAGCTAGTAGGAGCAGGTATTATGGCTTCATGCAAGCCTGCAAGCTTGGCCCTATAGAAAGCCTTGTAAAGGAGTTGAAAGCGGCTAGGGGTCATCATCCCAACAAATTTACCTTGCGTGTTGTAAATGCATGCCATGTATGCTTTGTAAATTTCTGGGAGGAGAAGGGGAGGTGGAGCATGAGGGTTGGGGCTTTGTGATTCAGTGTCTAGTGATGTTTGATTGGGGTTTTGTTTTACTTTGTACTTGACAAGGTCAATGTTATGCGGCCAAAATTCACAGCAACCAGTGGGTTTAATGTCTAATATTGGGTTGGTGGGGTGTGTGTCTAAGGTAATTTTATTGCGTAGTTCTGTGTCTAGTTTTTGCCTCCGAGTGTTAATAGCGTGAGGCTTATCAAAGCCTTGTCTTTCAAGGTTAGAAAGGACAGAGTCTGCTGTGGGTTGGGAAAGGTCTGGTTCGCTCTGCTTGGCTTCAAAGTCGAGCAGACGCTGTTGGAATTTAGGCCATGTCTCTTTAGTTTCCTCAGGCTCCCAGGAGGGCATCCAAGTGACCTTTGTGAGCTCTTCTCTAGACTAACATCCACTGTCAATTTGCTGTGCATTGTTAAGGCCTGCGCAGGCGGGACAAGCCCATGTGTCAGCTGCATCTATCTCTTGTCTTTGCCCCTTGCTTTTTTGGCAAGCCTTTCCTGGGTGTTTTTTTGCTTGATCTCCTTCTGCATGTGTGTTTTGACTGTCCCTCTTAATGATGAGCACGTGTTTGAAATCTCCAGATCAGCTACCACTTTCTCAATCCTGGACTACCCTTCTGCTTCAAGTGTGAGCAAGCACCTTGAACTGCCACAGCCACAGCACAGCACCAGACAGAATCCCGCACCCCACACCCATGGCTAGCACACTGGTGAGTAGCTCAGGCAGCCCCGCCAAGCGTCAAGAGGAGTAGTGGGAGCTCTGTCACCCTGCGGGCAGCATGGGTGGAGCAGGCGGCAGCACAGGTGGTGCAGGCAGCAGCACAAGAGGCGCAAGCAGCAGCTGGGAAGGGGATGAGAGCAGGAGTATGCCAAGCCTGCTTGGGACACAGGGCGAGCCTTGCACACAGGGCCAGCTGCCAAACCCTCTCACCCCCTCCTCGCTGGCAGCAGCATGCATGTGCCACCAGTAGATAAAGGCAACCCCCATCTCTCATGTGCCCTTGGTGAGTGCGATTACTGTAGCCCTGCCAAGCTGCTGCCCTTGGTCAAGCCAGGTGCGCCAGTCAATATGCCCATCAAGTGGAGAGACTAGCAGCTAGTCAGTGAGGGAGGGGGGGGGGGGAGCTTAGCAGCAAGAGCACGCAGTTGGTGACGAAAACGAAAACGTCATCCCTTGCAGATCTAGCTTGGGATGTGGTGCATGAGCTCCCCGCCTTCGTTCTGCACCGGCACACAGCGCACCACCAGCATCGGGCATTTCAGCAGCATACTCAGCTGGCTCCCACAATTCCTGGCCTACTTGTGCTGAGCTGCAATCATTGCACTGCCAGCTTTTCTGCATAATGATTATGCAGAGAAGCTGGCAGTGCTGCACACAGGTGATGTGATGTGATGGGCAATGGACAATAAAGCATGTCTGGACCTGGTGGCTTCCAAACGCACTGTGTTTGGGCATGTCCATATAGATTGCGGTTGGGAATAAAGAAACTTGAAGACTTGCTGGTGAGCGTGCGCATGGCGCATGGCGCTGTGATGTACTTGAAGAGTTGCTGGAGTGTGATGATCATGATTTTAGAAAACGCCACGTATCACAGTGTCTCTGACCATGCTCACCACCAAGCCCAACAGATCAGCCAGCAGCATTCCTTAAATCAAACCACGACACTTCTGCGCCCACAGTAGAGATGATGGCTGGGCATTGGAGCAGCAAACAGATCAGCCTGTTTGTGGTGTGCCTGTACAGCAAGTATGGGCAGGAGACCTACTGCATACTGTCAGATCTCCAGAAACAGAACAGCAAGACAGCCCAAGCGTGCTTGGAGATGATCGTGGAGCACTGGGCAAGGAAGCATGGCGTCTCTATCCTTGCAGCTTCAGTCTGTATGCTACCAGATCATGCATCCCCTGGCCCATCCACAGCCTCTGGCCCATCCACAGTGGAAGGTTTGACACTTCCTTTGCAGGATCATCGAAGCGCTAAGGTTCGGTGTTGGGCCCTTGTTAATTCTGTTCTGCTAGTAAAGTCCCATGCATGAAGGCATGGAGCTGGGACGTTTGACTAACAGGTGCTTAGGAACTTCCCTTACAGTAACTTACTCTTTTGTGAGTCCTCTGCTTTGAAGAAGCAGGTGATTCACAAAACAGTAAGTAACTGCAAGGGAAGTTCCTGAGCACCTGTTAGTCAAACCTTCCACCTGTTAGTCAAACCTTTCGCACAGCCACCCCCCTTGACCCTTCTCCAGCCACAGCCCCCCTCCAAAGCATCCACTCCTCATCCACTGCTCAGCCAGCAAACCCAGCATCCGCCATGCCGCCGCAGCAACTGCAGCAAGTGGTGTGCTGGAGTGATGGCTCCACGGGACAATTCAAGGGCTGCCCTGCCGTCATCCTGCACCGACAGCTGGCATGCCAGCTGGGCGCTCCCCTGATGTGGTGCTATGGTCCCACAGCCCACTTTAAGGGCAGACATGGTAGCAAAGGCACGGCTATGAAGCGTGGCCTGGCTCAGGCCATCCAGGCAGGGCAGTCAGCGTCCAACCTGCTGAATCGCACCTCCCAGCTGCAAGTGTATGCCTCCCAGCACCTAGCCACTCCAGCTAGCCAGCAGGGGCTGAGCACAGCCGACCGTGACCGCGCACCTGTGAAGGAGCGCACTTTCATGCTGCTGGGGAGTGCTCAAGTGGAGGCAGCCCTGTCAGATCCTGAGCGCACGCAGCTGGAGGAGCAGCGACTTATCAGTGGGCCCACAGGCATCCACAGCTGGCATCTGATACTATTTTCCAGCAGCAGGGAATGCTGGCATGCATTGTACCAGGAGTTGGCATGCACATGCAGCTCGTGCTTGCATGGGGTTGGTACAGAGGAGTGTGCAGCACCCAGCAAGGTGCCTGCATGGAAGCAGCTGCAGCTGTTCAGGGTCTCACAGCTGGAGTTCCAGGTGTTCCAGGGACTGAGGCAGGCAGGGCATGAGGTGGGGGCTGGGGGGCTGGGGGGAGACTCCCAGCAAGATCTCAAGGGCTGGTTGAAGTTCATGAAGCAGATGTATCCTGCTTTTAACCTCAATGCCAACAGAAACAAGCAGCTACTTGAGAAGGCCAACAACTTTCTACAATCGCTGCAAGCTGCTTGGGGAGGCCAGCAGGGCTCTGTAGCATGATCAAGGTGCAGCAGATGCAGCCTGATGAGGCCAACAGCTTCCTGCAATTGCTGGGATGAGCCTGCGCATGTGTGACAGGTCTGGGCAACCCAGCACAGCGCCGGCGCCGCAGCTGCCAGCTGGCAAAGTAACCTTGAACAACTGACTGTGCAAACAGTCTCCAGCAGATAAGATGAGCGCATGCTGAATGACCTTTCACCTGACGCTGACGCTCGGCTGTGTGGCAGTTGGTTCTCATCTTTTTGGTTGTGCACAGCCGACTTTAAAGCTGACTTGAAATTTGCGGCTGCCTCTCTTTGCTGGTTTTGCTGCTTGCTTGCGCCTGGAGCCCTGTCAAGTCTCCTCCTTTGCTCTCAAACACTTGAGCATGTTCCAGATCCTAGAAATTGCAGGTATCTAGGCTGCAGAGGAGGGCAGCAGAAAAAGAAACTCGCAGCAGCAGCTTAAGCAATAGCGTAATCATCTTAAGATTTATGTAAGAAATCAATTTTAGGAAAGAATGGGCCGAAAAATAGCCAGGTTCGGGGTATTAAAAAAGTGAAAATGAGAGTCAAGGCGAGGCGGTGATTGCGTCTCAGGGACATTCCAAAGCAATCATTTGAACACCCTAAGTGCACATAAGGGCATAAGTCTTGCCGGGAAACTAAGGGAGACAGTTCGGGGGCATTGTTCATGGGGCCGGCCAGTCATTGCACAAATACGATATTCAATTGCTGTGATGCAAACCAATTATATTTTACAAAACAATTGTAAGGATGCTGCTGCCAGACAACCCTCTAAGTGATCACAAGCCCTCTAAGTGATCACAAAGTACTCTAAAGAATCCCTCAAATGGTGAGCATATACGCAAACCGCTGCATTTCTCTTGTATAAGTGCACGCACGCATGTGTGCGCGCGCACACACACGCGCACACACACACACACACACACACACACACACATGCACACGCACACACACACACACGCATGCGCGCGCACGCACACACACATACACACACACACACGCATGCGCGCGCGCACACACACACACACACACACACACACACACACACACATACACACACGCGCACACACACACACACACACACACACACACACACACACACACACACACACACACACACACACAAACACACAAACACACACACACACACACACAGCACGCACGCACACACACAACACACACATACACACACGCGCGCACACACAAGCACACACACACAACAGACACACGCACACACACACAGACGCAAACGCAGACGCACGCACACACACACACACACACACACACACACACACACACACACACGCATGTATACAACACACATACACACATATGCAATGATGTGAAAATTGCATGTAATCATTTTGAGAAGTTCGTGTGCAATGAAAGCTCACAATCTTAAATCTTTACCAGCCTAGCTTTTGAAATGCCAGCTAAAGAGCCTATCGTTAATCATTCCTGCCCAAACTTGCAAATTTTATGCTTGTAGGTTAGCTGCAGAGCAGTCCTTTTGGCAGGAGGTTTTGCAAGTGATGATTCCGCTCCTGCAAGTCCTGGCAAGGTGTGTATTCTTCAAGACTGCTGCTACTCTTGGACCATAAGTGGCAAGGAATAAGTTGGATGAAGGCCAACTTCAAGTATCAGATCTGCCATGAATTTGCGTACAACCTATTGCTAGTACTGTGGATAGCTACGTGTCCTCGCATCATCTTGCTGCTCCCCTAAAAACGCATTTGCCACAAACACACACGCACACACACACACACACACACACACACACACACACACACACACACACACACACACACACACAGGTGGGGCTACTTATGACTCCTCGAAGGAGAAATTTTGACAGACCAAAGCCAAGCAACAAAGCCCTGGAGCCGTTCGCAGGGAGCATGGCACTCGTGTAAGTGTGTTGCCTGATGGAAGCTTATGGCAACATCGTTTTGACAGCGTTGCCTGTATCATTCAGTAGACTTACACCTGCACTGTTTTAACCAGGGCAGCAGCACTTGAGTATTGCATTGTCTCTAATGGCCTGCTTGTTAAAGAGTTCCAGCAAGTGACCCAATTTTTGAGCATGGGTAGATTAGTGTGCCAGATGCTTCTCATGGCTTCACAATTTTTCTACCTAAATTTCAAAAGCAAAATGTAGCAAAGCATGATTTTGCAAGTCTTTTACTGCATAAAGTGCGAGAAGTCTCTGTTTTCTACAGAATTGATGGTGTTTATGGCTAGCTCGGGTCAACAACTTAATGAGCTTGTAGCAGCCGACACAGTGACAATGATATTGCTCATGCGCAGGAATACACACCAATGTCTGAAAGCGCTGCAATTGTGATGTGTTGAAAAGCAATTTTATCATGGTGTGTGTGCTGCCCCATTCATTGTGATGTGTTGGAAAGCAACCCTGGCAACGTTTGTGCTGCTTTAGTCAATTGTGATGTGTTAAAAAAAATTATCATTGTATGTGCTGCCCTGATTTAGGGGCCTGAGAGCTTACAAATACTGTGAATTGCAGGACATGAGCTACACATGTACCATGCCCCACACATGCACACCACGCCACCACACAGGCATATAATACAAGCACTGTCAGCTGCCAAGCGGCTGCAGCCTCTGGCAGAGTCATTCTCCCTGGTTGTCAACAAGTGTGACCTTCCGCTGTTTTACCAGACAGGAAATGCAGAGACAGGCGATTTAATGCCCGAACTTGCTGGTAAGATATACCGGAACATCTCATGCCTGCCCAGCTTTCCTTGCATGTCATTCAAAGTGTTGAAGTGGTACCAAATGTTAAAGTTTGAAATTGTTTTTTTTAAGGTTTTCAAGTTTTCTTGAAGTGTTTCTTTCTGAAGTCATTTTGACGCCAGAGGGAGCCTTAACGTGGGACAAAGTTTTTCAATTTGTTTCTGCTTCTATTTTTGGCAAAACATAGACCCTCCGTCTCAATCAGGCTGATTCTGTGCATGTTGGTGAAGCATGCAGCGCTTTTGGATCATGCTGGTTTTGATTTTCTGGTATGCACGTTGTTAAATGGCAGCAACTGTGCACAGGAGCACTTGCAACAGCACTTCCTTACTGTGTGCCAGCTAAATGTACGTGCATATGCTACTCATCTGGGTGCAGCCAGTGGTCCCGGGGAACTATAGAATTGTTGGTTTTCCAAGCATCTAAATGGTTGTGCATCTAGACTTAAAAACAGTAAAAACAGCAGTGGTCCCTGCATGCTGCAAGCAGGCAAGCTCTTGATGTAAGCAAAACAAACAGGTTTGCCTGCGTACTTGCCTGATGCAGCCAGTATAGTCCCTGCCTGCTTCATACAGGCAAGCTCTTGATGTAAGCAAAACGAGCAGGTTCGCCTGCCTGCTGGCCTACCAAATGTACATGCATATGCGTACTTGCCTGATACAGCCAGTATAGTCCCTGCCTGCTTCATACAGGCAAGCTCTTGATGTAAGCAAAACAAGCAGTTTCGCCTGCCTGCTGGCCTATCAAATGTACATGCATTTGCGTACTTGCCTGATGCAGCCAGTATAGTCCGTGCCTGCTTCATGCAGGCAAGCTTATGCTGTTAGCAAAAGGAGCAGAACCATCTGCCTGCCTGCCTGGCTGGTGTACATATACCCAGGCTTTTCATCATGAATTAGCCATGCATGATGCATGCAGACATGGGCCTGACCTCAGCCAACATCATCAGCAACGATGCGCAATCTGCTACTGAGTGGTTGGGTGAGCTGGAAGACCTGCAGCTGGCCATCCGCCAAATAGGTAAGCCATGTGATGTCAATGTGCCTAACTGTCAAAAAGGCTTTAGCTCGTGGTGGTGGTGATGGTGCTGCTGCTACTCGTCGCAAGGGCTTCAGGCTTTGGTGGTGGTGGTGGTAGTGGTGGTAGTGGTGGTGGTGGCAGTGCTGCTTGCCACAAAGGCCAAAGGCCTCAGATCGTGTGAGAGGTTGTGGTGGTGCTGCTGCTGCTTGTTGCAAGGGCTTCAGGTTGTGGTGGTAATGGTGGTAGTGATTGTGTTGCTGCCAGGCATGAATGATGTTAGGGATATTTGCAGTGACGCGCAACCTGCCTGGAGGTGGATGGGTGATGGATGAGTGGCATGACCACGCAATTTGCCTGGAGGTGGATGAGTGGCATGACCAGCAGCCTGTGTTATGTGGCAGTAGGCAGCCTGTATGCTTGTAGAGAGGATGGGTGTGTGGATGAGTGGCGTGACCCGCAGCAGACCCGCTTTGGAAAGGCAGCTCACTCATGGCAGGAAGCAGCAGCAGCAGCAGCAGCAGCCTCAGTATCTAATAGGGAGCAAGGCGCTTATGCAACCTGTCGCATCCTGCCAACTACCTATCATGCCAACTTCCATAGTCTGCCACAACCTGCCATAATCCTGCCACGTTCCTATCCTGCCATCTGCTGCCATCTGCCGCAATCTGCCACTCGTGCAACCTGCTGCATCCTGCCAACTGCCTATCATGCCAACTTCCATAGTCTGCCACAACCTGCCATAACCCTACCACCTTCCCACTCTGCCATCTGCTGCCATCAGCCGCAATCTGCCACTCGTGCAGCCTGCCACGATTTGCCAATTTCATGCATTGCAACCATTGGCCCATAGAGGCAGGGTTCAGAAGAGGTCTGGTGCTTGCATGATAATTGACTGATAACTCTACACTCAACCGAGGCTCTCCTTTCCTCATTTTCTCAGTCTTCTTCTTCTAGCTCCTGCGCTCCCTCACTCATGGTGCAAAGGTTCAAAAATACGCAACAGCCCATAGCTATCCGTTCGCTGCCTTCTTGGCTTGCCTGGGCTCCTTAGAGCATGGAAATTTTCACAGGTGGTCTTTTTGCCTCTCTCTTGCCATTCCAGGCTCACAGCTCCCTGTCCTCGCCCTGTCAGCACCCGCATTCACAGTCCTGCCAGGGTATAACATGCAGAGGATTGTAGAGCACAGCTTCATCAGGTATGCTGCTTCATCGACCTGCATGCAAGCGCAGAGAAAACCCAACAAAGAAGAACTGCGATCGATATAGTGCAGGCATGCGCACATCGCCTTCTGCACTCGATTTGTTTAAAGTGTGTTCCAACACCAGAGTCAATGGCCACCAGAGCCATCTAGCAAGAATGGAATTTGTGTTATTTGCATTTGATGCATGTCCACAGCGTCATTAAAGACAGCAGGCAGGTGGGATTCGTTAGCTCACACCTAATGGTGAAGGGAAGCGAGTGCCCTTGGACGGGGGGATGCAGGTGTTGGCATGGGACTGTTGTCCATGGCATCAACATCTCACCCTACTTAACATCTCCTGCCATGGCATTGACATGGCACTAACATGGCATTAACATGACACTAACATGGCAATGTGTTGACATGGCACTGACATGGCCATGGCATACACATCTCACCCTAATTAACATCCCCTGCCATGGCATTAATCTGGCACTGACTAGGAATGTTCAAAGACAGGGACTTGAATTCCAAAGGATAGTGAATGTCCTTGGCCCAGGATTTGGTTGAGTTGTTTCACAAATCATGAATGTGTGAGAGGAGAGTTTGAATCTAGAGCCGCTTGTATAATTCCTTTTCCCTTCCCTTTTTCCATTTCCTGCATTTGTGCGTACGTATGCGCGCGCGACAATTGATCTAAAAAATGAATGCCTGTGTTTGTCCCGTGCAACGTAGGTTCATGATGCCTGTGCTTGCCCTGTACAATTTAGCATGATGATGCTTGCTGATGCCTGTAGTTGCCACATGCAACTGAGCTTGCTGATGCTTGCTGTTGCTCGTGTTTGCCCTTTGCAGCTTAGCTTGTTGGTGCCTGTGTTTGCACTAGGCCATGTAGCGTCTTAATGCTTGCTTATACCTGTGCTTGCCCTGTGCAATTTAGTTTGTTGGTACCTGTGTTTGCCCTAGGCAAACACAATGGTTTGCAGGCCAGGCCTGTTTTGCCACAAAAGCACTGCCACAATTCACCTATGCAATCAGGGTTCTTATTGACTATCGTTCCAACTGAGCACGCGTCCAGTAATCCACATGGTTCCAAGTACAAGAACGCATGCACCTCAATCGCCTCATGGCTTGAAATGCAGGGAACCCTGATACCAAGCTGGTTTTATTTTAAGGCAATGCCTACCAATGAACATCTTCCCCAGGAAAAGCCCGCAACGCCGTACGTTCCTGTGATTGTGGCCTTTGAATTTAAGCATGCATATCTTGTTTATCCTGTTCAGTTGTAGTTGGCATATCACAGGATAGAAGGTATGCTCCTCCAGTGCCTCTCTTGCTGCCATCCTTATATCCCTTACCCCTTCCCCCTTCCTGGTTGCAGAAATCGGGATGTTATTGCCACCCGCACATGGGGCCCTTCCGATGCTGCCCTCACAACTCCTCTTCCTGCCTCCCCTCAAAAAAAGGGCAGCCCAGTCAATACTGGCCTGTTCAGCACCACCATGGAAGGGGATGAGATGGCACAGAGTGGCATGCATCGCTTGAATGGATCCTTGGGTGCAAGCAATGGGAGTGGCGAGCACGCCCATCCAAATGTGGCTTTGGCGCATGCAGCAGACACGACTGTGATGCCCCCACTCAGGTCAATTGAGCTCGGTGAGTAAAGTCGTGGCTTTTGCATATGCGGCAGATGCCACTGTGATGCCCCCGCTCAGGTCAATTGAGCTCGGTAGGAAAAGTTGTGGCTTGTGCACGTGCGGCACACACCACTGTGATGCCCCCGCTTAGGTCGATAGAGCTAGGTATGAGAATTTGTGGCTTTTGCACGTGCGGCATACGCCGCTGTGATGCCCCCGCTCAGGTCAATAGAGCTCGCTGGGTAAATGAGAGGAGTGTGAAGGGAGGGGCAATTGCCTTGTTATTCAAAATGGGAGTGGGCAAGGAGTCATGGACACAATGTGTGAAGGGGATGGTGCATTCAAAGATGCAGGGGTAAGGTTGCACAGTCTGTGTGCGATGGTCCTATTCCGATTGTTGTACATCATCCATGCGCATGGGCCATGCTAGTCTTTGCTGTTTTTTTTCTATATGTTTATACACTGCGTCTTGAATGACAAGTATGTAATGGTCTATGTACTACATGGACAATGTCTTGTAGATATTGCAGAGGTGATGCTTTTGTAGAATCTTCGGGGGTTTGTTGGTTGGATTGAGGATGTACAGTGGAGGCTATTTGTTACCATATGTTAGGCAAAATCAAGTGATGTGTGCTCATTGACCCATAGTGCGGACTGCATACAGCAGACGTACCACAAATGTCTCCCAGGGCAACAAATGGGCCTAATCGGCAAAAAAGGGATTTTAAAAGAAGGGCACTGCCCATATTGTTTAAATACAAACGCATGGTCATGAGGTGCATGAGGAGCATTGGCAAGCACAAACGGTAGCGTTAAGATGTTGGTGTTGAAATACGAAAGCATATCCTTGAGGTGCATGGTTGCATTGGCAAGCACAAACGTTAGTATTGAGACGTTAATGTTGAGATACAAACGCCCGGTCATGAGGTGCATTGGCAAGCACATGCATTGCTGTTGTTTTGCTGTTCGTTCATGATCACATGAAAAGGAGCTGCGCTTTGGGGTATGCATGAGCGCATTAGAGCCATCACAATGTTGCCAGCCCTTAAACAGCTTTGCTACCAAATGTGATGGCGGGATTCCAGAAAAATTGAAGAGCGAATGACGATGCCCAATTCCGTGTTGTATCACTATACTCACACTGCTACAGTAAGCTGGTGTCATTGGGAAGTCCAGTTGGCGAGGGGAATCTGTCTCAGGCCTTGGCTCTTTTGAGCAAGGCAAACAGCTTTCACACGAGCCTGTTTCCTTTATATTGCCAAGAGTCTGTAGCATTGTTCAAGAAACTGTAATGACGTGGCCAAAACCGAGGCTTTTATCAAAAACACTGCAAAGGTCACAGCTGACCTACAAGCTGGGAACACGTCCTCCTGGGAACAGCCCAAGTGCTGCCTCGCATCTTTTGTGGGAACTAAGAGCAATCAATTATTTGCATGACTATTAAGAAGCGTACGCTTTGGTGTTGCAGGTGTTTTTCAATCCTTGTCTGCCTTTTCTGATATGCAGCCCAACCTGAATGTCCCTCTCAGGGCCGTGATTTGTCTTCAGTGCTCATTTTCCTGTAATCTGCCTTGCTTATTTTCTGGCCACCTCTCAGTCAACTTCCGTTCTGCATTTTGCTGATGGCCTCTTTTGTATTGTGCTGATGGCCTGTATTCCCAGGTGTAACCCCATATTTGGGTGACGTCATTGCTGAACCAATCCTGCTGTTGAAAGCAGCGTCAATTGCCAGTGTGGTAGCGCCTGCCAGAGGTCCCTACACTACCCTTGTAGAATTTGCATCTCGTAATCACCAGGTGTGTGTGTATGTGTGTGTGCTTGCTTGCATGTGTATAAGCTGGAATGCATTGGCTCTGGAGAAGGCAGAAATCTCACGCCAAAAATGTCGCATCTTCCAGGCTATACAGTTCGGAGGCTCCTGCTGCATCAGTGCTATACCATCAATGCATCATTTACTTTTTACTGCATCATTACGTTGCTACATCACATTTTGCATCAAAGCTTTTTTTGCTGCATCGATGCTATACCATCAATGTATCAGATACTTTTTTCTGCATCATCACATCGCTACATTACATTTTGCATCATAGCTTTTTTTACTGCATCAGTGCTCCATTTTCATTTCACCTTTTACCGCGTTGCATCATTATACCTTTACTGCATCATCACAATCATCACGTCACTGCATTACAGTTTGCATTGCTACACCTTTTACTGCATCAGCGGTCTGTTTTTTTTCGGGGGCTCCTGTACAATTCTTCCATTTCCGTTCATCAGTTTTCCAGTTGTTTTAGCCTCATGCCAATAGGGCCTTCCAACCCAGTGAGCTCTGCTTTTCATCCTTGTCAATTGAAATTGCACCTGTCCTCTTGAGCTGCTGGAAAAAATAATTGGATGCTGCCCATTGCTGCTATGGGGTGGATGATTCTACATACAAAGCATGCTGGAGGCATCGTATTATGGTGCAGGAAGTTATGACGCAGGAAGTCATATGCAGGACCTCTGACTGCACCTTTTGCTAAACAATAAAAAGTGTGCTGGAAAAGCCCAATTATGCCAGGTCAAAGCAAGCAAGCAAAAGCAAGCAAGCAAGCAAGGTTGCAGCCAAGGTCAAAGCATGCTGAACGCCTCCGACTGCAAATCTAAGTGTGTGCACCTCTCTTCCACCTCAACTTTGCACATTGCACTTCCCTCAAATTAGGTACACCAAGTGCGGCATTACCCTTTGTGTGTGGCATTGCATAAGTATGGCATTGTTTTGTGTTTGACCTTGTGTGAGTGGCACCTTGTAAGTAGCGCAGTGTGATTGGTATTGTGTGGATGGCATCATTTAGATAGCATGTGAATCGCATTGTATGGATGATGTGCGAGTGAGTTGAGTGAATGGCTCTGTGGAGAGGAGGTGTGTGCTTGCAGTCTTGTTGGTGAGCACTTTCATGGACTTCAATCGTTCTCACTGCCAAAATGAACAGGCAAGTGGAAAGAAATCTCAGGCTCTGCGTACATCTTTTGCTTTCTGGGCACTGTATGTTGCGCTGATTTCTGTATTGTGTACTTGGCCAGGCTGGACCAAGCAAGCAAGTGCGAGCACACGCGCATGTGCGCGCACACATTCACACACACACATACACACGTACTCAAACAGCATACACAGTGCTTCACAAGTTCCGGTGTAAGAGGCACACCAGTTCCAAACTTGTGATGCCTATTGCTTTTTGCCTGCTTTGACATAGAAATATCAATATTCCAATATCATGCCCTTTGCCTGCCTCTGCAGCTCTCCCTTCACAGCATAGATGTAGGCCCTGGCTACATTCCCTTAGCGCACAGCTCATGCGAGTATGCAAGAAGGTGTGCGGCGGGGGGGAGTGTGTGTGTTTGTGGCGTTTAGAATGGAGATGTTATGGCACCAATTCAAAAACGGTCAGTCCTGGATGCTCCAAAATCCTTCACAGCCTGGAGTGTGGGAATATAGGCTTGTCAAATGTATTTTCCTTGTCATGGTGGAGGTCTGTAAAGCAATCAACTGCTTTTGGTGTTCGGTAAGTTGTTGATATTGGACTTTCCTATTGCAATCCCAATGCTGTGTGCTCCGTGCACAAATTATTCTTGCTTTTTTGCCCATGGTATTTCCTCCTCGCAAATTAAAAACATTTGACGTGGCGTTGAAATGTTTGGTATCCCTGTAGCTTATACCTTCCCTTCTCAATGAAGAGTGAAGCGCCCAGTTTCAGCATGGAAAACGTAACACTTCCCATCCTCAGCCACTTCCGTCCTCAACATTAAAATTGCAGCATTCTTCATCCTCATCATGAAAAGGGTCATCCAGACTCTTGTACTGCGAGTGAGCATGCGCCACTTCAAAAAACTAATAACTCTTGAAAATTTCCTCAATTTCCTGCTCTGCATCTCCACTTATTTTCTACTCCTTGACTGCCTTTCCCTGCGCTGCCTCAAAACCTCCCAATGCCCCTCCCTGTCGCAGGTGGATGACCTTCTTTAAGGAGAACTGCCGGCCTAGTGGCAACAGCTTCCTGCAGCAGGTAAAACTGTGCGATATGTATAACCTATATATCATATATTATTGCATTGGCGTATGTTTTTTATTACAAAATAAAACAACATAGGAGACGTTGCACCCAGCCCAGTCGCATGCCTGGCTTGCAATTTGCCCGTCAGACATTTTCAGTCGTTGACATTTGCTTGTCAGCCAGTCATTTAATTGCATTGGGGGTTGATTTTTTATACCTGCTTGCGTACTCATGTAGAAGTGTGTTTGAACAGTATTATGCAATTTTTTTAAGCTTCTGGAGCGTGTTTTTGTCTCTTCATGTCACATTCATTCTACATCTTGTCAACTTGTCAATGCTGATGCCAGAGTTATGACAAATGCGGCAGGCCCTATCATGCATTAATGCATTTATGCTCAATGATGCGGCCTGCTCAATTTTGTAACGTGCTCTATTACCGTATGCATCTGTTGCTGTGCGCAGGGACCAGTGGAGCATCTCAGACTGCTCAACTTTGCAATGTGCTCAATTACCGTATGCATTTGTCGCCGTGCATAAGGACCAGTGGAGCATCTCAGCCTGCTTAACTTTGCAACATGCTCAATTTCCATATGCATTTTTTGCTGTGTGCAGGGACCAGTGGAGCATCTCAGACTGCTCAACTTTGCATCGTGCTCAATTTCCGTATGCATTTGTCGCCGTGCATAAGGACCAGTGGAGCATCTCAGACTGCTCAACTTTGTATCGTGCTCAATTACTGTATGCATCTGTTGCTGTGCGCAGGGACCAGTGGAGCATCTCAGACTGCTTAACTTTGCAACATGCTCAATTACCGTATGCATTTGTTGCTGTGCGCAGGGACCAGTGGAGCATCTCAGCAACGAGTTCAACAAGTTGTTCTTTGGGCATGATGTGGTGAGTATGCTCATGACACCTGTACATACCATGTTCACATGCATCAAACCAGCACAGGTTGGCTCTACGCAAATTGTGCGAAGTGAGCGCTTGAAACGTCAATGCAGAGGTAGAACTGTGCAATTGATGTTTCATTGCTTTCTTGCTTGCTAAAAGCTTTCAAGCTGGTTCCTGGCCCTGGTGTTCCTAGCCTCCTGGTGTTCCCGGTCCTGGTGCTCCTTGTCTTGGTGTCCCCGGTCTTGATGATCACAGCGGTCTTGATGATCACAGCGGTCTTGGTGATCACAGCGGTCTTGGTGATCACAGTGGTCTTGGTGATTACAGCCCTGGTGTTCACAGCCCTGTTTCTTAGCCTTGAAGTTTCCAGTCCTGGTTTCTCCAGCCCTGTGTTCTTTGCCTTAATTCTCCCAGTCCTGGTTTTCACAGCCCTGGTACTCCCAGCTTTGTTGTTCACAGTTCTGATGTTCCCGGTCCTGGTGCTTCCAGCCCTGGTACTCCCAGCTTTGGTGTTACAAAGCACTTAATTTCCTCGAGATGAATTGACACCCCGCGTCCTTGCTAGCACCGCCATGGGACCCATTTTAGCAAGGCATTGGTGATCAAGCTGAGATGCACAAGCACACTTTCTGCGACATTTATTGGTGATCGCACAAAGCCCTGGTGGTGCTCAGCTTTCACCAGCAAGCAGCAGAAACAAAATGATGATCATAGTTTCTTGATTCTGCAACCTCATTTCATGGGTGCATCTATTCAATCTGTCTGGTGTGCCTGCTGAGCCAAACAGATGAAATGGCCTGCGGTACTTGTTGAGCAGCTCTGTGCCATTTCATTCAAGTTGCTGCCTGTTGATGCTGGTCTTCTGTGCACAGATGCAACAAGATGGGGAGAAATTACTTTATTTTGGATCAGACTTGGGCACTAGGCGCATGAATAGGGTTGAATGGCATCCCCGCAGAGCCTCATAGAGGGGGAGGCTCTGTTCAGGAATGACAGACACTCTGTGCCAGAGAGAGGCACAAAAGAAAGTAAAACTCCCCCCAAAGGCCCAAATCCCAGACATGCACATAAAACATTCACACACACAAAAATACAAGAATAGGAATAAATGCCAAATGAAGTGCTTTGAGAGGAAGCAAAGGAGCGCCTGTTTGGAAACAGTTGCCTTGTGCCCTCTGTATTTCAAGGGCTGAGGTGATGGCCGATACTGTGTATGTATGAAGCAGCAAAAGGCGCATCAACTTCAGTAGCTTCTAGCACTTTGGAGGAGCTTCCCGGTCTGGCTGATGTGCCTGCTGTGCGTGCACTCTACAGCCTGTGCTAGCAAGCACAGCTGGTCAGACTGAGGCCTCTTGCACATCAAGTACTGCTTACAGCTAGCATGAGCGGGCCAGGAAATTGATTTAGAGAGTGACGCGGGATGACCTGGAGCCAGCAGCTGCTCAAAGACGGTTGCTCAAAGGCTTTGAAAGAGGAAAAATAATCAAATCGGGGAGAGATTGTCATATTGGGTGGTTTGTGGCAAGGGGCGGTCTTGAAGCCACACCGAACTGCTCATGTCCCCAGGGTCATGCTGACATGCCATGAAGCCACATCAAACTGCTCATGTCCCCAGGGTCACGCTGACATGCCATTCCACATTATTTTATGCATTATCTATCATCTTTGAAAAATGTTGTCTTGTTGAGGTGGAATGGATGCTTCTGTGGAAAGTCAATGTTATAACAATAAAAAACCACAGTGGCCCTCTCCATAGAGGAAGAGGCTCTTCAGAGGCTTTGAGAGCTTCTTTGGCAGAATGACAGACCCTTTCTAACCATACCTATGCGTCAAGGAGCTGAGATGTACTACCCGTTACAAAACTATCCACGGATGCAGCAAGGTGTAGGAGAGAAACGGAAAATTGAAAGGGAAATTACACCTTAGTGCCTGCACTCATATTCCATTCTGTTGCCCTGGATCTCCATTGTGTTGATGCAGACTTCAGGCCTCATTTTCTCCGTTCAGCTGCCCTCATAGGTAGACATAGTGGTGTAACTTCACGTTGCTTTATGTGTACATCTGTGCAGATGCAACAAGATGGAGAGATCAAACGGGTGCCGGGACTGAGCGACTTCAAGCTGCCATCCACATTCTACATGACCCAATACAGAAGACAAGCTGCAGATGCCATGCGCTAGTTTTTGCCACATGCTTCTCAGTGGTGATTGGATGAGGACCTGTATCCAGCTTTGTGCTGCAACAATGGGTGCTCGGTCTCAAAGGAAAAGAAAGGGTTATATAGCTGTACCTGCTTACGTGGGCAGTTGAGCTGAAGCGGAAAAGGTGCCTGCAACCAGAAAAACCAGTCCAATCTGGTGATCAAAAACAAAACATGAAACTCAGTCAGCATTTCAGGCACGCTGACACAAACTTGGTTAATCCTAGGGCATCAGCCTGGTTCATGGAGTTTCTAAAACGTGATGCACTACTTGGGGGTGCAGAATTAAACAGGTGCTGGAACTTCCATTGAATTAATTTTTTTAGATCATGAGAAGGGCAATCCAGGATAACATATGTAACATGAAGAAGGGTTTACAAGAAGGGTTTACAAGAAGGGTTTACAATGGTGGCCTACAGCCCAAGACTCTGGCTGATGGCAGCTGGTGAAACAAGCTCAACCAGTATCAAAAATTGAGACCAAGTCTGACACAAATCTAAGAAGTCTGTATGAGTCTTGGTTTAGGAAAGCATTGATCTCAGAATCAGTGATAGTATGATGGCAAGCCAAGAATGGAATAAAGTCAGCGTTTGAGGGCGGAGCAAACACACGCAAAGTCTTAAACATCTCCTCAAAAAGGTCCTTGTATCTCGTGCGTAGCTCAGGCACCTCAGTACATTTGCAAAAGAAAAGCACATGTTTTTCATCCTGGACTTTCCCACACTCACACTTATCACAGATACTTGAACCCCCAAGCCATTTACCAGACTCCACTCTCAAGTGATGAGCACGCAATCTAAATCTGCTAATGTTTCTCAACATTTTGTATCTGTAACATGAAGGTGCTCTTTGTCTTGAACAGTGTGCCGATGCCGATCACGTTGCAATTGCAAGTTCTAAGCTCGCATGGGCACCCATTCCCATGATGCTTTGGTCTCGAGGAAACCTAAGCTGCGTAAGGGTTTACAAGGGGTGGCCTACAGCCCGAGACTCTGGCTGGTCGGTTGCTGGAGTCACAAGCTCTACCAGCGTCAAAAAAATTGAAACCAAAGTCTAACAAAAACGTGTGCAGTTTGACCACGTTTGTGGAACAACAAATGAAGGGGGCAGAGTCTGAAACTGATGCTAAACACATTTGTTGGCTGTGCGGGACAATGCAGGGAACAGATGGTCAAGGCCCTCAAGTTCTGGCGTACACTCAGGTGAAGGTTCACACCCACAATGAGCAGGACTGCACACTTGACAAGAATGACCACACAGTCGCTGTCAACATCCAGCACTGTCCGCATAGACTGTCCATGATGCACACCAAATGCAAGACAATGTTTACAATAGTTACAATGGGGTTTGACCTTCGGCCAGGTAGTTTGGCTGCTCGGCCTGCTTAATTGTTCCAACCGCACAAAAATTACCCATGAGTTTGGAAATAAAACGTTAAAGTGTGATTAGTTTGCTTCTGCAAGAAATAAAAAACATCCTCAGAGCTAGCTTGAGAATAGAAGAAAGCGCCTGATATGCAAGACAAGCAGAGGGGCCGTGCATGCACACATACAGGTTTGACCATAAGATGGCTGCTACAAAACAGGGCTAGGACAAGAGCAGGACTGAAGAGTGAGCCTGTGGTGCACAGCAGACACGCATGGCCCTGGCATGCGTCCGAGATAGACCACAATGCCACTGATCAGCCAGCCCAGACAACAGGACTAAGCTGCGTAAATGTATTACAAGTGCTTCTAATTTTTGCCAGTGCATTTCAGGAAGGAATTTTTAAGTGTGCACATCATGTGATAGGATAGGAAAGAAAAGAAAAAAGTATGCAGGCATTAAAAGGGCTCCCCACGTCAATTAAAGGTAAGAGGATACATAGTACATTAGATAAGGTAAAGTGACATTGTTATATACGCTTACAACTTGGAGGGCAGCTGAGTGGAAGCATTGAGGCATGTTACCTGGAGGACTCCTCGGATGCCATCGGATGCCTAGGGCCGAGGCACCATGTATCACCTCCACCAACTTGGTGGTCTCTTGAAGAGAAACAGAAGAAGGAAGTCGATGGGGATCAGGAGGGTCACTAGCAGTAGCCCGTGCCTGATCTTGGTGATGGTAGTTGAGAGGAGTTTTCTCAACTTGAAGAGCGTGTCTGGTGCTAGCAAGATTATATGCATATTGGACAGAATGAGCATTAAGCTCTAGAAAAAGTTTGGTGGCTGAATGAGCGTCAAGACCGAGCTCTTTCAGAGGCTCCAAAGTGTGAGGGGTGTAGGTAACCCCGCCCACACTTAATAAAATGGTTTGGAGGGTGACTTGGGCAGAGGCCCTTGAAAGACGGCGACAGAGGCGGCGGTGCTGTTGCTTGGAGGCCTCAAGCTGGTTCTTCTTTCTTGGGTTTCTTCAAAACAACACTGTGAAGTTCACAGTATTTGACCTGCACAAGATGGATGTACCGCTGTTCTGGAAGGAGCTGGCTAAGGTGGCGGACCTTGGAAGCAGGTGGAGTGGCTGTGGCCGGCACTGAGTGCTCCCTGTTCCCCTGCAGTACCCCCCCAGCAGTACCCCCCCAGTACTGGTTCAACACCGTACCCAACCCCACCCATCCTACATACCCCACACAGCTCATTGTTGTCTGGAACACACAAGCAAGGGAGACCCTACAAAATGCCAATGAGCGCTGGTTTGAAGAGCTTCAGCACAACGTCCCAGCCCAGTGGTTACCTCTTGCTCGTCCTGCCCCCCCTAAGAACCTGAGCTCCAACCAACGACTCATATCAAACAAATGGAGAAAAAAGTTTTTATCCCTTCCCCTCGAGGTGTCCCTTGAATGCTCACACAAGCACACACAAGCAGTAATAGATCAACATCACACACAAAATACCACCTTCACACCCAAAATTCAGTGTTGGAAAGACATCACTTACACTGATGGTAGCGTCATAAAAGCCAAAAATGATTCCCCCCCACTAGTTGGCCCAGGTGTTTACAAAGCAAGCAAAGAGGGCGACCACCCCTCACCACAAAAACAACTGTACATCAAACCCAATTGCCGTGGCCCAACTAACATAATCAACAGAGCAGAACTGGCTGGCATCCTTGTTGCACTCCAACAGGGCCACACAAACATAGCCACTGACAGTGCGTCCTGTTTGTCCCAAATCTACAGGCAGGTTCTCAATTCAATGTGCTTGCGGACCCACCTGCTTGCAGAGCTCATTCAAGCTATTTCAACCATCATAGAGCGCTCACCACACCAGCTCAACTTCTATAAAGTTAAAGCCCACTCGGGCGTCATTGGCAATGAGGGAGCTGATGCTTGCGCACAAACTGCGGCTCTAATGGATAACACAGATATCTCATTGCCTGATGCCAAGGATCCTTTCCACAACTCCTTTTGGCTATCCGTCAAACCTCCCCGAGGGCACTCCCATACTGTCACACCCCTTTCTTTACCTCACTAACTTGAAAGATAAGCTCAAAACACACATGCATAACAAACACAAACTTGGCTCTGCTGATATACCCAGTTGCTATTACACAAGCTGGCAGTAACTCACACAACCCCCATCTCATAAAAACAATACCAGCACAGGCTTACTTAAGCCATCCCCTAACTTGCTAACCAAAAAAATTAGCAATTCCTTTTGGAGCAACCCCAGGATTACCCTTAAACAACAAATAAACCTCCTCAAGTACCGCACTGGCACAATCTACACCCAGAAACACGCTGTCAGGTTTAATCACACATCTGGGCCCGCCAACTGCCGACTATGCGGCAAGTTGGACAGCATCAATCACACTGTCCTCGGATGCTAACACCCAACATGCCAAGGGATGTTCATAAACAGACACAACACTGCCCTCAGTCTCTGTTGCAAAGCCCTGAGCAAAGGTGCACATGGCTCATTCCTTGTTGCCATGGACGCTTGCTGTAGAGAAAAGCTCCAAGAACAAGGCATTGAAGTCCCTAAAAACATCTTCAGGGAAATTCCTGACTGGGCTTTTCCCAATGGTTCTGGCCCCTCTGCCCGACACCAAAGCTGTCCTGATGCTGTCTTTGTGCGCCCTATCCCAGGGAGAGCGACCCATCTTAACCCTGGGATGATACCTGCCCACGACAGAGATATTCACCTTGTGGAACTTAAATTCTGCCCTGAAACTAACCCCTTACCCAGCCTACGAACAGCTGCTGACCAGCATGTTGGTACCATTTCCAGACTTCGCACCCGTAGTCTCAGAAATCCAAACATAAATAATAAGGTGACCTTGCACACCATTTTACTTGGTGTAGCAGGTACTATTTATAATGACTACACCATCACTCCCCTGGTTGAGCTGGGTCTTACCAGACACAACACAGAAAAATTAGCCTCTCAATTAATTTGCCATGCACTCCAATCATTAACAAAAATAATAAACACCAGGCACTCATTATACTTGCAGGGTTCTTTGGGCAGGGGCGGCACTGGGGGTGAGGCAGTTCAGAGCAGGAGGAGGAGAGTCCACGCCTGCAGGCGCATGGCTGACAGCAACCCGCCAGACCCGTATTAGTTGCTCTCCATTGGTTCATAGCTTGGTTTAGGCTGGGCCTGTGAACCTCCTTGGTGAGGCCCTAGCTAGCTTGCTAGTTGGGGGACCTTTCCTTAATGCTCGCAGCTGGACCTGGCTTGCGTAGTCTTTTCTTTTATTTCCCCTGCGCCCCCCTCTACTTCTTAGCGGATACTGGGAATTGGTCATTCGCACTCTTTTCATAAATTTTGCATCAGGGCGACTATAAGAGAGTCTTGTTTTGTCAGGGAAACAATGAGGGAAGATGTGCTTTAGAAGGGATCTATTTGTGGAGTGTTCAGGGGTCTGCAAATTTTGTAAAGCAAGACGATCTGCTCTGCCAATGTCCATGGAGGCAAGGCCTGTACCAAGAGGGCCTTTGCTGATACCTTTAAGGAGGATTCTGCTAGCAATATTGTGGCGCTTGGTTATCATTTGGTTTCTAATAAGTGAACATGCAAGGCTCGTGAACTTTATAAAGTGGACTGCATGTGTTTGATTGTGCCTTCTGAGCCAATGTGCCTCCTTTTCCTTAATTGATGTAGGAGAGTTTCCTCTGCCTACCTAGTTTTTCTTTTCTTGTCTTTGATTGTAGAGGGTGCCTGTGCGGTATTGAAAGATTGTGCGTTTAATTTGGGTTGAGAGGCAGGGCATGTTCCAAAAGGCAGTGTTGATGCCCTCATTTGCATAAGGTAGAAAACTCTGGCATTAAGTGTTATAGCCTGTCTTACGGTCTGTATGTCCAAGCCTGTGTTTAGCATGCATATGGGATCCCAAAGCACCCTTGAGGTCTTGGAAGTATATCAGCTGGGGAATAGGGGGAAGATTTAGGTGTACTCAGTCTTGATTCTTCCCATTCGGGGCCAAGCATTATTATAGAAGGGGTTGCCGCCTGAGCCAGTGCTAGGGATACCGGTATCAGAAAGAATGTCACCTTCGAGGCTAGCCTGGTACTTAGCGCTTCTATCTGTACATATTCCCAATTATTCCAGTGCAAGATTTGACCTTACACTATAAGTCTTATAGAATAAGATGTGATTTTGGGAGGTACGGGCAAGGTTCAAAATCGTCCTCAGGGTACCTCTTTGTACACTATGTTTGTGCTCCTCTGGGTACAGGATTTGCTTTCTGAGTTGCTGAAGTGAGCTGAGGCTATCCGTGGCAATGCGTATGTGTGTGTATTTGTGAGTGAGCGCGGCAGCAATTGCAGCCAGTTCAGCACATTGTTTTCTTTTTTTCTCCTTTTCTTTGCTTCGTATTCTGAGTCTGTTGAACACAATAATATATCAACAACCATATCCTATGTATTCATGTATGGCTCGCCCGGACGCTACACCTATAAGCAGTGCAAACAGAGGATATAAGACACACACAGTTGCAGCAAAGCGTCTGCATGACACCATGCCCAAGCCTTAAACCGAGTAGCATTACCTCAGTGGCTATGTTTCTGGACCTATCCTAGGCTAGCTGTTTCTAGTTTAGATTTGAGAGCCCTTTACTAAACTAGTAGTGAGACCCTTGCTATTTAGATAATGCTTTTTCTTAATGCCTGCGGCCTATTTGGCTGGCGTAGTCCTTTCTTTTCTTTCCTTGCATTGCCCCAATACTTTTAAGATGAAGCAAAAGGACAATGCTTGCTACGCACCACTCATCGCTCTCGTACTTATGCTGCTCCGCCTTCCGCTATATGAATTTGATTCTTGTTGAACCAGCTTGTCGCTAACCATCTGGTATAAGGGCCGCCCTGGAATTTCGGGCTCTGCCCCTCAGGCTGTCTTTGTTCTTATTGAGATCAGCTTAGCTAAAGAGCAATGCCTTCCAAATGTCAAGTTTACCTAACCAGTTCAGCCTAAGGAGTGCAAGGATGGAAAACGGATGCTCAATCAGAACAACTCAGACTTGCAGAAACTATTTCAGATGAATCTGTCATATCTTTACATGAAAAGATAGGAGGTTCATCATGAGGCAGCCACAGGGTGGAACGTTTCTTACGTTTAGGAATGTGTTACGCAGTAGGCATAGGATCACATGGAGGACCACTACATCTGACCGCATGAGACAGCTTCACCAACTGAATGCAAACTAGCAGCAAGTGCACTTGATTGAAATCAAGTGCTGTAAAGACACGAGGCCTGGACATCAGTTGGAGGTAGCACAGCAGCAACATACAGATCTCTGCAAACTTATTAGTGCAAAATTTGTGACTCTCCGTTCTCCTGGGGTTTGGTGGAACGTGTTATATTGAGCACATCCATATCCATTTGTAAAGAAATGGAGCTAGACCACTTACGTGCCATTAAGCTTGCTCGCAAATATCATGCTCATTCTGTTAGGTATGCCCACAAGCCACAAGCCCAGCTGAGCTTGTTACCAGTAGGCGTGCTATTGAAAAAAAAGCATATATCAAAACCAGATCATGGAGCCAGGTGCTTCCAGTAACCCTTCAAATCCCCACAAGCCCTGTCTGTTCCACATCTTTGTGGTTCAGGGGACTCACGATTCTTTTGAGCCAATGTCACGAGGTGTCTCCTTTTCTTACACCGTGGCATTGATTCAAGAAGCGTTCTCTTTGCCTACGTAATTGTTCAGAGGAGGTAAACTGGCCTAAATTGCTGGACATGCTGTTTCTCTGTTTTCTTTTTCAATTGTAACCATGGAAACCTTTTACTGTTTCATAAAACATCATTCACCAAAAGTTGATGAAAATTGGAGGACTCCAGATCACACTCCTGGCCTCAGATCACCCAAACAGGAGCTCCATATCCACTGTGGGACGGATCTTCACTTTCCAAATTGATATGCTCTTCTCTACTTATCTGAAAATCATGTGGGAACACAGAAGTATACTCCTTTTGGAATCTGAAACTTTCTACAATCCTGATGGAATGCAAGTGGATACACTTTGCATGCTTGTTTCATGGAGAGTGACAGTATGCGTGATGGAAATTGACATTTCTGGACTCAGCAAAAGGTTGTTTTGGTTTGGTTCCAGTCACCTTTTGCTTCAGCTAAGCTGCCCTAGCAGGCAGGTACAGCTTTGTAACCCTATCCTATCCTGCCCTTCACTTCAGGGAAGTTCACGCCATCCGGAGACCGGAAATTTTATTAAAGAATTGGTGATTATAGCCAATTTCCATAAAAAGCACCGAACTAGGGTTTACGTGCACCATTGAGCTTTAGCCCAGTCTATCTCAGCACACAGGGCGACATACAAGAATCTGAGCATATGCTCTCGTAGCTTGTAATGCCAGCTACACTTAAGAGCAAAATTTGTCCCAATCAGATCAAATGGCTGCGGGTGGGAGCACTTTACATGCAAACAAGGAGCATATTTGGGCATATTCTCAGATAGCCCCCTCTGACAAACTATAGCAACATTCGCACAAACACACACACACATACACATGAATGCATGCGCATACATTCACATCTATTACATGTAAATTTTGCTGCAAATTGCTTGGAATGAAATTGCAACATGAAGGATTTGCATATGATACAGTTTCTTGCAGCCCCAATCTCTAGGAGGGGGATGGCCAATGCAGTGCAAACAAATAAAGTGAAAGCCCACACCAGAAATGTAATGAAAGAAAGCGCATATAGTTGGCATGGCAGTTTAAATGTGCAGAACTTTCACAAGCTGTTTGACAGGCACTAGAAAATATCATACAACACACACACAACCCCGGCTAACGCCCCCGGCCGGGCTTTTTTCCTGAAGACTGAAACTGGAAAGAATTTCAGAATTGTTCCGGCAGGTCACCGACGGTCTGGAAACTTTTTAAAAGCTTCTCCGGTAGGACTGGAAATGTCACAAACCCCCTTGAACTTCCCTGCTTCACTTGCAAAGTCATGTTCTTGTAGCCTCCATATGCTACACCTGCCAAGAAAATGAATCAAAAAAGAGAAAGAAGGAAGTCAAAAATTGCAAAACAATTGCAGAGGGGGCCAACTGAGCATGTGCCCAAATATGATCCTTTTTTTATATTTGCGCCTCCTCACAGCCACTTTATTTGATTGAGAAAATTATAGCTCTAAAATGAAGCTGGCGTTACAAGCTACCAGAGCATATGCTCAGATATTTGTAAGTCACCTTGTGTGCTTAGATTGACTGGGCTAAAGCTTACATGGGGCACGTAAAACCTAATGCGGTGCTTATTATGGGGAAATGGCTGAAATTGCCACATAATAACAACCACGGGATCTTTTCACTTCAATGTTTTTTGCAATGGTGTTCTTTTGTTACAAGGACCCCAAAATCACTAAAAACCATCCAATTGGGTAAGGTGGGTGGACAGGTATGGAATTTTGGCGATAACTAGGGTTCACACTGCAGCTAATGTGACATGCTTCCCTTAACTGGCAGTTTTGAAACCCTAGTACTATAGAAAGGGCTACCAGAGGAACCTAAATTTGAAAACTGCTCATTCCGGGACACACATGCGGGGGAGCATGCAAAAAACACCTAATTCTGGGCCTCATTTAGCCCCCCCTGCAAAAATTGCCCTTTTGGGGCTCTCCTTGAGCTAGATTTTCTCCAAGGTAGGTGGCTGAAAATCTGTATGTGATGAACCACAGGGTAGTTTCACTCCATTTCATTGATACAAGGACTATTTTATCTATTTTGTTGCAGTGAGTAGCCTAGAAAGGAGATTAGGTGGTCAACAGATAGGGCCCTAACAGCTAGCTTGTAGCTAGCTTGTTAAACACTCATTCCATAAAGCAAGCCACCTGTGCTGCGTTCTCTTCTCTTTCTTCCCTGCTTTGGGGCTCCTGCAAGATTTTAGAGGATGTAGTGAGGGAGACCCAGGGCTCTTCGTGCCAATGTGTGTCCTTCTTCTTCATAGATGAAAGAAGTACATGCTTTTTTTCTTTCAGATGCAAATGACCCCAATGGAATGCAAACTATGCTGATTCGCTTGGACCTTCAAGTTCAATATTCAGCATAACTTATGCTTCGTGCATAAACTTTATGCACGAAGCACCTAGTCATTAACTTAGCTAAGTCAGAAGTGGTGCATTTCAGCTCGTCAGGTCCCAATTTGCCTGTGTTCCCGGCTGGCGGGGTACTATTGGCCCATAAGGAATCCTTCAAGTTGTCAGCCTGAGTGTCATAACATCCCATGACCAGAATAGGGTACTGCACTGAAGACACTAATCTGTATGCGTCACACTCTCAGCCTGACACTGTGTGCTCTAAGACGAAAGTACTCCTAGCTATTCTGGCGATTTTTAACCTGTACAGCTGGCCAGAATTGTTGCCGGGGACAGGTTCACGCAAAGGTTTCTGAGGCTGAGCCTCTGTGTATGCTGTGCTCTGACTGTGGGATATTTCCTTAATGCACGCTGGTTACGTCCAGCGTAGGCTTTCTTTTCTTTTCTTGCTGCTTGCCTTGACTTCAGTTGCTCCGAGTCCCGTCTGAGTATTGGCCAAGCCAGTCCGTGGTGTTGCCTACGTGCCTTCAGACCTCAGCATCTTGCATGCTGCATGCCCTTCTCGGCTGAACATGGGCTTCTACGACTTAAGCTTAGCATGAGAACATACTCACTTTGGCTTGTGACATACAATGGACTTTATCTGGCGTTTTTCACCTGCAAATCCTTTCTTGCAGCATCAACTTTGTGTCCAAGCTGTTTCTAATTTCCTCTTGCAATGCAGTAAGAAGCTTTTCCCTTTCATGTCTGAGCTTTTGGATTTGCTGTTGGCTGGCTTGGATCAGCCACAGGCTGATCAGCCGAACAGTCTGGTTGAAGGTCTCCCTGTGTAATCTAATCTAATCTTTCTTTCAGAGATGATTTTTCAAAAGGGAATACATTGACCTCAAAAAAGGGGCAGCATTGCTCTTTAAATGTGTTGTCTAAAGCAAGAAATTGAAATACAAAAGGCAAAAGCATGAGTAGGACACCAAAGTGCTGAATTATGAAGTTGCTATAAGCAAAGACAATTTTCAACACCTCTCAGTCTCATACTCTCATACAGATTCACCTCAGCACATATACACTCCCCCCCACCCCACCCCCACCCACCCACACATGCGCGCAAGAGATCTTTGCAAGTAAGGCACACATGGCATACAACTTGAAAAGGCACGCATCGTACATGATGATCAGACAAATTGAAAAGGCGTATGGCTTTCTTGGATCAAGCTACGAAAAAATCGCAACCACAGAAGGAATGGAGGAGGCAATTGGCCATCCATTAAAAAGACGTAATTTGGCGTCATCTGAGAACTCCAGCTTGGAGCCAAGGTCACATACAAGCCATCATGAGCCAGTCCTGCATACCATCGCTTTATTCAGAAAACCTCTCTCAGCTGAGATAAGTCAGAGCTCAAAGAGCTTCGCCTGTGGGATTTCGCTTACCTGAGCTACCTTAGAGCTTGACGAGCTTTGCCTGCATTGCTACAGAAGCACTAGCAGGGTATGGCAAGCCTTGGAGCAGCTCCAATCATGAAGTGCTTTATGGAAGCAAAGAACTTGCTTTTTGTGTGCACCAACGAGAAAGATCAGAACAGCTCCCCAAGTGTGCAGCGCACGCCGCCACCACCCACGTTCTCCAACGTGTCAATGGGGGAATGCACTATGGCGGACACATGACGCAAGATAGCTTCCCGTTGCTGCTCTGTAAACGCGTTGTAAGCCTGGAAGCACAGGACAGTAAGCACCCAGAAACAAGAAAGGGCCATTAATTTTTCCAACCATTGGTAGTTTTATTTACAAAAATGGTCATCAAGATTACGCTGGTTGAGTGCACTCCTGCTGCTGCTTGTTTTTGGCTGCTGCTTGTTGTACACTGGTGCAGCTTGTTGAAATCAAACGGAAAGTCTACGCCAGCCAAAAAGCCGCATGCATGGAAAAAAAGTGTCCATATAACTGCGTCTCGCTGTACACTGGTACTTGCAGAGTGTAGTTTAGTCTGCAGGGGTTCCTGAACAAGCATTTGCGCCCAGCCTTTGCCACCCGAAGCTTCAGCCATGTTCTTTGGCAAAGCCCCAGTCATGGAGCGGAACTCTAGGTTTGCCTGCTTCCTGGTCCTGGTCAAGTTTAGACCTGCTGGCCTAAACACCTGCTGCCCTGTGGCCCGCCCTATGTGCTCCTTGTCCTGAACCTTTGTCTATAGCTTGACAAACTAACTTACTACCTGCACCCCTTATACACATTATTTTTGCAGAACGATGTTGTATTAGTATGGTATGCAGCCCAGGCGCGGCCCGAGGGCGGGGGAGGCTGTGTATGGTGCGGCAAAAAGAAAGTCTGGCAACAAGTTTTGGATAGAAGGGCAAGGCCCAGCCGGCTCGCACCCAGCTAGCCTGCTGCTGAGTCAGCAGCAGGTCCCCTCAATTCCAATCGCGATTAGATTTACAATCCACAGTCTAAAAACTGCATGCGTTGCGTCGGAATGGAGAGCAAAGGCATGGAAGCTTGCTGAGGAGCAGGACTTTTGCATCCCTACCTCGTTGCAGATAAGAGAGTTCCGACGCAGGGCCTGCTGCTTATTTTGCCCTCAGGCATGGTGAAACCAATGCGTGACAAAGCATATCTTGCAAGGCACGCTCTCGGCAATGCTTGCATGCATGCACGCACGCATGCATGTGAAAGGCATGGTGTTGCAAGGCATGGTGCTGTCGTTGCAGGATGGGCCTGGTGTAGGATGGGCCTGGTGTTACAAGACGTGGTGTTGCAAGGCATGGTGTTGCAAGGCATGGCGTTGTTGTTGCAGGATGGGCTTGGTGCAGGATAAGCCTGGTGTTACAAGACGTGGTGTTGCAAGGCATGGTGTTGCAAGGCATGGCGTTGTTGTTGCAGGATGGGCTTGGTGCAGGATAAGCCTGGTGTTACAAGACGTGGTGTTGCAAGGCATGGTGTTGCAAGGCATGGCGTTGTTGTTACAGGATGGGCTTGGTGCAGGATAAGCCTGGTGTTACAAGACGTGGTGTTGCAAGGCATGGTGTTGCAAGGCATGGCGTTGTTGTTACAGGATGGGCTTGGTGCAGGATAAGCCTGGTGTTACAAGACGTGGTGTTGCAAGGCATGGTGTTGCAAGGCATGGCGTTGTTGTTACAGGATGGGCTTGGTGCAGGATAAGCCTGGTGTTACAAGACGTGGTGTTGCAAGGCATGGTGTTGCAAGGCATGGCGTTGTTGTTACAAGATGGGCTTGGTGTAGGATGGGCCTGGTGTTGCAAGGCATGGTGTTGCAAGGCATGGTGTTGCAAGGCATGGCGTTGTTGTTACAGGATGGGCTTGGTGCAGGATAAGCCTGGTGTTGCAAGGCATGGTGTTGCAAGGCATGGTGTTGCAAGGCATGGTGCTGTCGTTGCAGGATGGGCCTGGTGCAGGATAAGCCTGGTGTTGCAAGGCATGGTGTTGCAAGGCATGGTGTTGCAAGGCATGGCGTTGTTGTTGCAGGATGGGCCTGGTGATACAAGACGTGGTGTTGCAAGGCATGGTATTGCAAAGCATGGTGTTGTTGTTGCAGTCATGTGTCTTGCGCTTTTCTCTCTCTTAGAAATCTGGTTGGGCTTGTAACAGCCCCTACCTGCGTGGACATATGGCCATGACCAGCACGCCCCTACACACCTCCTAGCAGTCGTGTGTGTTTGCGCGTTTCTCCCTCTTAGAAATCTGGCTGAGCTTGTAACAACCCCTACCTGCGTGGACATGGCCATGACTGGCACGCCCCTCACATCTTGCAACTCAAGGGCATTTCCACAGAGCGAGTCCATCTGTTCCAGGCTGATCTCCACGACCTCATGTGTTCTGCGCACAAGGCGTGGATTTGCACCCTGACGAGTGAATGAAAGACCCTATGAGGCTGTTCTCCATGACCTCATGCTTTCTGCATAAAGGGCGTGGATTTGCACCTTGGCGAATGAATGAAAGACCCTATGAGGCTGATGACCATGACCTCATGCGTTCTATGCAAAGAGCATGAATACAATCATTACTGAGCGACATAACAAGCCCTGTGCCATACCTGCAAATAATCTAAGGCAAGAGAGAGGAAGACTTAAAACCTGGTGAATGCACTAGGGCCAAGGTCATACATATTTGCTGATTGGGTGGGCAAAGTATAGCCCGACTAACAGGGAGAACGCAGGACTCCTTTATGGATGGAGCAACGCTTGTTGCGCATAGCCATGCAAGCCAAGCAGCAACTGTATCTACAGGGTGAGCCTGGTCTTTGCCATCCCAACCAAGGACAAAACACTTCTGCTGTCTGCCTGAGCAAGAACAAAATACTCCACTTTGGCAGGAATGCACCAAGAAGGGCATGCACATCCGTAATAGAGGGCATGCAATTAAATTTGGCAGCTATGGTGAAGGGCATGCACATCTATGATTGAAGGCTCGCAACCCAATCTGGCAACAAATAACAAAAAAAAGTTAGCACATTGCAAATTTATTTGATACTGGATGGATGTAACTTGCCTAGGAAGCATTGTGTGAGAGTTACACGATGGGATATTCAGAATCCTGTGCACTTTGTTTGATTTGCAGCAAAGTTTCAGCCTAAGAATCGCAGTTAATTTCACTTGTGCGCTCATTCACACTTGCATGATACCAATTGTAATCGATGCGCATGGCATATGTATTATATATATTTTTTATCCCTGCTTCTGAAGGTGTTTTGCTTACCTGCTAAGGGAAGAAAGAAGGCGACTCCTTTCGCTAGTGTCCTGCACGGCAGATAGTGAATAAGCACCAACAAAGATCAGCACTTGCATCTAGAGCACTTTTCTGTGCTCACACATATATACCTCAATCACAGATGAAACGTGCACACATGTTCCTGCACAAACACTGCCTATGGCCAGGCAATGAAATAAGGGAAGGTGAAAACTTGCCTGCCAAGACAAATGGAGATGGCATGGTAGATTGGATGACAGACATTAAAGGAAAGATAAAGCAGTGAAAATTGGGATGACATTGTTTAGGTCTATATATAGCATAGTAAGCAAACAATTGCATAGTAGGCAGAGGATTGCAGAGGAGATTGGGATGGCATATTGGGAAATGTGCTGCCCCGGTTAACAGGGACATCAACAACATGCGCACAGCTTAACAGAGTAGAGGAAGCCTCCACTATAGAAAATTGCATGAGCGGCATGACGTACAAACGCACAAACTTGCATGGGCCGAATAAAGCCACAATTAAAACTTGCATGGGTTGCGCATGATAAGAAAAGAAGAGTCTGCGCCAGCCAGGAGGCTGCGTGCATCAAGGAAGGGTTTTCTAACCAGCAAGTTAGCAAGGGTCTGTGCATGTGCCGCACATGCAAAGCATAGAGAGCACCGGACAACAAAATGCAGTTGGCCTGTTGCTCCTTACAAGCACTGGAGAGCACCGGGAATTGCCACTTTAGCCTCTTACTCTTTTAAAAGCACTGGACAACAAAATGCCACTAGCCTGCCACTCTTTTCCGTTTCCAACACGATGGCACCTGGGTCTGTCACTTGATATGTACTCACATGCTTTTCAGTGATGGGTGCTTTGGTCCTGGTCCTAATTTAATTCATGTACAACCTAGCAGCTTTTTACTAATGCTGGGCTGCACATCGAAGCACACCTCAAGCAAAATCAGCAGGATGGATGCCCTGCAATAACCAAAGCCCGAACAGCACCCTCACACAAAAACGGAGTACCAACATCAATTATGACCTTTGCGACACCACCTCATCATTCTCCAACACTACACATGACTGTAATCATTCTTCAACATCATCTGTGACCAACATCATTTGTGATGTCACCTCATCATTGTCCCACACCGCTTGGGTCCAACATCACTTGTGACCAAGATCATTTGTGATCTCACCTCATCTTTCTCCCACACCGCTTGGGACCGACATCATTCGTGACCAACATCCTTTGCAACCTCACCTCCTTATGTCTATCGTCAGTTGACCCTGCCTTGACCGACTCTGAGCACAGCTGTAATTTGCATCCTCGCGCCAACAAAACAACTCTCTTCAGTGATTTCACCTTGACCGACTCTGAGCACAGCTGAAACTAGCATCCTTGCGCCAACAAAACAACTCTCTTCAGTGATTTCACCTTGACGGACTCCGCGCACACGATTGCCACCCCGCTGCCGATTGCCATCATCACATTGGTGTGGTACACACTCTTGCCTCTCAGATCGGTAGACCTGTGAAATAGTTTGGAGGCAGGCGCTTGTGGCCCATCCCTTGGCACTACCAATCGTCTTTAGAAGAAACAGATGATCAGCATTGCAGTGTAACAAGCACTGCAACATGACGAGCATGCAAATTCTCTCCCACAGGATAATTTGCATGCAAGGTCCTTCCATCCCATCCTGAAAATCGGGAACACAGCCGAACCCAAAAGCTCACCAGGTCTTCCTTTCAAGAAGAAGTTCTTTCTTCTCTCATTTGGAGACTGATTGGGACACCTTGGGTTTGCAGAGAATTTCTGGACCTCT
Source organism: Dunaliella primolecta (assembly GCA_914767535.2). Taxonomy (NCBI): domain Eukaryota; kingdom Viridiplantae; phylum Chlorophyta; class Chlorophyceae; order Chlamydomonadales; family Dunaliellaceae; genus Dunaliella; species Dunaliella primolecta. The sequence continues at coordinate 12,804,001 of OU611755.1, forward strand.
TGGCATTGGCATGCAAGCTTTACTGCGGTCACACCCTAAGGGAACTAGGTCCTAGGTTGGAATTCATTGGGGACTTATTGGGAATCCCTGGGAATCTAGGGCATTCACTCAACCAATCATTGATTGCGTCATATCTGAGCGTTAACAGGCCCTTGGTTGGGTTTGATTGCAGACTTCTTGGGTGTTGCTGGGACTCTGCAATGTTCATTCAATGGATCAAATAATTGATTGGGAGTGTAGTCACATCTGAGGGTCACCAGGTCCTTGGCTGGGATAGATTGGGGACTTGTTGGGTATTGCTGGGATTCATTGGTGTTCCTTGGAAGTAAGATCACACCTGAAGGTCACTAGGTCCTTGTAGCCAAGCTCTGCTGCCCATTTTTCAGCCAAAACGATGTCCGCCCTCTCACTCACATCCACATAGGCGACACCATTGATGCGGTCTATTACCAGAGCACCTGCATCGAATCAACAAAGGCGACACCATTGATGTGGTCTAATACCAGAGCACCTGCATTAGACCCACATAGGTGACAACATTGATGTGGCCTAATACAAGAGCGTCTGCATTGGCAATGGAGACGTTTAACAATTGCTTGCCTGTATCATGAGCACGCGAGAGAAGCATGACACAGGAAAAAGCATCCATAGTTGTAACTTGTTGTATTCCATAGTTGTAGCATATTTAGCCTAAGAACTACAGAAGCTGTCACTCTTTTCAGGCCGGTGAACAGATAACCTAAGCTGGCACTGTATTCCATGCTGAACACTCAGTTTCAAGGTAGCATGGATTCATCTGAAATATGGCCTGACAGCATACTCATGATTTCCACTCGCTGTACAAAACAAAAAGCATGCAACCTTTTGCATTGTGCTCACGCTTCCCACCAAATGCTCACACACTTCTTTGTGGTTGTCTATCACATAAATTAATTAGCACAAGGCACTTCTAAACGACATCTCTGATCAAATGAGCACAAAGACCATCCCCTGCCAATTTGACTTTTGGGTTTGAATTTGGATCTTTCTTCACTCCTGATGGTCAAGGAAATCTATGTTTTGTAAGGCAGTAAGGGAGCTAACTCCATGAGCAAGTAACCGTCAAAACTATTATGGACCAAGAAACAAAAGAAATCAACGCACACATACACACACATACACCACACCTGTGCCCTCAAAGTGCAGACCCTTTGCTTCATAATCACTGTAGTCGATCAGGCGTTCGTAACCCCTCAGCTTCAATGCGTAGATCATGTCTGCTCTGCGCTCAGCTGCCCGATTTGGATGCTGCAAACAAGACGAGGGAGAACAAGCACGAGAGAAAGGTCATTGTGTAAAAAACATTTTATTGCATCAGGCATCACCATGCATCAACATGCTTTTCCCTCACTCTTCCTGAGAGTTTCCATGCTGCTTCTCATTTTTCCTTCCTCCTCCTTTCTTCTCTGTACCTTCCCTCCTGAGGCCTCACATGTGGAATGCATTTGCAGTTGCTCATGATTTGCACATTGATGCTCATGATGAACCCAGTGCAACCTTAGATGGTTATTGCATCCCTGGCGTAAAGCATGAGCGTATTTTTACCTACAACTTTCTGAGGCCCCACTCGCTTGTGCTCTTCCAGTTGCTTTTGACCAGCACAGCATTGCTCGTGATCACACACACGCGCACACTCACAAACACAAACCTTAATGGAGTACAGTACAGGCTCAAACACTTGCTAAGTGCTTTTCCAGCTGCTTTTGCTGATCACACACGCTCAGACACACAGACCTCAATGCAGTACAGTACAGTACGAGAGAGTTCCTTTCCAACCCCCTGATGCCTTCCCTGCTGGGTATGTTGAACTAGGTGCTGGGGACGCAGAAATCTGGAGTGCCATGAGCCGGGCTGACCCCGCACTTTGATGGGGTACAGCACCAGCGTGCTCTTGTCCAGATTCAGCTTCATTGTGTCCTAAAAATAATCTTCAGCTTGCATGAAGTAACACGTACCTTCATAGGGTACAGCACCAGCGTGCTCTTGTCCAGATACAGCTTCAATGTGTCCTAAAATAATCTTCAGCTTGCCTGGAGTAACATGTACCTTCATAGGGCACAGCACCAGAGTGCTCTTGTCCAGATTCAGCTTCAATGTGTCCTAAAAATAATCTTCAGCTTGCATGAAGTAACACGTACCTTCATAGGGTACAGCACCAGCGTGCTCTTGTCCAGATTCAGCTTCAATGTGTCCTAAAATCAATCTTCAGCTTGCCTGGAGTAACACGTACCTTCATAGGGTACAGCACCAGAGTGCTCTTGTCCAGATTCAGCTTCAATGTGTCCTAAAACCATTCTTCAGCTTGCCTGAAGTAACACGTACCTTCATAGGGTACAGCACCAGAGTGCTCTTGGCCACCCCCCCTGAGGCCTCCCCTGCTGGGTGCGTGGAGAACCAATTGTTGGGGAAGCAGGCGTCCGGAGTGCCGTGGGCCAGGCTGTGCTCAAACAGATGGACCTGCAGGCACAGAGCAGCAGAGGGGCTGTATGCATGTGTGTGTGTATGTGTGTGTGTGTCCAGCATTGCTCAAACAGATTGACCTGTCGGCACAGAGCAGCAGAGAGGTATGCATGCATGCATGTGTGTGTAATTGTTGAGAGGTTGCTTATGTACTCGGTGGCACGATCTACGCTTCAATGGAGTTTGACTGGTACAAATGACAGAACCAGGAGCACAAGACCATACTGTTTAGGAGTGCACCAAAGCTGCTTGCGACTCAGCAATGTTGGTCTGAGACAAATCCTCACAACTTGGATACTCCTGGCAATGGTTGAAGCGTAGAGGGGCCCTATAAGGACCACTACCACGAGGATCAACAACAGCAGCAGCACCGCCACCACCACGATCACCAGCAGCAGCAGCAGCAGCAGCACCACCACCACCACCACCACCACCATGATCACCAGCAGCAGCAGCAACAGCAGCAGCACCACCACCATAATCACCAGCAGCAGCGACAGCAGCAAGAAGCTGAACCTCTCGCACCTTCACGCCAGCCACCTCCCTAAGTTGATGGTGCAGCTCCGCAAACTCATACAGGACCTGCACGTGAGGTTGTGGGTGGGGCAAAAGTGTGTTTTGACCATTGAGCTACAGGTGTCAGTAGTTGCACACTCAAAAAGGTTGGACCACATAAAGGGACATTTTGAAGGCTGATGCTATAAGCACACATGCCTCTTGTTCTGACTCCATGCCACAAAGGCACCTCTTGTTCTGACTCCATGCCACAAATACACTTCTTGCTCTGACTCCATGCCACAAATACACAGGGCGGAACGCAGCCTTCCAGGTAGAGCTCACAATATACCTGACCTGTGTGATATCCTGCTGCTTTGCACACACGTGCCTGCACACACATGCCTCACCTGATGTGTGAGATTCCTACTGCCTGGCCCTGGTTTGGGGGCCACGTGCATGAAGCTGTTGTCCTGCGCAAATCATTGAAACCAACACAAGAGGAAGTGTAAATTGCATACTCCTCATTCTATACAGTACAGGCCCCCTCCCCGCCCTCCCCCCCCCCCTCTCTCTCTCTCTCTCCTCTCTCTCTCTCTCTCTCTCTCTCTCTCTCTCTCTCTCTCTTTCTTTCCCTCTTTCACACACACACGCACACATTGCTTGGTGGTGCAAAGACATACAGTGAGCATGCACAGCGCTCACCCAAGCTTGAGCACAAAGCAATTGAGTCTTCACCACAGACCCAAAGGTACAATTTGTGCTGGACTTGCTTTTGGTTTTAGTTTTCATCTAACCAGCGCGGTCAACTCAAGGACACATATATGAATGGATCTTTCAAAGTCTAGCCTCAATAGTGTGAGAAATAGCGGTAAGGGTATTATTGCCACGTACAATCAAGGAAACATAACCAAGTTCATTGCAGCAAAGCTGCTTGCTTCTTTGATCTGAAGGCTTCAGATGCTTTCACTCAGAGAAGTCCATTGCTGCATTGCTTTGATGCCTTGACCGACCCAACCCGACCCAACCCCAGTGATAAGTGGGCGCAATACCAGGCGCAGCAGGCATACACCTCAGCTGCTTGCTCATTGGAGCCAAAGGCCTTGGGCGCCACCATCAGGACACTTCTGCCGCTTTGCTTCCATTTCACGCCTTTGCCAACAAAACCTAACCTGATCCTCGTGAGAGGCGAAACAAAACACTTGCGGCAGGCACGCACCTCAGCTGCTTGCTCATTGGAGCCAAAGGCCTTGGGCGCCACCATCAGGACACTTTTGCCGCTTTGCTTCCATTTCACGCCTTTGCCAACAAAACCTAACCTGATCCTCGTGAGAGGCGCAACAAAACACTTGCGGCAGGCACGCACCTCAGCTGCTTGCTCATTGGAGCCAAAGGCCTTGGGCGCCACCATCAGGACACTTTTGCCGCTTTGCTTCCATTTCACGCCTTTGCCAACAAAACCTAACCTGATCCTCATGAGAGGCGCAACAAAACACTTGCGGCAGGCACGCACCTCAGCTGCTTGCTCATTGGAGCCAAAGGCCATGGGCGCCACTATCGGGACACTTTTGCTGATTTGCTTTCATTTTGCACCTTTGCCAACAGTATCCAACCTAACCCTTGTAAGAGGCGCAACTAAACACTTGCGGCAGGCACACACCTCAGCTGCTTGCTCATTGAAACCAAAGGCTGTGGGCGCCACCATCAGGACTTCATTGCTGCTCTGCCTCAGTGCTAGCTTGGCCCCCTTTGCTGCTGTTGACCCTTCTGCTTTTGACACATCCGGTACGAGGGCAATGCGCACACCCTGCGATGAATTAAGAGCACGTCGTCCAGAGATATAACTTGGCGTCCTCTGGGCCTTCTATTAAAAAGGGGTTGAAACACCTTAAAATGCCTTCAACACCCAAAAACAATTCTAGTTCAGTAACCCATCCGACAATCTTTTTAAATAAGGGACTATCAAAGCAGAAAAAGGACAAGAGAGGGAGTAATGGCGAGTACAATGCCATTAGCCACATGGCCTCACCAATTAATTCCAAGCTGCCTGGTATGGCCCCCCAAAACTGCCACTTGCTTAAGCATTGGGTCAAGGAAGGTGACATTGAGAAGGAGCATCATAATCATAATCATCAACATCATCATCAGAGCAAGCACTGCCAATGTCAGATAGGGCGCTGAGGGCAGCAAGGCGAGCAGCAGCCCAGGCAGCAGCTGATTCAAACACTGAGCACTGCGGCAGTGAGTCTACCTGAGCCTGAGCCTGAGCCTGAACTTGGGTGCCAATTTGCGGTACTATGAGTTTGTGAAGCTGGCATGGCTGGTGCTAGTGATGGTGCCAGGCTCAGTGGAAGATGAGCACATGTTCAGCGCGATGAAATATCTCAGGAACCTCAAGCGCAACAGCCTCAAGGAGCAGCACCTCACAGCATATGCATGGAGGCGCTCTAGAGCAAGGAGTTTAGCATCGCATGACGCACTTTGCGTCATTCCCCTACCCAGCAGCCATTGGGAAATGGCTAGATGCTAGTAAGATGCTAGATGCTATTAAGCGTGGACGTTATGAACTGGACAGATAAGAAGGAACACACTTCTGGCAGTAAGGAGGTAACTTCCCAACTCAAGGGAGCAACAAGAGAGCTTTTTGCACAAACTGTGCTACCGATTTTTGAAAAGTGTAACCTGCAAAGTCTCGAATGAGAATACCCTGCAAATTTAGCCGGGAGGCTGCAAGGGCAGGGGGCAAGTAGGCAAAAGCTATTACATGAAGGCATTAGAAATGGGCAAACATTTGGGTGTGACTCGAAATCAGGATTACTGAAGAACTAAAAAGGAAGCACTGGAGCAGATCCTTTGCAGCAAGCATGGGTAAAAGAAACTTGCTCAGGTTCCCAGAGTAACCTGCGCTCACAATAGGCCTTGGCTAAGACCCAGACCCACCTCGTTGTTCAAGTATCTGGACAGATCAGTGGCCGCTTCTCTGAGATCATAGCTGCAGTAACCAAAGAAAGGTTCACAAGTAAAAGATTACAGCCATGGGAGCAAAGAAGGTGTTCAATGACAGAAAGCGATCAAAGCTGCGGCAACCAAGAAAGGGTTCACAAGCAAGAGATGACAGCTCTGGTAGCGAAGAGGGGGTTCAATGTGAGAAAGGGATCAAAGCTGTGGCAACCAAGAAAGGGTCCACAGCAAGAGATCACAGCAGCATGGGAGGGATTGAATGGCAGAGAAAGGATCGCAGCTGCAGCAACCAAAAATATTCACATGCACGAGATGACAGCTGCAGCAGCATTGGAGGAATTAAATGTGAGATACTGCAGCAACCAAGACAGGATTCACAAGCAAGAGATTTCTGCAGCACAGAGGGATTCAAAGAGAGGCAAAAAAATGTTATAGGCCTGCATTGGTGAAAGGATCAAGGTAAAAACAAAGCTGTGGCAGCAAGTGCCTCAAAGGAAGGCCAAAGCTGCTGCAGCAAAAAAAATGTTCCAAGTTGAGAAACCACACTGTATTAAGCGGTGCACCAGGAAAAGAATGAAGCTGAAGGTTATGGCACCCACTTTCATTGCAAGCATCACTCCCTTTGCAAGCAGCACTTCCTTTACGAGTACCCACTTCCTTTCTCAACATAATTTCACTGCTTAAGTTGGCAAGCCAGTGCTAAAAAGCATTATTGAAGCTTATATGAGCCATTGGTGTTATTTTTTATTGAGGGGGCAAGAGCGCGCAAAGCATCAACATAACATCCCTGTTAGAAAATCTCAGCAAATCCTCAATGAAGCACTGCATCCCTTGAATCGATCATTTGAGATCAAATCCTCAATGAAGCACTGCACCCCTTGAATCGATAATTTAAGACCAGTCTGCACATCCACAGCTCACAGCCTCAGGCTCCCGCGTAAGGGTCATGCTGTACATGGCACGATCAAGGCGATGCTAGCCAACAGAACTATGAGGCCCAACCTGGTGTTGCCCATAGCATGGCCCAAGCTGTCGAGGCTATCAGCACATGCAGACATGCATTACTTAAGCCTTCCAAATATCCACGCGATTTAACTTTGAGCACAGCAACAAATTTCAAATGCGTGTGTGTTCTCACCTTTAAGAAATGGCTACAACTCCTCCACAGTGACACAACCCAGACATTGCACAAGCAAAAATGGGAGCAATTACTTGAGTAGCTGCACAGTAATCCATGAGTAGACATGGGCTCACCTTCCCGAAGCACTAGCCACGTACTCGTCCACGACAATGCGCCCGTGCGGCTGTGATGCCTCGGTGGCAACAGCCACAGCCGGGCCCCCAAGCGGCCGGACAATCTGGTCAGAGCACAATATCATCAACCACTCACATGTGTTTGTGTGTGTGATTGAAAGTCCATTCTTTGCGACCAACTTTCCTACAGTGGGCTAATGCACAACTCATGCTTTGTGAGTTGTGTGTTGGCTCAGAGGGCTGGCTGTTACAGCCAAACACAAATTTTTGCAGATTGCAAGCTTGGATGGAAGCATCCACTACCACACAACCTCCACATTCACGTTTACACCCAACCTCTTGCCACCTCACTCCCACTCTACCTGTGCAAATGAGCGGGGCGTCTCATGGAATGCGGTAAAAGGTGAGCGCAAAACTCCAAGCCGCGAGGCAGCAGCTGCATGTGGACCTGTGAGGATAAAGCAACCAATAAGGATATATAAGGATAAGCAACCATTTGAAGAAACCCAGGCACAAGGCAGCAGCAGCGTGTGGGCCTGCAAGCAAAAGCGAACCACAAAAAACCGGTGTTGTTCTTTCATCATGCACGCCCTTGCATAACAGGTGTTTTGTTTCTTCTTTTGTTTCTTCCTCTGGGGCAATCATTGCATGCACGCACAGAGGGGTCCCCACTGAGCACAAAAGTTTTGAACGGCTTCGGCTGAATCACAGTCAAGTCTCTGCACCCCAAATCTGGCTGAATCGTGTCACGGATCAGATCATAGACCAGACCATTGATGAGGTGCTGCATCTGGTCATATGCTTGCAACCCGACATAACCCTTTCTGAACATATGTGTTCTGCCTGTCAATGCCTGCCATTGCTCTTTAGCTACCAGAGGCCATTCGCACAGGTGCCTTGCTTCTCTCCCAGGCAATGGCTGTAATTTTGATCTTTCTGGTTGCTGGGGGACCATCATCATGGCATGGGTGAAATCACACTGAATTTTACTTGCTGTCAGATCGCAACAGTAATGATGGTAGGAGCTTGCTTGCTAAGGGACAAAGTGGTTGTTATGTGTAGCAGATCACATGTTGATATGCAGTGTATTTCTGTATACAGGCATATATATAAACTGGATGTTATGTGTAGCAGATCACATGTTGATATGCAGTGTATTTCTGCATACAGGCATATATATATATAACCACATATAGGCATGCGTTGGTGAGAAGCGCGTTTTGCATTGATAACAGCAGGACATACACTGATTTGCTGCTGGCAAATCGATGATTAGCAGCAGATCATGTGTCCACATGCAGCAGTAATGTCAGGGTAAGGTATAGGTTTGCGGCAGGAAGTCATTCCATCACGTGTTCTCTGTGTTCAACGGTGTACAAGAGGCACGGCTACATACGCCTTTCCTACCCTTTTCATGCCATGCTTAATTAGGTACAATTAGGTACGAGAGGAATAGCTCCACAAAATTACTCCCTTTTTTCATCAGACACCCATGTTTTAAAATCTTGTTTTAAAGGGTGTATATGGATACTTGATGCATCAGAAGCCTACTTGAATTGTGCAGTTAAAGCCTAGAGGGTTCCTCTAGTTGCAGTCAATTCTCAACATCACAGCTTCCTGGTAACGCGGCAGGGTTGCCCATTACGAGCAAAGCCTTCTTGGATATTTCGACCTCTTAACAGTAGGCCCTCCTTGAAAGCTGGTCATGATTCTTTAAGAGGGAGCAATGATACAGGTCTTCATGAGGAAACAGGCAATGTTCTCGTTATGGAAAAAGCATGGCTGCACGCACCACCTTCTAGGGTGCAGATAGAAAATATAAGGTACCTTTTCTCAGCCTGGAGGTCACAAGCAATACGATCAATTGGAACGAAAGGAGGATGCAGGTGAGACAGAAAGGCAGTGGATACATGGTGCTTCAGAGATGATCATGCTTCATACTTTCTTTCATTCATTCCTTTCTTTCATTCATCCACAAGCCAACACGCTTCATACTTTCGTTCATTCTTCTCTTTCATCCATTCACAAGCGATCATGCTTCATACTCCCCTGGCTGTGTGGATTAAATTTATATGGAAACTAATGTAGCATGCTCCATTTTTCATGCATTTGCATCGCCCTGGGTGCTGCTGTAACTGAATTTCAGGCACATCACGTTCAACATGCAAAGCAGATGATCCAAAGAAATCCATTGTCTTAGCCTAGGCCCTTCACCACCTTCTGTGTATGATCATGAAACAGCTCCTGCTCTTGGTCCTTCAAATTGCTCACACTCTTGCTGTTGTTCTTCAGGCAGCACCCTACACAGTGTGGTTGTATTGTCATTTAGACAACAATATTCTGCCCGCTCTTCCATACCTATGATGGCTTCTACGGTGGAGCGAGGGAGGTGAGGAGGTGCACCCCAGCTCCTGTCGGGCAGCTGCAGCAGCACTGGGCCATCAGGTTTGTGATCCAAGGCTAGAGAGCGCGTCTCTGCAGAAAAGTAGGTGAGTACTCCGGTGTATTGGACGGGCCCTAGTCAATTTGTGCACTTGCATGCCAAGCTGTCAACAGCTGCGCAGCTATATGCTGCCCTAGGGCTGCGCCACTAGAACTGCATGTGTATGTGTGTCATGATCTTGGCCTAGATAGGTGAAGTGCACTCAAAGCATGTGCTATGTTCCTTTTTGCGCATGACTGCAGGAAGTCACATGCAGCTACATCCATCCCATGGTAATTACCAGGGGAGAGGCCTTCATCAGTCAAAGTTGTAGAAGTTGCAAGTCCACAGCGAGACAAGCTGACCAGCCCTTTTTGCTGCAGTGCCCCATGGTGAAAGCTGCACATGAAACCAAGCACCGGCGATATCACCCTCCTCATTCCCATTTGCGTTACAAATTTTATGATTAAAAACAACTACCATCAGGTAACATCACCTTCCGGAACATCAGACCCGTGAGGAAAGATTTCGCTTCAGAAAGGCGAAACAAAAAACAACGAATTCAAAAATGGCCATGGCAAGAGGCATCCGTGGCATTGCTGCATCCACCTTCAATTGCTCGGCACTCTGCACCCAGCAGGCATCCTCTGCCCTTCCACAGCTTGCCTGGTATTCAGCAGCAGGCAGCACACAGCCCAACTCCATCCAAGATCAAAACCCGCACTCATGCAGCGCACCCCTCCCAATCCCCATCATGCGCTCGACGCCACACACCCTGGCTTGCCCCTCTTATCCAGCCTCTCTCCACATTTCTAGAGGCTTTGCTGCAGAGGCAGGGTCATCAGGGAGTGGAAATGGTGGGGATCAAGAGGGTGGGCCTCCCAAAGAAGTGCACATGAGCTTGCAAGAGGCGTTGACGAAGCTGGTGAGTGCTTGTAAGAATTGATGGGATGTAACATCTGTGTTTTGATTGATGTCATAGGGTTGTGCAGTAGGTGAGGATTGTGCATCTGCCTTTGAGCATGCAGGTTCTGATGGCTTGTTCAAGAAAAGCAGATATGTTTGGATTTTCGTGAGTTGTGCGACAAACACACACACACACAGCACGCACAAGGGACCAACCATGATCAACCATGATCAAAGCATGGATGTGCAAGTAAGATTGGTCAGGGGAAGGGAGTGGTGCACACCAGAACTCCTTGCTTTGACTCAAGTTTGACCTGGTCAATTTCTTGAGAATGAGGCACACATTCCCACATGGGCGTGAGATGAGATTAAACTAATAAGCGTGTGTTTTATCAGGCTCAAGTTTCTTTGTGTTGCTTCGTATCCTGTTCCTGCCCTGATGACGAGGAAGCCTGCCACGCGCATTCGCCCAATGCATGTTTTCCCTTACACTCGCCTGGTTTTAAATAAATGAATCATGATCATTTGTTCATTGCTCTGTTGCTTTTGGCAGTCTTGAACATGGTGAGCATCCTCAAGGGCATGGCCATGCGTGCTCACCCTGCCTTTTTTTTACCTTTTTCATTGCTCCCTTCTGTTTCAGCTGTCGTAGACATAAGTGTGTCCACACTTTCCTGGTATGCATGCTCCTCAATTCCATGTGCCCCTCATTTCAGATATTTCCTCATGTGGGAAAAGCACATCTCCCTCTGGTTGTGCACAGCACATTTCCCTCTGATAAACAAGGTGCACCAGAGCTTGTCAGCCTGTGCACCAAAATTTCTTAGTCGTTTCAGCAGCATTGCCTGTCATCCCTTAGGCCCGCTGATGGCTTACATTCAAAAAGTTATAGTCTGACCTAGGTGTGCAGAGTAAAGCAACAGACACGTCACTTATGAAACACCACGTATTTGTGAGAGGTTTATGGGGGTTGCGCTTGTGGTTGATTTTGACTTTGTGGTGCGGTTTGAGCGTGTAATGCAGGTTGATACAGCGGTGCTGATGGTGGAGCAAGGGGATGCTCCAGGGGCAGTCAGCGTCTTGCGTGAGGGCATCACCACCTTCCAGCCCAAATTCCCAGACAGGTACGCACGTTAAATGGGGTGGATGGGCCCGATAGGATGGTATTGAAATTGAAATGGATCAATGAGATGGAAGAGGACCAATAGGATGAAATAGGATTGTAGGACAATTGGATGGTAAAGATCAATACGTAAGTGTACTGTGTGGCGTTGATGCACAGTGTGGGGTAGGACTACTCACAAACACAACCCTACCGACAGTGAAATAGGAACGTGGAGAGTGTCCCAGGATTGAGCTTGTGTACTTGGGGATGTGAAAGGATTTGCTTTCGCAGAGCCACCTTTCTTATTGGCAGGCATTTAGGGAGGTGATGGCTGTGATGGAAGAGGTCCTGTGTGGGTGGGTGGTGTGGGCGTGGGTGTTTAGGGGGGGGGGATTAGTACGTGCTCGAACCATGTCTTGAAACGTGCCTGCGTGTGTGTATTTGTGCGTGCGTGTATGTGTGTCGTGGAATTTTCTGTGCTAGTACGTGTTTGAATCATGCCTTGAAGTGTATGACTGCGATTCGTTTTATCCTGACATGCTTCTGTGTTGATTGTCTTTGGTTTGCACGTAGTTGCACGCCTTGCTTCGGTTTGTTTGTCTTCCATTTAAACGTCAAGGCAATGGAGTTCACAAGTGAACACTGCTTGGGATGCACGCCTTGCTTCAGTTTTGGCTGTCTCATCCTGAGCGGCAGTTTGCCCAGGAGTAGGCAATGAAGTTTGTTGCTTTCATTATCCGTACATTACTTTTGACATGCCAATGCAGCACAACTGCAGATCGCATCCTTGCTCTAGAGGGACCGGTTCTTCTTTTTGACTGTCAGAGAAAAAAACGGGGAATGATTACCAGCATTCTTTCTGTGCACATCTTGTTCATGCCAAAAGGAGAATCCCATATGGTGCCATTTACCCAATCAACCTAGACCTGTGAATGGCCATGTTAAAAGATAGATTACGCAGTCCAAGTCTGGCCGCTGATGTCAATTTAGCTAAAATAATCTACCCACAGTTGTAAATGGCCATATTAATTTCATCCAACATCCACATAAAGCGGATGTGTGATGTTGGATGCTTTTCTCCAAGCGCACCAACTGTCAAGGGCCAATTACTCACATCCATAGAGCACCAATTGCCAAAAGGTCCCTGACTCTGCTCTGCCCATTTATGTGCTCCTTTTTATGTGCTCTTTGCAACATGCGCGCCTTCCAACGGATGGAATGTGTGCAAAAGATGTAACGCTTGGTTTTGTCCACAAAGATGATTGCATGATGTGTGCTGTCTGCTGCCAATGAGCCCCCAACCCTGCCAAGAGAGCTGTGCAGCGACAGTTTATTTGTTTACTTTGCAAAAGAGGTTTGGGTGCCAATTACAGTGTATCCACACAAACAAGAATGTCCTCGTTCCTGCGCTTGCTGTGTGAGCTGTTGCGCTTGGATTTGGTGATGCCTGCACCTCCAACCAACAAGCGAGCTCTCTGCTGCACACTCAACCTCCCCCCCCCCCCCTGCACGCGCACACACACAAAACACACACACGCACACACACACTTGTCCCCAGCCCAGAGCTGAGTGAGCTTTACAGTCAAGTGGCGCTGCTGTCACTGATGCAAGGTGATGTGGAGACAGCTTCCCACCATGCGAAGGTAGGGGTTATGGAAGATGGACCTACAAAGCCTTTTCAGAACTCTGAGGCACTGCTGTTGATGGTGCATGGTGAGGTGGAAACAGCTCCCCACCATACAAAGGTAGGGGGTGAGAAAGGATACTGTCGCAAAGAGGCATGCAAAGTTGGGCTTTTGGTGTCAGCATCCCAGCCAGGGATATAACTGGTATTCTGAGAGTTGGAGCACGTTAAAAGGGTGGAACATTTTGAGGGTATTCTGAGGCCTGGAACCCCGTGTCAAGGGTCTCAAGGGTGGAGCATGTCAAGAGGGTGCAACGTGTTAAGGGGTGTTCTGAGACCCGGACGTGTTTAAGGGTGGCAATAGTGGAGCATATTAAAAGGGTGGAACATGTCGAGGGCATTTTGAGGCCTGAATGTGTCAAGGGTGGCAATGGTGGAGCATATTAAAAGGGTGGAACATGTCGAGGGCATTTTGAGGCCTGAATGTGTCAAGGGTGGCAGGGGTGGATCATGCCAAAAGGGTGGAACGTGTCAAGGGAGCGTGTCTAAGGCATTTTGAGGCCTGGAGCATATCAAGGGTTGCATGCTGGAACATATCAAGGGTGGCGAGGGTGGAACGTGCCAAGAGTGGAACGTGTTCAGTGTTTCAAGGGTCGAACTTGTCAAAGGCATTTCGAGGCCTGGAACATGTCAAGGGTTGCAAGGGTGGAACGTGCCAAGGGTGGCTGATGGTTGTGACCCTGTATCTAGGTTTCTGAGAGGCTCCTTGGAATTCCTGCAGCCCTGTTGCAGTAAATACCCCAAAAATGTTGTATGTGTGTTTGTGTGTGTGTGTGTGTGTGTATGAAAGCATGCTGGTGGGGTGGGTGCGTGGGGGCAGTGGGAAGGGGTGGGACTTCTGATACGAACTGGAGCCAGCTTGCAATTCACGAAGGGACTTTCACATGCTGATAATGACATTTAAGCTGTCATTCTCTGAAGCATCATTTCATTGGGGCGTCATTACATTGGTGGTGAGCGTGCTGCAGGCTGTCATCCATGTCTGTTGTGCGGCGGATGAACACCACATCCTGCTGCAGGACAAGAATTTGAGTCACTGCTGTGTGGTACAATGTAAAGGGTTCAGTAGGCTGTGAAAATTGTTTTTTGGAACCCTTCTATATCACACAACCACACTATGGTAATGTAGAGTACAAGGTGCTTGTGTTATGCCTTCAGTCGAGCTCATAATGCAGTTGTGTGATTTTATGGATAAATTACACCTTTTGCACGAAGTGAGTTGTCATAACCCTGCTGACAGATAAGCACATTGCACATGGCATCCAGCATTTGTTCATGGTGTCTGTCAGCTTCCTCATGGACCTCACACTTCCATTCTATTACCCTGAAAGTGGCGCGCTCTCATGTTGCATGCAGCTCCTAATTCCCCTGTTTCACCAAACCATGCAGGTTGCCCATGACATCATTTTTGAAGCCTTAAGCATTAAAAGCCACCTTCATTCAAGCCTTGGTTTTCTGGAAGCCTTTGGTACAGGAAACCACCTAATTCCCCCCCCTGTTCCACACAAACATGCACAGGTTGCGCATGACATCACATTTAAAGCCTTTGGCCCTGGAAGCCTCCTCGTAGGACACAGGTCACTGCGGCTGGGCGTGGTGTACTTTGCACAGGGCAGGATCAACGAAGCTGCCAGCCTCCTGCACACAGCAAGAGAGACGCTGCAGGTGAGTGAGTGGCTAGCAATGTGAGCTGAGCTTGATGGTGAAGTGACGGTTACTATCATGGGCAAAAACTGCCGGCCTCCTGCACACAGGAGGAGAGACGCTGCAGGTGAGTGAGTGGATAGCAGTGTGAGCTGAGGGTGATGGTGAAGTGACGGTCATAATAATGGGCACAAACTGCCGACCTCCTGCACACAGGAGGAGAGACGCTGCAGGCAAGTGAGTAGATAGCAGTGTGAGCTGAGCGTGACAGTAAAGTGCCGGCCACCATTATGGGCAAAAAACTGCCGGCCTCCTCCACACAGCAGGAGAGACGCTGCAGTTGGGTGAGTGGTTGTGAAAGGCCAGCATCCTGCCAGTATCCTGATTATGTGAGGCCAGCCTCCTGCACAAAGCGTGAGGACACTCCAGGTCAGTGAGTGGTCGTGTAAGGCCAGCATCCTGCCAGCATCCTAGTTGTGTGAGGCCAGCCTCCTGCCCTGGCCTCTTGCACACAGCGCGAGAGATGCTGCAGGTGCTCAAGTGACAGTGTAAGGCCAGCATGTGAGGCCAGCGTGTGAAGCCAGCATGTGAGGCCAGTGTGAGACCAGGTAAGTGACGGTGTGAGGCCAGCATGGGAAGCCAGGTGAGTAAGTGATGGTGTGAGGCCAGCACCGCCAGCGCTGGGTTTTTGCGTGAGAGTGGTGGCATCCAAACAGTGCGGCATCTAGAGCCGAGAGTTACGGTGAAGTGACTGTGACACCGTTCTGGACAAAAGCCGCCAGCTTGCTGCACACAGTATTGCGCTGCTAACGCAGGATCTGTGAAATAAAAATGCTATCTGAGAGTGGTAGCATTTGCATGATAGTTGTTACCCAAAGATAGGGGCATTGCATGCAGTGTCATCTAAGAAAAGGTGTGTTCAAGAGTTATGTGTGAGCTGTAGGAAGCCATTTATAATTAGGATCAAAGATTCAAATGAAGCATTGGAAATCAATTAACGCACCCAGCTAGATGCATATTGCACAAGAGAAGCTGCAGGTGATACATCAGCCAAACAAATGTTTCCATAACCACGTCAGCGAAAGGCTGGAGTTCCTGAAATTCAAAGAAAACCGCCTGAAAACGCTTCACACCGAATCCCCCCAAAAGGGGAAAAGTGGATCCTGAAATGGCTTTACCTCCTGATAACTCAAGTGGCAGCACGTCAGCAGCAGCAGAGGCAGAAGAATGCTTTGCTGCATACCACATGATTGGAAGCATGGTATAGCAGGAAACTGGCCACCATACACGTTTAAGGGAAAAGGGCAGCATAAGTTCTTTGAAATCGCCCATGTGCGCACAAACACGCGCGCGCGCACACACACACACACACACACACACACACACAAACACACACACACGCACATACACACACACATACACACACACGAGTTTGCATAAATGCTCTGTTTGTAGGCACGCAACGACCCAGCGCAGTTTGAGGCCACTCTGTACATGGACTTCACCCTGCTAGCCGGGACGAAGCATGCTGGCCAGGTGTGTGTGTGTGTGTGTGTCTGTGTGTGTGTGTGTGTGCTGAGCCAGGGGCAAGGATTGCGTGGGCGTGCATATGTTCACCACACACATGTGTCTGTGCTTGCTTGCATCGGTGCTACTTCTTGTCATTGCAGTGGAGAATGTGGAAAGGATTGCATGCTCGTGCATATATGCACTGCACTTTTGTGTGTGTATGTGTATGTGCGTGGATTCACATGCGTAAGCACTTCCTCTCGTCCTTACAGTTGGCATCCGCTTTGCAACTTGGCACCCATCCATTTATCCATCCATCCATCCATCCAAATGTATGACAGAGGTCTGTCTTGGAAATTTTGCACGCTTTTTCTACACGGTAAAATGCTGACACTATGATTTATTTATTAGGGAAGCAAGGTGGAAGGGAAAATCATGACTTTAAAGGGAAAACTTGCGCGCGCGCACGCACACACGCGCACACACACACACACACACAAACGCAAACATACACATACACATACACACACGCACACACACACACACTCACTTATACCTTCCAGGTGGCCCAACTGGAGGAGACCATTTTGTCCTCCTTCAAGCAGATGGCCAGCATCTTTGGGCCAGAGTCACTTGTGACCTCGCTTGCCCTCGCACAGGTGAGCACCCAAAGGGCTGTCAATGGTTAGAAAGATCAGGAATAGAACCAGGGTACAACCTTGCTTGCTCATGCACAGGGATGTACATACAAGCAAAGGTTTGGTATAAAGGAGGCGTAGGGCATGAGGTTTTTTTAAGTTCAAGAATCGGAGATGGAGAGAGTTGGGATTGATGTTTAAACAACCCAAGAGCGTGGAACTCGTGAGTGAAAGGCAGAGAAGGTAAGGATGGTGTCCTTGTTGGGCATGGCACAGGCATTGGTAAGGACTGGATACGGTGATCTTGTTGGTCCTGGCAGAGGCCTGCAGCAAGCACTGGATACGGTGTCCTTGTTGGTCCTGGCAGAGGCATGCAGCAAGCACTGGACACAGTGTCCTTGTTGGTCCTGGCACAGGCATGCAGCAATGATACAACTATACAAGGAAGCTGGCGAATCACAAGAGGATGGCCTCGCTTGCATGGACACAACCGTGCATGACCAGGTACATGACCAAGGTACATGCATTGTCACACGGTTCATGACCAGGTACATGACCAAGGTACATGCATTGTCACACGGTTCATGACCAGGTACATGACCAGGTACATGCATTGACACAACCGTGCATGACAAGGTACATGAACAGTACATGACCAGGTACATGCCCAGGCACATGCATTGACACAACCGTGCATGACAAGGTACATGAACAGTACATGACCAGGTACATGCCCAGGCACATGCATTGTCACACGGTTCATGACCAGGTGCATAAACAGTACATGACCAGGTACATGCCCAGGCACATGCATTGACACAACCGTGCATGACAAGGTACATAAATAGTACATGACCAGGTACATGCATTGACACAACTGTGCATGACAAGGTACATAAATAGTACATGACCAGGTACATGCATTGACACAACAGTGCACGACTAGGTACGTTTAGGTGGAGAAGGATAGATGGCAGAAATTGCAAGTGGCCTCGTCTGTCTTGTTGCTCGTGCTTTTTGAGAAAGGTGGGCTTCGTTGACGCACATTAACACATGGTTTTGTGCAACCAATGTGCATGTCCATGCATTTAAGGTTCACAAGAATATGATTTGGCAGCCAGATTGTAAATTCACGCTTTGCTTGACATGACCACTCTGAGCTTTAACTCCACCTCTTAGTGAAGCCAAGCTAAACCACGCTTGGCTTCACCCCCAAACAGTTATGGATTGCCTTCATCCAGGGAGCTCAATTTTGTCCACATGCCGCTGTGTTTTTCCTGATCAAGTCTGTCATAGTCAAAGCCAAGTCTGTCATAGCACAACTCACCAGGTGCCTTGGCAACCGGCATGGAGTATCGTTTCCATTGCGATGTCTTCTGTGCACTTGATGTGTGTGTTTGGTATGCTTTTTTTTATGTTGCAGAGCGACTAGCTGGTGCATGTGCCTTTGGAGCAGAGGGCACATGGTGCAACCCTTTGTGAAGTCCTGCCCATGGGTCTCACCCACCCCTTTGCTTGAACCTTGCACTCTCCTCCTTTGCAGCATGGCCAGCTGGTGCAGAGCAACCAAGCACCCCTGGCGGTGCCTGATCAAACTCTCAATGCATCCCACATGCCTGACATGTATATTTTATAATTGCTGCAGCATGACCGGCTGGTGCACCCGCCTCTGGTGGTGCCTGATTGAATTTTTTAGCGTGTCGTGTGTGCTTGACGCATGCTCTTACCCCTGTTTGCTGCAGCATGACCGGCTGGTGCACGCACCCCTGGCGGTGCCAGAGCCGGATCCACTTCTGTGTGAGACGCTGCTGCGCCAGCATGCCAAGTGAGTGTGAGGGATAATGTTATGCCAGCAGCCCAAGTAAGTGCTTGAAGCATCGAGGCGCTGCTGTGACTGATATGCCAGCATGCCCAGTAAGTGCTTGAAGCATGTGAGGCACTGTCGTATATGCTTGCCAGCATGCCAAGTCAGCTCTCAAAGCATGTGAGACACTGCTGTGATTGTTATGCCAGCAAGCCAAGCAATTCCTTGAAGCGCTGCTGTGTCACTTGTCGGGTTATGCTCGCATGTTTTCCTGCCCTTGGCACCTTTGATACACACGCACACACCTTTCTGGGTGCCTGTTCCGTACTCAGATTACTAGAGGAGGTTGCTCCAGAGGGGGAAGACCTGGCCATCGTACGGTACAAGCTAGGCACCTTCTACTATGTGCAGGTGTGTGTGCGTGTGTAAACACGCGCAAGCTCCTGGACGTGCTATGTGTCTGCTCATTCTGGGTGTGCTTTTGCATGGGCATGGCTTTGAGCATATAATCTTATCCTGCTTGAAAGCCTTGAGTTTTAATGTTTTGTATGAGTTTGCAGTTGCTGCATGTGAGGGAAAGTGTTGTGTGGGTGTGACTCCTTAAGTTTGCAGTTGTTGCCATGTGGGTGTGACTCCTGAGTTTGCAGTTGCTGCGTGTGAGGAAAAGTGTCGTGTGTGTTACTGCGTGTGAGGAAAAGTGTTGTGTGGGTGTGACTCCTGATGCTGGCCTTTGCTTGTTCTGAGCATTCCAATGTATTGGTTGAAAACAATTCCTTCAATATTACGTGTGCATGAGTGCCTCTTAATTTAATCCTGGCACTCTCCATGAGAGTGGGGATTGTAACATAAAGATGTTTCAATGGATTACTAGAGGAGAGCATTTTCCAACAAACCAGAACATTCCTGTATGTATGCATGCAGGGCATGTTGCTTAGTGCTGGCGTTGCATGATGCTGCATCATCATGGAACGTGTAACATGGTGCTGAATGGGCATACGTGCAAGACATGCTGTGCAATGCTGGATCGCTGGTGAGGAAGGCTGGGGAGGCTTCTCATCAGGACGCATGTATCGTGTTGTTGTATGGGCAACGTGTTGTTGTTTGGGTATGCGTGCAGGACATGTTGCATGATGCCGAATCACTGGTGAGGAGGGCTGGGGAGGCCCTGCGTCAGAGCTACCCTGATGACTCAGACTTGGTGAGCTTGGCGGTAACGCCTTGGCGGTAGAAAGAGTCGTGTTTAGCACTTTAAAAGTTCCAACACAGAGGTGTTTTTAACACAGAGGTAGCACTGCGTCAGAGCTGCCCTGATGACTCAGAATTGGTGAGCTTGGTGGTGACAATGTCAGTGGAAGGAGTCATTATTTAACACAAAGTATGAGAATCAACAAAGTATCAGACTCCCCAGAGAGGCTCTGTGTAAGAGCATCCCTGATGACTCAGACCTGGTGAGGTTCGTGGAAGTCCTCGTTTCAAACGCTTGCACACATCGCAGCTGACGTGTTTTACTTGAGATTTCCTGGTGAGACCCTTTTTCCCTGCTACCCTGACACCTCAGACCTATTCTTGGAAAAAAAAGAAGAAAAGACTGCGCAAGCAAAGCGGCCGCGTGCATTAAGAAAAGGGACTCGGGGCTCACGAGCTTGGTGGTGTTGGAGCTGCTTTTCCTTTTAACTTCTCAATACAAGCGTTCCGGCATGCTGCCAAGCTGCGAGCTGCCTATCTCTTTCTGGTTGATTCATGGAGTGAGCGGTCAAAGGTTCCTGCTGTCCTGCTTCACGATAGTCTTCCCAATCACAGTGCAAACGCCCCTCATGGATATAACCTGTCTACCGCAGCACAAAAGCTCCTCATGCTCTGCGCAGCATATGCTGGAAACAGTAATTTTTTTACGATTTTTGTCGCGGAGGATCCCTTAAGTAAGACATAATCTTCACACACACACACACACACACACACACACACACACACACACACACCAGTGCAAGCCTACCACACCACAGTGCAAACGCTCCTGGTGCCACGCAGCATGTGAGCTCCAAGAGCAGATGTGCGTGTTTTTGGCCATCTTGCTGCACTGTTTGCATCCCTGACCCATTTGCCACAATGTTGTGTGTCTGTGTGTGTATGCATGTGTGTGTTGTGTGCCCTCTGGACATAGTGATGTGGCAAGCGTGATATATATGTGTGTGTGCCCTGCAGATGGTGATGTGCAAGCACCGGCTGGGCATGATCTGTGCGGCGGGTGCAGACCACAGAGCTGCCACAAAGCTACTGCAGATCAGTAGAGACAAGTACCAAGGCGGGGGTGGCTCCGGGGCGGGGCTGGCAAAGGAGGCAGACGTGGGCTTGGCGTTTGCCAAGTGAGTCGGTGCTGGGTATGGTTTGTGTGGCCTGTGTGTAGCAAGCGCCTCCACCAAACCCCCTGATGGCGCTGGGGTGGGGCTGGCCCTAAAAGGCAGGCGTGGGATTGGCATTTGCCAAGTGAGTGCTGTTAGCATTGGTTCTGGGCATGGTCTGTCTTATCTATGAATAGGTTCGCAAATGCCGTCCATAATTCAATCATCCCGTAACTTAATGTTTTTGACGGCCTCCGCGGTGGGACTGCCCAAAGATGCAGACGAGGGCTTGGCGTTATTCACGCGGGTGCTGTTGGATTTCCTTGGCCTCTGGGCATGGTGTTTCTCATTCATGTGCTAGCGAATACCGACCATGTTACACTCATCCTGCAAGCATTGTTTTGAGGGCATTGGAAGGAAGGAAGGAAGGAAGGGGTTACATAGCTGTACCTGCCCATGAGGGCAGCTCAGCTGAAGCAAAAAAGGTGCCTGTATTCAAACTATTCCAACCTGGAGAACAAGTGTTTTCAAGGCATTGACTCAAAAACGTTTATCAGGCATTGGCTCAAGAGCGGGGATGCCTAAAGAGGCAGATTTGAGCTCAGCGTTAGCCATGTGAGTTGGTGAGGAGCTGCTTGCCTGGTTTGCTTTGAAGCAAGCACTCCCACCAGAGCCCTTGCTGGCCAGGGAGGCAGACAATTGCCAAGTGAATGCTGTTGGCATGGGCTTTTGGCATAGTTTGTCTGGTACATGCGTTGGTGTGTTGTTCATCGGGCCTCCTGCCGGCCTGGGTAGCCAGCGTGAGGCTGGCTGTTGCAAAGGGAGTGCTTATTAGATGGGGTTCCTGCACAATTTCAAGCCCATCCTTGATATAAAGGCTGTTCTGATCAGGGTGCTTTGACCTTGTTTGGGCTAAAGATCAATAGGCTGTCAGTAGATGTGATGGTCAGAGGACGTGTCTACCTTTTTCCCAGCTTTGAGGGACGACATGTCTACCTTTTTCCCAGCATCGAGGGACGACATGTCTACCTTTTTCCCAGCTTTGAGGGATGTTGTCAGCACCTGGGAGTGCTGAAAGAAGCTGATGCGAGGTCTGCGCATGCTTCAGTCGTTGTGACGTTTGCTGCAATTGATTTGTGGGACCCACATTTCTGACCGTACATTATGGAAAGCACATGTCCAAGAGTTTACAAATTCATGTGCACCTCTTGACTGCTGCAGCAAACCTTAGAATTAAGTGGGACCACGGCGCTGTACATCCATTGATGGCCGCCACATACACACTTGCGGGGCTTCTGGGTGTGGGATCATTTATTTGTTCTCGTACTGCATGCTGCCTTTCCTCGATGCACACTTCCTTTTTTTGCAGGTTCTGCGTGCTGCTTGCCCACCCAGACACTTAAACCCGCACAGGCTGCGTTGAAGGAAGTGTGGCAAGCCTTCGATCAGCTTGCAAATTTCTGGCTTCACACTCTTCTTAATGAACACTTCGTTTCTCTGCAGGTTCCGCCTGCTGCCTGCCCATGCAGATGCTGACGCTTGCATGGCTGCGATGGAAGAAGTGCTGCAACTTGCTTGAAGCCATCGATCGGCTCGCAAGTTCCTGGCTTCAGATTGTTATTTTTCTCAGTGCACACTTTGTTTCTCTGCAGGTTCCGCGCGCTACCTGCCCACGCAGACACTGAAGCCCGCACAGCTGCACTGAAAGAAGTGCGACAAGCCATCGATCGGCTGGCCACAGCCATCGGGCCCACCCACATGCTCTCAAAAGGAGCATTGCGTCACCTTGCGCGCATGATGGTCTCAGCCAATGTGACGCTGTGAGGAGAGCATGGAAGCAGATGTCAGGCTAACGACATGTCTTAGGAGGGTGTGTGCTTGGCTGTCTTGTCTGGCTGGTAGCAAAGTGATTGAGATGAGAGCTTGGGCTGAAAGGACCAGTCTGGGTGACCTCTCCCGTCTTTGTCCTCTTTGAACTCCTTTTTGGCCTGAGACATTCAAAATCACAAGGTTACAATCATTGTACAATAGTTTTGAATGGGCTTTGACCTTCAGCCAGGTAGTTTGGCTGCTACGCCTGCTGGACAGTGTCAGCCACACAAAATTAATCCATGGGTTCGGAAGTAACTTACTTTGAAAGATATGCTTCAATAGTTCGCTTCTGCAAGAAATAAAAGGTATCCTCACTTAACTAGCTTAATTACATTAAAACGCGCCTGACTTGTCCAGCAAACTTGTAGAAACTTAATTACTTGTTTTTAATCATGTCAAAGCTGGTTGAGGATATTTCACCAGCGACTGATCAGCCAGAGATTTGGGCAGTAGGTTAACCAATTTAAACCAATGAACAGAGGAACACAGTATGCTTTTTTTCGAAGTAATCTTTGGTCCCAACTATCATGACCATATGCATGCTCCTGCCATTACAAGGTTTACAAGGTTTACAAGGATAAGGCCTTCAGTCAAGAAGTGCGACTGCTAGCCTGCTCCTGCCATTAGCTCTGTTTCTGGCTTTCTCCTAGGCTAGCTGTGTCTAGTTTAGGTTTGAGGGCCCTTTGGTTAGACCCTTGCTAGCTTGCTAGGTAGGGAACCTTTCCTTAATGCATGCAGCCTTTTGGCTAGCACAGACTTTTGTTTTCATGCTCCTGCCAAAGTGAGGTCTCAACTCTCCAAGTGTGTTCATTTAAATGAAAGCGCGCTATGGGACGTTTTGGTGCTTTCTAGTAACTGGCTCCTCTGCCCGCCACCAAAGCTGTCCTGATGCAGTGTTCGGGCATTCCATCCCTGAGCAGCCCGCCACTCTGAACCTGCTAAGAGACCTGCTGAAAAAAGTGACAACGTGTGATGATCATCCACCTTACAGGATTCTGTCCTCGGTCTGATACTAATCTCTTTCTCAGCGTTGAGGTTGCGGCTGCTCGTTATGCTGGCACCATATCCAGGCTATGAATCCCAAGATTTTTTCGGGATTTGAATCCATACGAAAAGAAAAGAAAAACTACGTAGGCAGAGGAAACCCTCCCAACATCAATTAAGGAAAAGGAGACACTATCCCATATGTACCCCAAATTTGAGAAATTCAAAGAAGAATTACAGGGTGACCAAGAATTATAGGGTTGCAGAAAGAAAAGAAAAACTACGTAGGCAGAGGAAACTCTCCCTACATCAATTAAGGAAAAGGAGACACATTGGCTCAGAAGAGCCGTGAGCCTCCTCCACCACAAAGCTAGAAAGAAGAAAGCTAATGGGGATCTGGAGGGTTACTGGAAGCACCCAGCTCCAGAACCTGGCTGTGAGAAGCATCATTTTCCATAGCACGTCTAGTGGTAACAAGCTTATGGGCATACTGAACCGAATGGGCATGGAGTTTTTGAGCAAGTTTATTGGCGCGTTGGTGGTCAAGTCCCAGTTGTTTAAACTGGTTAAGGGTGTGCTCAGTGTAGCAGGTCCCACCAACACCCAAAAGGATGGTGTGGAGAGTAACAACTTTTGCATTGATGAGTTTGCAGAGGTCTGCATGCTGCCGCTGTGCCGCCTCTAACTGTTGTCCAGGCCTCGTGTCTTCACAGTACTTAATTTCAATCAAGTGCACATGTCGCTGGTTTACATGAAGTTAGTGGGGCTGTCTCACGTGGTTGGCTCGTGTGGTCCTCTGTGTTGGGTTGTGTCTGCTGCGTAACGCATGGTGTGAGCGAGTGGAAGAAGGAGAAGAAGGAGTGGGTTTGGCTTTATAGGGAGTAATCAGTATAGCATCAGGACGACTGGATGTGAGTCTAGATCTCTTAGGAAATTTTCTTGGAAAAAGATAAGGGGGTATAGTTCTGTTTCATGCATGTGCAGGGATTTGGAGGTTGTGCGGCGCCAGCCTGTCATCACTCCCTATGTCCATGTTAACCAATCCTGCTCCCCAAGGGCTTTTGCTAAGAGCTTTGAGCAATCTTCCAGCAACATTGTGGCGTTCAGTTTTCATGCTGGAGATGAAATGAATTTGGCAGCCTGAGAGCATGTGGAGTGCGCTGTCTCATTGATGACAGCCTGGGAGAGGGCATAATGGGTTAGAGGACCTTTTGAAGCGCACTGCATGTTTTTGGTTGTAGAGGGTGCCCGTGCAATACTGTAAATTGGTGTGCTTCATAGGCGAGGATATACAAAACATGCTCCTAAAGGCATTGCTGATTTTCTTCTCAACATGAGGTTATAAGATCTGATAGTAAGAGTAGTAGCCTGTTTTGGAGTTGGCGTATCCAAGTCTGTGTTTTGCATGCATGTGAGACTTGAGAGCACTCTGAAGATTGGGGAGGTAGGTGATTTTAGGATTGGGTGCAGGAGCTGTGGATGTGCCAGCATTGTGTTCTTTTCTTTTCCTCCTTGGCTAACTAAAATAAATGAGAAAAAGGATTTCCGCCAGGGCCTGCGCTGGGGATCCCAGTATCAGCCACGTTATTGTTGGTTTGGCTTGCTTGATATTTAGCAATTGCATCTGCACACTCGTTACCAGCAATGCCAGCATGAGATTTTACTTTGTAGACACAAATATTGGTTTGCGAGTTGCTAATGAGAGAAGATATGATTTTAAGAACATCCCCTTGAATATGTTGTTTGTGCTTCTCAGGGTAAATAAGCTGTTTACGTATTTGATGAAGAGAGGTAAGACTGTCTGAAGCAATGTGTGAATAAGAGTGCGTGATGGCAGCAGCATTTGCGGCTAATTCAGCTCGACATATGGTGTTGGTAATTCCAGCACCATTGGGCTCGACAAAATTTCTGCTTAGAGTAGGGGTTAGTTATCATTTGTTTTCCCCAGATAGGCCTATCTAGGGAGGAACCCTAGGGAGGAACATGAAAGTTGCAGTGGCTTCTGTATTGAGAATAGCTGAGTAAATAGAATGACGCAAGGCCTGAGTCATAACATTCTCATCATACATGGGATGGCAGACGGAGAAACCTGAAAATTTGGATGAGAAGGAGTTATGATAGGCACTGAAGAGGGTGTCTCGGGGGTCGTAGCTCCAGTAGTGTTGGTATTGTGGGTTGTGGTCCAGCGGGGAGGCCATTTTTTCTTGAGTTACCAGGGCCCATTATTTAAGGGCAGTGTGGATGTGGGTTGGCAGGGCTCGCGAAAAGGAGTCTTTAATCTTTTTGCTAGCATACTTGGTTTCTAGCATAGTCTTGCGAGTAAGGAGCCCCTGCAGCTCAGATGCAAAGCTAGTAGGAGGAGGTGTTATGGTTTCATGTGAGCCGGCAAAGTTTGGCCTTATAGAATGCCTTGTAAAGAATTTGAAATCGGCTAGGGGTTATCATCCCCACACATTTACCTTGTGTGTTGTAAATGGGTTGCACATCATCCACTGCCTGGTCAAGCGGGGTGACCTTGGCCGGGGGGACCCTAAACCCTAACCCCTAAACCCCTAGATCCCTAACCCCTAACCCCTAATCCCTAACCCTAACCCCTAACCCCTAACCCGTAACCCCTAAACGTCGGGGGGAAGGCCCTAAAAGTGCGGGAAAGGCCCTAAAGTCGACTAGGGTTTAAGGTCCCCCCGGGTCAAGGTCACCCCGGTTGTCCAAACAGTACATCATCCTTAAGGAAGGAGGACAAGCTTGTGAATGCGTCAGCTCCTCCACAATGGCTACACCATTTATCCTTTCATTCAGATGAGTCTCACCAGACAAAAAGCCAAGGCTCTAGCATAGAGAGGAAAAGAAAAAATTTATGATTGCCGTTCAACTGCGTGTGCATTGACAAATGACAAACGTTAATCGTGTCCAAATCTGACCCGGGCATTAATATTGGGTCCCAATTCGGGCATCCATTGTCAAAGGTCTCACTGATTGACACGACGAGTTGTTACGTAGCTCACGAATTGCCCTCCACTGGATTCGAACCAGTGACCTGCGCATGACCCGTACATGTACAAGTGCGCCGCTCTACCACTGGAGCTAGAAGGGCCGGACGGGATATCGACCTGCAATTCATTGCTTATTACAAAAAAATCAAAACCTACTCCAGTCCTTCGAGTGGAAACCCAACAGCATCATGGAAATAGGTGCCGGTACGAGCTTCGAATTTGCAACAAATGTGATTGGCACACTGTTCAAGACGAAGAGCACATTATCCTGGATTGCCCTTCTCAGGATTAAACAGACCTGTACTCAGTTCCAGCTCCTATTTAATTCTGCAATCCTAAGTAGTGTTGCATGCCAGGCTTAGGCAACCCAACCGTGCGCAAATCACTTTTGAACCAGCCTGGATTGCATATTTGAATGAGCATTTTCATCCTTCACACATCAACAACCACAGCGTCCTGATCATGGGCGCCAAGGTCTTTCAGCTAGGGAGACTGCGGTGCCACTAGGGCATAATCACCCGCCTCCTGAAGTTTTGTTGCGTGACTTACGCAACTTTGAAAGGTGCCCGAGCTGATTGGATCCCTGAGCCTGATTCAGTGCCTGCACTGAGTTTTAATACTATGCGCAGCCTGGTTGCGGATCAAATCAAGAAAATGAATGGGTGTGCATCACCAGGTTTTGATGAAATTGCTGCACCTTTTATCAAAGGCGCTGTTGTTTTGAGGCCCAAACTCAATGTGCGAGGTACAGAGAGTGTCAAGGTTCTGGAGCCCTTTGTGGCTAAGCTTTTCAAGTGCTTCAAGACAAGGCACACATTCCTGCTTGCTGGAAGCATGCGAAGTTGATCCTACTTTATCAGAGGGAGCCCTTGCTTAACCCGAACAGCTATTGCATGCTGGCAGTAAGTGGCACGAGGTATAGGATGTATGCCAATGTTGCACGTGCTTTACTCACTGATTGGTGCCAAGAGGCTAACAAAACATCAGATTCTCTATTCGGTTTTAATCCTAGCCGTAATACACCTGAGCCTATGTTTATACTTCATCATCTGCAGCATGCTGCACGTACTATGCGACCAAACAACTCAAGTAGATTGCATGCTGCATTCATACATTTCAAGCAAGCATACGACACCATTCCTAGGGAGGCTCTCTGGCAGCACCTCCGCTGCATCAGCATGCCCACATCCTTGCTCTCAATTATCCAAGACCTGTATGCTGATGATGAGTATGTTTTGAAGGATGGTGCAAAAACAGCACGTGTGCATCCTATGCGAGGTGTTAAGCAAGGGTGTCCTCTTTCTCCTCTCCTTTATTCACTTTACATGAATGATGTTGACTTGATTGCTGAGGATGTGAAGGGGGCAGTAACTGGGACAGAGGATGTTTGCGTGACCTACATGTTGTATGCTGGTGATCTCACATTGCTTTCCAAAAAAGACGGTGCATTTCATACCATGTTGTGCAGGCTGATTGTGTATGCAAGGAAGAAACATCTCATTATAAACACCGTAAAGTCAGAGGTTGTGCACTTCAACTCTACAGGGAGTAATCTCCCTGTTTTAACAATTGGCAGTGACGCTCTTGCTCATAAGGACTCATTTGAATATCTTGGCATGGTGTCTTACAGGACCTTGAACATGGCTAGATCAGCAGAAAATGCATCTCATGCTATGCTTACAGCAGCGCTCCCTTTGGAAAGGCTCGGCATCATATCTATCCAGTTCCAGCTGAAATCTCCTGTCAGTAACCAACCTACGGCTGAAAGGAAAAGGGAAATCTACGTAAGCGGTAAACACCCCAAGAATTGATTAAGGAAAGGGGTCATCCTGGGTGCCGACACTTAGATAGACCACCTCACTGCCATGAGGGCTCGGCCTGGGACCGTCTCCGTCTCCGGAGGCTCCCGGGGAGGCACCATCTGCTTAACCATGCAGAATCCTCAATCACCTCAGGCTGTATATTCGGGGGCCCCTGGTCGAGGTGTAAAGTGACGAGGATGGACTGACAATGCTAATACCATTCTGGAACAAAACAAGGAGGATACAGCTCTTTGCAAAGCCATCTTAGGGCTTGAAAATCTGAACAAGTTCTTCCAGGCATTTTGACTGATAAACACGTTGGCAGACATCGCAAATATACACGCTATGTACTACATATATAATACCTCGGGCTAGTACACGGGCGTAGACTCTCCTCTTCCTGCTCTGAACTGCCTCGCCCCCAGTGATGCCCCTGCCAGAAGAACCCTGCAAGTTAATTGAGTGCCTGGTGTTTATTATTTTTGTTAATGATTGGAGTGCATGGCAACTCAACTGAGAGGCTAATTTTTCTGCGTTGTGTCTGGTAAGACCCAGCTCAACCAGGGGAGTGATGGTGTAGTCATTATAAATAGTACCTGCTACACCAAGTAAAATGGTGTGCAAGGTCACCTTATTATTTCTATTCGGGTTTCTGAGACTACGGGTGCGAAGTCTGGAAATGGTACCAGCATGCTGGTCAGCAGCTGTTCGTAGGCTGGGTAAGGGGTTAATGTCAGGGCAGAATTTAAGTTCCACAAGGTGATTATCTCTGTCGTGGGCAGGTATCATCCTAGGGTTAAGATGGGTTGCTCTCCCTGGGATAGGGCGCACTAAGACAGCATCAGGACGGCTTTGGTGTCGGGCAAAGGGGCCAGAATTATTGGGAAAAGCCCAGTCAGGAATATCCCTGGAGATATTTTCAGGGACTTCAATGCCCTGTTCTTGGAGCTTTTCTCTACAGCAAGCGTCCATGGCAACAAGGAATGAGCCATGTGCACCTTTGCTCAGGGCTTTGCAACAGAGACTGAGGGAAGTGTTATGTCTGTTTATGAACATCCCTTGGCATGTTGGATGTGAAAGCCAGAAGAAATAAAAACAGTCTGGCCAACCTTCCACCAGCACATGCAAGAATTTAAATCCCAAAGAAGCAAACCAAATTTCCTCATACCCACAGCGGACCTAGCCCTCTCCAATTTAGAGAAACAAGGATTTAGAGAGACAAGGATTCAACAAACCAGATGCTAGCAACACTTGGAATAAAAAGAGAAACACATATCTTTGCAACAAAATTGTTTTTGATATTCACCTCACCAATCCACAAACAGATATCAAACCCACAGGCTCATGTTAGTTCTGGATCCAGCAAATTGACCTTGTTAAACACAACCCTAAGCCACCCACTAATCAGACTCCACTAGATGCTGCAACCCTTACTCCCCCTTCTACTATCTCACCTACCCTTAGAAAGAAAGAAAGATCTACGCTTACCATTTGGCCGCGTGCATTAAGGAAAGAGCCTCCCAATGACTCCCACCAATAGAGGGCATTTTTTTCAAAAGGATTTGATCCGGGGTCATTTTCCTTGCTGTCGCCCTCCTCGCGCTCAAGCAAGCTTGACCAGAGCTCTGTAACATGACGGTGGCTGAGCTTGAGGCTCACCTACCCTTATCCTTCCAGAAATCTACAGATCAAGAGTGGCATGTATCTACAATACGGATGGCAAATGCATTGGGATGATGACTCCTGATCGCTTTGATGTCCTTTACAAAGCATTCCACAAAGCCAAAGCACTTGGCTTACATAGTAGTATCGGCCCTCCACCAGCAAGCTTTGCATCTGAATTAATAAGGCTCCTAGCCCGCAAGACTAAATTGAACAACAAATATCAGAGCAAAAGGATTAAAGACTCTTTTTCATGGACACTTCCACCTTACATTCACAATGTCTTCCAAAATTGGACACACGCCACCCAAGAGAAAATGGCCTCTCCCTTGGACTAAAATACTCATCACCTACACTACTGGAGCTCTGACCCCCGTGACATTCTTTTTGGTACCCAACACAATTCCCTGTCATCCAAATATTCGGAAATTTCCATCTGCCACCCCATCTATGACGAGAAGGCCGTGAAACTAGCCCTACGGCATGCTGTCTACTCTGCCATCCTATACAGAGGCTACAGCCACCTTCATGTTTCTACCAGCAAGGGGTCAGCTGATGATAACCCATCCCTACTCCAAACTCCGCACTGCCTACCTGCATCTTTGCTGCAAGCTCGGGACCATTCCAAAAGAAAAACTTACATACGACAATACCTAATCCTGGTCCAGCCAGGAAATTGCTCTCAGAGAGGCTCCCTTAGCATACCTGGGACCTTCAAATTATCGCAGTCTGGAATATAGCTGCTAGAGATTACTTAAACAACCAAAACCCTACCTGGGTCAGAGGTTTAGCCAAGGATATTCCAGAGGCCAAGTGGCTTCAAGTTTTAAGAAGTTGTTAAAAATGTGAGCAATGCCCCCATCCGGAATGCAAGGCACGCTGTTATGCCCAGGATAGGGAAATGTAAAAAGCTTCCCCTAGACAAGAAGCAAATTGCCAAGTTCCCCCATAAACCAGTCACAGACGTAAATGCCCCTATTCCTTGTCAGTCCAATCCAAACCTCCAACTCAAAGTTGCAGATTGGAAGTCCTGGGCCTACACAGACAGCAGCTGCCAGGTTCAGGACAGCAAGACAGCTATTGGGGCAGGCATGTATCATCTTATGAGTGACTAAAAGAATCTAATTGAACCCAATAGCTCTGGTATTACCATAGGAAGAGCTGAGCTGGCTGCAATAGCGGCCGCACTCACTCACTCACGAACACACACACACATACACACACACACGCACACACACACACACACACGTAGCCACAGATAGCCTCATCTCACTTCACCAACTCAGAAAGCAAATCCTGTACCCGGAGAAGCACAGACGGTATGTACAAGGAAATGTTCTGAAGACAATGTCAAACCTTGCTCGCACCTCTCAAGGTCACATCTTTTTCTGTAAGGTCAAATCTCACGCTGGAATGGCTGGGAATGAATGCGCAGATAGAATTGCTAAATACCAGGCTAGCCTCAAAGATAGCAACCTGACAGATACCGGTATTCCTAGCGCTGGACCAGGCGGCAACCCCTTCTACAATAGAAAGAAACCTTTCTTGAAGAAAAGCTACGTAAGCAGAGAAAACTCTCCCTACATCAATAAAGGAAAGAGAGACATATTGGCTCAATACAATATTGCTTGGCTGGCTCAAGAAGAGGCAAGACCGAGTACACCTGAATCCTCCTCCCCTATACCAATCTAGTATACTTCCCAGACATTAGGGATGCTTTGGAATCCCACATGCATGATAAACACAGGCTTGGATATGCAGATCGCGAAACAGGCTACTACACTTACTACCAAAGCGTGCTACCTCATGCAAATAAGGGCATCAGCAATGCCTACTGGAACATGCCCTGTACCTCAACCCGAATGAAATGCACAATCTTCAAATACTGCACAGGTACCTTCTACAACCAAAAGCATGCGGTCCGCTTTGAAAGATCCACTAGCCTTGTATGCCCCCAGAATGTCATCATGTGGATAGCGCCCCCCACATCCTCTCAGGTTGTCAATACCCCATTATCCGTAACATGATAACCGAGCATCACAACATTGCCAGCAGAATGACTTTGAAAGTGGTCAGCAAAGGCTCTTATGGGTCAAACCTCTTACACATGGATGTAGGCAGCGCAGACCGTCTGGCTCAGAACGACCTGCACATCACCGAGCAAGTCTCTAACCGTGTTATACCTCCCTACCTCTTTGACCCCAGCATTCCTGATCAAGCTAGACGCAATTCCAGCTGCCCTGATGCTGTCTTGGTCACTCCTTGCCCTGCTATCCCAAATAGACCACCTACTCCTTCCTCACATCGGGTACTCCGCAGTATGAGACGTAATGATGAAGTAAGAAGCAGCACAACTCCAGCCAGGCAACTCCATGATTTAAACATCCAAAACCGCCATATCCACTCAATAGAAATCAATACCATAACTCCAAAGATGCGAGGCCTGGTGCCCAGCTAGATGCCTCACAGCAACAACACATTGAACTGTGGAAACAACTTCAAGGCGCTGAGATCACTCACACAATTCTTCTGGGTGTGGGTTGGATTATACTGCCCATACCCTGGATCAGTTAAAAAAACTAGGGATTGACCTGCAAAGGTCTACTAAGCTTGCACAAAAGCTCCATGCCCACTCTGTGCAATATGCGCAAAAAGTTACCTCTACGAGCTGTGCACTGAAATCAAAAACACTCAACATAACTCTGGTGCACTGGGACTTCATGTTTCCAGAAACCCACCAGACCCACACTAGCCTCCCTCTTACCCTCCAGTGAGGGAGACTCACGGCTTTTTGAGCCAATGTGTCTCCATTTACTTAATCAATGTAGGGAGTGTTCTCACTGCCTACATAGTTTTATTTTCTGTGGAGCAGGTTTCATGCAGACAGGCAAAGATTTCTTTAGTGCTCTGCAAACTTTGCACCTGAATTTTTTGAAAGGTTTTTTTGGGTTAGGAACTACCACCAACAGGCCTGTTTTGAGAGAATGTGGGCACCAACCACTGCAGTATCATCAGTTCTGAGCTGCAGTCAAGCCGTATAGCAGCATTGGTACAAATAGTAGTAATTTATGCCGTGTTGTGCAATTTAAGGATGACAAGTGTTGGACAGCGCAGCTAATGCAAGCCTTCCAAGGTTTGCGTAATTCTGAAAGTTTTGAGCAGGCTGTGAGGTCAGGAGGTTTATTTCCATGAATAATTTAAGTGCAGACTTGAGGTACAGGTACATGCATGCCGACTGTGCCTAGCCAATCCAATGCCAATCTCACACTCAAAGTTGCCAACTGGAGAACCTGGGCTTACACAGATGGCAGCTGTCAGGCTCATAATGGCAAGCAAGAAATGGGGCAGGCGTCTACTGCCCGCTCACTGACAGCCAAAACTTTGTTGAACCCAACGGTGCTGGGATTACTAACACCGTATGTCGTGCTGAATTGGCAGCAACAGCTACTGCTATCACCAACAGCTATGCAAACATTGCGTCAGATAGCCTCACCTCTTTCCATCAAATACGTAAACAGCTTCTCTATCCTGAGAAACACTTGAGGCATATTCAAGGAAATGTCCTCAAAATGATCTCAACTCTCATCAGCAACTCTCACACCAATATTCGTTTTTACAAAATGAAGTTTCACGCTGGCATCGCTGGAAATGAATGTGCTGATGCTACCACAAAATATCAGGCCACTCAAGCCAACAATTGCGTGGCAGACACTGGGATCCCAGGTGCAGGACCTGGCGGAAGTCCTTTTACACATATCTTTTGGTTAGCCAAAGAAGGAAAAAGGGAGCATTCTGGGGACACATTTACAGGTCCCCCACCTGCTCCCAAGCTCACCTACCTCCCCAATCTCCAAGATGCTCTCAAATTCCACATACATACTAGACACAAACTTGGTGATGAAAATGCCAAAACAGGCTACTACTCTTATTATCAGAGCCTTTTGCCACTTGTAAATAAAAAAATTATCATTGCTTTCAGAAATATGTCATGTATATCCACACCCATGAAGCGCACGATCTTACAGTATCGCACAGGCACCCTTTATAATCAAAAACATGCAGTTCTTTTTGAAAGATCAGCTGATCCATGATGCTCTCTCCCAGGCTGTCATCATTCAGACAGCACACTCCACATGATTTCAGGCTGCCAAAATCAAATCATCACCAACATGAAAACTGAACGCCATAATATTGCAGGTAGATTGATTGTAAAAAGAAAAAATGAAAAAGAAAAAAACTGCTTAGGCAGACAAAACTCTCCCTACATCAATTACGGAAAGAGAGACACATTGGCTCAAAGAGCAGTGAGTCTCCCTCACCAGAAGATGAGAGGGGAGTTAATGTGGATCGGGTGGGTTTCTGGCAGCACGCTATTCCAGGGCACCAGTGTTATAATGAGTGTCTTTATGTTCAATGGCACGCCTGGTAGAGGTTAGTTTGTGCGCAAATTGTCCGGAATGGGCATGGATTTTTCTTGCAAGCGTTTCAGATCTTTGTGAGTCAATCCCTGATTTTTTGAATTGATCAAGGGTATGGGCAAAGGAAATGGTTCCACCCACACCTAGGAGAATTGGGTGGATGATAATCTCTGCGCCTTGGAGTTGTTTGCACAGTTCGCTGTGTTGTTGCTGTGAGGCTTATAGCTGGGCACTAGGCCTCGTATCTTCACAGTATTTAATTTCTATCATGATTACTTAGCAAGACCCCTTGGGGAGCAGGCCTGGTCAACACAGATATAGGAAACAATACACGGCTTGCGCAACATAACCTCCAAATCCATGCTTATGCCTCAAATAGAACTATACCTTCTTACCTCTTCCCTCGTAACCTTTCTATGCGTGATATATCCTCCTCCAGCCGACCAGATGCTGTCTTGATAACCCCTCACAATGCCCAACCCACCTCTAACAAAGTTTCTTCCTCTTGCTCACATCATGCTCTACGCAGCAGACACTGCACCACACAGAGGGATGGCACAGCTAACTGCGTGGGACAATAATCAATTACATGCAAAACAACGCCATGTGCACTTGATTGAAATCAAGTATTGTGAGGACACAAGGCACATCAGTTGGACGCGGCTAAGCAGCAGCGTGCAGACCTCTGTAAAGTTATTAGCGTTTAAGCTGTTACGATTCACCCTATCCTCCTAGGTGTTGTTGGGACTATCTACACTGAACATACCCTGAAGCAATTCAAACAACTAGGACTGGATCACCAACGTGCAACTAAGCTTGCTGAACAACTTTATGCTCATTCTGTTCGGTATGCCCACAAGCTTGTTTCCATAAGACGCGCTATTGAAAACAATAGTACTTCTCATAGCCAGGTTCTAGAGCCTAGTGCTCCTAGTAACCCTTCAAGGGTTATTGAAGTTCAGATCCACATTAGCCTTTTCCGCCTTAAAACTTGTGGTGGGAGGAGACTCACGGCTCTTCTGAGCCAATATGTCTCCTATTCCTTAATTGATGCAGGGAGAGTTTCTCTGCCTACGTAGTTTTCCTTTTCATTTCTTTCTACAGGTTACAAGGAGTTTGGAGAAGCTGACTCGGGGTCAGTGGATCCCAGAGAAACAACAATAAGCTTGCTACTTACCAAGCTACAGCTAGAAGCCTCACAACAACAACAACACAGCGAATTGTGCAAACAACTCCAAGGTACAGAGATTACTATCCACCCAATCCTCCTGGGTGTGGGTGGGACTATCTATACTGCCCATACCCTTGATCAATTCAAAAAATTAGGGATCGACTCACAGAGATCTGAAACACTTGCAAGAAAACTCCATGCCCATTCTGTACAATTTGCGCACAAACTTACCTCTACCAGACGTGCCATTGAAAATAAAAGCACTCATCATAACACTGGTGCCCTGAAGCAGCGTGCTGCCAGAAACCCACCCGATCCACATTAATTCCCCTTTCATCTTCTGGTGAGGGAGACTCACGGCTCTTTGAGCCAATGTGTCTCTCTTTCCTTAATTGCTGTAGGGAGAGTTTTCTCTGCCTACGTAGTTTTTTCTTTTTCTTTTTCTTACCAAGCTTGGTTTGCTACTCATTTCGCATGCTTGTCAAACCTATGTACCCCTACCTTGGTATCTTTTTCTCGGTTTGCCTAAGCAAATCATGCGTAACTTACGTAAGTTACGTACGTAACTCACATTGAATGTGAGCAGGTTCCGGCTTCGTGCTCATACGTTACAAGCTGAATCGGCTGTTTGGCAGGACGGGACTTCTATGTCTGACACGTGTTCTTGCAATCAAATTCAAGATGAGGCACATGTTCTTTTTAAACGTTTTGAACAAATTCGTTCATTGCCGCGAGTATCATGTGCTTTTTGAACCTTACTTCCAGAACTTACTCTGAGACAACCTTTTTTGCTGCATCAAGTGAGTCCTCAAGCTGTTTCTTAGTTCCTTCATCAGCAAAACACAAAGCTTTTATTATCGTGTCCAAGCTTATAACTTTATTTTTGGCTGGCTGAGACCAGCCACAAGCCGATCAGCCAAACAACCTGGCTGAAGGTCACCCCTCATTGTAACCATTGTAACCATTAAGCAGTGCATCACGTCTTATACATTTTATGAACCAGGCTGATGTCCGAGAGTTATCAAAGTGCGTATCTGTATGCTTGAAATGCTGTGACTGAGTTTTATGTTTTTGTTCTCCGATCCGGACTGGATCGGGTACAGGCACTTTCTTCGCTTCAGCTAAGCTACCCACGTAAGCAGGTACAGCTATGTCACCATTTCCTTTACTGGTTTAAGTCTGTTGTCAAAATGTATAATAGCATGCTGAGGTCTAACAGTGAGACGTTGAGAAGAGTGTTGAAAGCAGATTTGAATATTCATTTGCGTGAGCCAGCCTGCTGGACTGCTCAAGTTTTAGATGCTTTTCAAGGCTTACGGCGCTGTGATTCCTTTGTGCAAGCTCTGCGGCAGGGCACTCCTATCCCTATTCAAGAGTTTACTGATGACCTCAGACACAGGCTGCGGGCAGTGTGGAGAGATGTTGAGGGAGTGAACCCACGGGACACACATAGTAAGCTAGCAACTGACCAGTCTCTTTTTGCAGTGCCTTTTGACCATAACGTGCGTGCCCCTGCCCATTTACCAAGGCACATGCATTTGGATTTGTCTCCACATGTCATGACGAATGCTAGCCGTTTCAGACTTAGGGCACACACACTGAAGGTGGAGACAGCAGCTTGGGATACTTGGAACACTCTTTTGTGTGATCGCTGTTCTTGTGATGAGATTCAAGATGAGGCTCACGCCCTTTTGGTGTGCAGAGACGCAGATGTTTGTGCTTTGAGAAGAAAGTACGCTTACCTGCTCAACTGTTTCTCTGGTGATTTTTCAATGGAGCAACCATTTTTACAACAAGCCAGTGTCCAGGATGTTTCTGATTTCCTCTTGCAACACAACAACAAGCTTTTTTCGTTTGTCTCTGAGCTTATGGACATTATGTTGGCTGGTGAGGACCAGTCACAGGCCGATCAGCCGAACAGTCTGGCTGAAGGTCCCCCTTTGTAAATCTAAATCTAAATCTAAACCTTTCCTAAGATTAAAGTTGTGTAGGTGTGTATGCGTACTTGCATAATGCACACAGCTCCAATGCTTATGTACACACACGCAAGCCAGAGAACGCTTGATTCAAAACCAATTTAGGTTTCATGTTCATCCTGCCAAAAATGGAACCCAAGAGGATCAGCACACTGCTATCTCCCAGAAAGAGGAGTCCAAATCAGCTAGGTCATGCTTTTACTTCTGTGTGGAAATGAAAGAAAGGGAAGATCCCAAATATGCCTGAAAGCTATTGTATCACAACCTAAATCATAGAAGATAAGGTCAAGCACCAAAGCACTCTGAGTCCTATCTATATCGCCTACATTCTAGTTTGTAGATCAATAAGGCTTATGGGCTGCCTCTGGTGGGTAAATTGAAAACAGACCAATTATCAAACAGTCTGGGGATTTCAGCGGCAAATAGGCCTTCAGCCAAGGCGTTTTGACTGCAAGGAGAGTAAATGGACCTCTCCTTCAGAAGGACTTTAGGTGCATTCGGGCAAAACTACCCAATGCTACACAATTAGAAAGCGCACGGGCACACAATGAATGAAACATACTTGCAACAAATTTTCTCAACATGCAGTATGAAATGAATGTAATGCAAGGCACTTCAACCCTTCCCTGCACTCCTCTCACACTGGTCAACCTACCAAGCCACGAGACCCTATCGGGGTCTGTTTGAGCAGGCGAAGACCATATGACCCACATGGACAATGTCCAGGTCGCTTACCGCTCTCAACATCCCCTGCACTCCCCTCACTGCCATACTGAGACTCAGGCTTGGCGCTGAAGCCATCATTGAAGCCAAAAACGAGACCGTAATCCGGACCCTAGTCTTCCTCAGACACCCCCCCCCCATTTTCAAAGCAGGTCTAGCCGCTCTCAACATCTTCTGCACTCCCTTCACTGTCATACTGTGACCCAGACTCGGTGCCATCATTGATGAAGTCATCATCATAATCATAGTCCGACCCCTCTTCTTCCTCAGACCCCCCCCCCCCCATTCTCAAAGCAGGTCTAGTCGCTCTCAACATCTTCTGCACTCCCTTCACTGTCATACTGTGACTCAGACTCGGTGCCATCATTGATGAAGTCATCATCATAGTCATAGTCCGACCCCTCTTCTTCCTCAGACCCTCCACTGTCAGAGCAGGAGTGCTCTTCATCTGGGTCAGCACTGAGCACCTGATGCCAGCAGTTGTCGAGGGCAAGCACACTTAGAACATGAGATGAAGCAACGCAATGATGCAACACAAGTGAGAGAACGAAGGGAAAGGCAGCCACCTGAGGCAGCAAAAGCTCTTCATGATCAATTATGCAGAGAACAGCTGGCTCCAAAGCTACTAACATAAAAACACAGGTGCCTTCCTTGTGGGTCAGCACTGAGCTCATGGAGCCAACAGTTTGGGAAGCAAGCTTCAGTCAAAAGGTGAGACGAATCGGGTGGCAGTCTGTTTGAAAAATGACAGGATGTGCATAAGATGAAAAAAGTAGCAGTAAGAAGCAGGTGGCGGTTAGATTGAGCAGCACGTGTCAGGAGGACATGAGATGAAGTATTAGCAGCAGGACATAAGGTGAAGCAAAGGCGGCAGGAGGACATTGGATGAAGCAAGAGAGGCAGAAGGGCATATGGCATGAAGCAAAAGCGGCAAGAGGCTGAGATGAAGCAGGTGGCGGTCTGCTTAGGGGGCAAGTGGCAGGAGGGCATGAAAAGAAAAGAAAAGTCTACGCCAGCCAGAAGGAGGGCATGAGATGAAGCAAAGGTGGCGATTCACTTGAAAGCACAAAAAGCAGACACCAAAGGCAGACTTCTTCATCCAGTTTGGCTTCAAAGCTGCAGGTGCCAAAACATGAGGTGCAGCAAGTAGACGTCCCAAACCGCCCAAGCCTGCGCAAAGCATCTGACAACGCAGCTGGAGGCAAAATTTCTGGAAGGCTGTCATTTGTCCTGCGGCATCAAAGTCCTTGCGGCACCTAAGTCCTTGCAGCACTTAAGTCCTTGCGGCACCAAAATCCTTTTGCGGCACCTAAGTCCTTGTAGCACCAAAGTCCTTGAGGCATCTGAGTCCCTGCGGCACCTAAGTCCTTGCGGCACCAAAGTCCTTGCGGCACCAAAGTCCTTGCGGCACCTAAGTCCTTGCGGCACCAAAGTCCTTGCGGCACCTAAGTCCTTGCGGCACCCATGTCCTTCTGAGAAACATAGATGCACATGCACCACAAAGGAATTGGCAAAGCCTGGCCTTTACAGTGGCGTTTTTGGGCAACATTCAATTCTACATTCAGAATGTGTTGAATCGCTACCTCGTTTGACACTTTTGAATTGCACCCAAAATTGTAAACCGCACATGTAATGCACTTTTCATCCCCTCTGCCATATGCAATCATCACCAAATTTCAATCAAAGGCTACTGGAAGGTTGCATGGATCTGCTAAGGGTCTTTCTTCTCCATGACGTCAATGTGAAATGGATGGACCATGATTGCCTAACGTGATTTCTTGCGGCCAGGGCAGCCTAAGGAAGGAAGGAGGGCCCCCCCTTCCCTTCCTTCCACCCTCTTTCCTTCTACCCTGTTTCCTTCCAAACCCTCGGTCAGTGCAGCCCAAGGGAGGAAGGAAATATAGAGGGCCCCCCCTCTTCTTCCTTCCACCCCCTTTTGGTCAGGGCAGCCCAAGGAAGAACGAGAAAAGGAAACACTATGCAGCAAAAAAAGGCAGCGTGCATCAAAGAAAGGTGATCTAACAAGTAAGCTAGCAAGGAAGGAAATATGGAGGGGCTGATGCATGGATCCTCGCGTGGATGCATCAGCCCCTCTTTCCTTTCTACCATCCCACCCTCAACCAATCTTGCAATCCAAAGAGAGGACATGCTTTGAACCGCATTTCTCGCATTGTTCCTTAAATGGTATTCCAAATCCAACCTTGATGCCCACTGCTTTTTAGTTGAGAGAAAGCTCGCATGTCATTTTGCATTTCAGCTGGTGAGCAAGCACAGGGGAGAAGCCACTAAAGTTGCAGTGAATATGCCAGGAGGGAGAATGTTGCGAAGCATGTTTGACCTCAGATCTCAGTCCTAATGAAGCCAAAGCAGAGGGATTCTGACAGCAAAGCTTGTGATTGATGTAATCATGAGTCTACCCAAAGGCGGTTGAGGCAGAGATGTTAGGGGGGAACCAGCAGTGTATTTCTGTTAGGTAGGGGGGGGGGATGCATCTCTGGGAGAGGTAGGGGGGCGCCAAAAGTGCACCTTCAGGAGGTAGGGAGGAACCAGAAGTATGCTTATGAGTTAGATCCAAACTTCTTTGGCACGCTTTAAGGAAATAACACCTCTCTTTCCCACCCTTTTGCGCCCTTTAAGTGCACATTTTGGGCAAAAGGTGAGTACCATGCATGCATGACTCAAATCTACATGCACATCATCCACATCCATATGCACATATATGCTCCTCACAAGGGAGCAGCAGAACCCTTCCCTATTTGCAACACAGGATGTTTGATAGAAAGGCAGGCTCTGGAGGAGGACCTGTAAATGTTTAAGCAGGGTTGGCCAATTCCATATACCGGTATATGTGCCATACATATTGCATTTTTCCTGCCAAGAGGCTAATATATACGACGTATTTAAACGGCATTGGCCTAACTTATGTATATACATAAGCTGGTTTAAGCTGCCTGGCAATAGGTGATGCTTGTGCAGAGAAAAAGCGTGCGCACTTGAAGCCCTTCCAAGACTATACAGCAGTTTTCTCGTTTGATTTGGTGAGTATCCAAAAACACTCCTTTGGTCGCAATTAATTTGCAGGCGCATAATCTTGACAGAGGCAGATTTGCAGAATTTGTCATAGGGAGGGACCCAAGGAGGGAGGCTTGGAGTACTCATCATGTCCACCCGGCTGACAATTTGCCAGACCCTCCCTGGTTGCCTTCCGTCGGCTCCTAGCTTAGTTTAGGCCAGCCCTGTGAGCCTCAGTGGTGAGGCCTCAGCTAGCTTGCTAGTAAGGTAATCTTTCCTTTATGCACGTAACCAGACCTGGCTTGCGTTGCCTTTCCTTTCCATTTCATTTTATCTTGTATTGCAACCCAGATGTTCAACTTGGACGCACAATATTCAGCAAATAACAGTCAATGAGCACCCAGTAGGCAGAGCAACACACCTTTTGGACTTTGTCCTGCTTGAATCTGCCGCAGAGCTGTTGCCGCTTGTCCTCAGGGAAGGCAAGCAAGATAGCCTGTCCAAGTGAATTTGCCAAGCAGTGAACTTGTCAGGCGGGATACCCTGTACAAGCAAATTTGCTGCAGAGCTGTCGCCGCTTGTCTTCAGCAGCTGGCTAGCAGGATTGCTTGTCCTAGTGAATTTGTCCAGCAGGGATTGTGAGTTTGTCAGGCAGGGGTTTTGACCGCAGCAATTGTGCTGCAGAGCTGTTGCCGCTTGTCCTCAGCAGCTGGAGCAAGCAGGATAGCTTGTCAAGTAAATTTGCGCCAAGCAGTGAAAATGTCAGGCAGGACAGCCTATCCAATCAACTTTGCTGCAGAGCTGTTGCTACTCATCCTTGATGGCAGGCAAGCAGCATAGCCTCTGTCCAAGTGAGTCTGCCGAGCAGCAAGCTTTTCAGGCAGGGGTTTTTGGACAAAGCGCTTTTGCTGCAGAGCTACTGCCGTTTGTCCTCTTAAGCAGCTGGAGCAAGCAGGATGGCTTGTCCATCAGCCATGGCATGAACAGGGCTTGGAGTTGTACAAGCTGTGCCAGAAACTGAGCCTCTCTTGCTCCAAGTAATTCAGAGCGAGTTGTGTGTACAGAGTAACCAGGGGTGCACTACCAGGCACTTCTGCATGAAAATGATCATGCATCAAGCGTCTTCAGGGAAAGCAAGCAGGATGGCCGGTCCTTCATGGGATTGTCTACCTTGTCAAAGATACAATTGCTTTTTGAAAAGTGTGCGGCTTTTGTCGATGAGAAGAAGGCCACGGAACGCCCTCACCTGGGTGTCAATGATGGAGAGGTAAGGGTCTGCAGAACTGAAGAACAAAGCGTCCAAGACCTGTAAAGGGGGATGGTGATGCGAGGCACGTTGTATGAGAACGCAAGCAATAAAATGTTAGGGAGCTCATGGATTTACCATTGTGCTCAAACAACAAGCCAACATATCACAGTGGCTTGAACAGCATATTCTGATACACAGACAGCGCAGCAGATGCTGTGGTGCGGAGGCAGCAGCCTAAACCTTCTGAGCATGCTTGCTTACCAACACAAATGCCAAAACATGGAAGATCTAATATGTTAAACTTCTGGAACCTGGACCTCTGGTTCCCTTCCTTGTACCTGAAAAGTGCACTGGCAATGCTCAAATGACATCTGAGCTGTAGGTTCTATATGACAGATTGGGCATGTGCCTCCTCAAGCACTCCCTCCCCTCTCCCACGATTTGTTAGCCAAGCCATTACTTGTTTTTAGGGCTGGGTAAAAAGGGTTAAGAATTTGGCCAAAGATGTCTGTGGGCCTACTTGGCCCTCTTCAAACCCTCCTTTGACCAATGCTAAACCCTCTTCATCCAACCACACTTGTTGTACATTTCCACATATTGCCAACTTCAATAACCTGCATCCCTCAACCACCTGCTACACCACATCCATTTTAAGTCGAGGGATGATCTGCACAAACTCCTGCGCCTACGCCTTAGATATCCCTC
This sequence comes from Dunaliella primolecta, assembly GCA_914767535.2. Taxonomy (NCBI): domain Eukaryota; kingdom Viridiplantae; phylum Chlorophyta; class Chlorophyceae; order Chlamydomonadales; family Dunaliellaceae; genus Dunaliella; species Dunaliella primolecta. The sequence continues at coordinate 12,847,828 of OU611755.1, forward strand.
ACCCACCTGCCGTGCCACGTCCAGCTCCAACCTCGGAATAATTTGAACCAAATCCTCCACTGTCCAGCTCTGCACACAGAGTTCAAAACACACTCTGGCTTGGAGATGTCTGGGATGACTTTATGCGGTGATGATGCAATGGGATGCACAAGAGGGTGTTGAAGATATTTCGAAATGCAAGAGGGAGTGTTGGAGTGGACATGGGAGTGTAACCTCTGCAAGCACATGCGGAATCATGAAAGGGATGTGGATCAAGGCAGGATAATCCACCATGCAGGTCCACCCAGACTGGGGTGCAATAAGCATTATTCTACCTGCAAGTTGTTGCTCTTGAGCAATCTCATTGCTTCAAAACTTGTCCATTGCTTCAAACTTGAGGGTTGCGGGATGAGGCGGGTCAGAGCTCTCCCTTGCTAGCATCTAAGGCTCATCCCTTGTTTTCATCATATGGCCTTGCTAGCATCTAAGGCTCATCCCTTGTTTTCATCGTATGGCCTTGCTAGCATCTAAGGCTCATCCCTTGTTTTCATCATATGGGTTGCATGCAGATTGCATGATGAGGCAGGCAAAGACTCATCCCCTGCTTTTGTCTATTGGATTGCAGGATAATTGATTGAAAGGTGGTTGCAGGATGAGGCAGGCCAAGGCTCGTCCCTTTTTCCTGACAGGCTAATTCTGAAGATGTGTTTATATAATGCTCAAAAGCTTCCTAGACACATGAGCCTTAAAGTAGGTGGATTGAACCCAATTACCCAATGACCAGGGGTTACCTCATGACCCGTCAGAGTGGACGCAACCTCATGCCCTTGCAATTTCATGCTTCTAATTGATGGAAAAAACTATGTAGGCAGTGAAAACACTCCCCACATCAATAAAGGTGAAAATGAAATTGATTAAATAGCAAAAGCACAAAGTGAGCCAGAGCTTGCAACCTCATGCTTCTGATTGATGAAATGGCCAAAACGCAAAGTGAGCCAGACCTTGGCAGCCCATGCTTCTTACTGATGAAATTGCAAAGTGAGCCAGACATTGCAACCTCATGCTTGTAATTGAATGAAATGGCCAAAATGCAAAGGGAGCCAGACCTTGCAACCTTGTGCCTCAAATAAATGAAGGAGAAAAGAATTGTGAAGTGAGCCAGACCTTGCAACCTCATGCTTGTAATTGAATGAAATGGCTAAAATGCAAAGGGAGCCAGACCTTGCAATCTCATGCCTCTCCCTGGTGAAAGAGGAAAAAATGCAAAGTGGGCCAGACCTTGGCAGCTCACCTCGCATGCCTCGGCAATCCAAGCAGGGTTCTTGTGTGCAAGAAGGGCAGCAAGCTTGAGTGGCGGCCACGTCGCAAAAGTCTGTGCAAACACCTGCAGGGAAGAAAGCGGCAGCCACATCGAACATGTCTGTACAAACACCTGGAGGGAAGAAAGTAGGAATGTCAACCCGATAAATAGACAGCAAGAAAAGAGAAGGTTAGCACAGGTTGTATCCTCCGCATAGCTATGATGTCATGCGAGTGGGAAACATGTTTATTTGTTCATTCATTGGTCGGGGATGGTTGGAAATTATGGACGGTGAGGGACGTGTTTATTTGTGAGTTCCTTGGTCGGGGATGGTTGGAAAGAATCACAGATAGCATCACACACAAAGCGCAGCACACATGCTTCAGCTCTCATGATACTCACATGTGGCCTCCAACCCTCCACCATCTCCATCACTTTCTCAGAAGCATTATGCATAGCATGACACATTGCACAGCACACACACGCACAAACGCACACACACACACGCCTCAGCAATTCATCACTCACATGCGGCCTCCAATCCTCGACCATCTCCATCACTTCCTCAGGACCCCACGTAAGCATGGATCTGCTCACGAGCTCGTACGCATCAGACTCAATGGCATTCAGCACCCTGCACCCAGCGTGTGAATGGAAAGACGCTGAGAGGTTTGAAAGCTCAAGAGCATGGATCTGCTCACGACCTCGTACACGTCAGACTCACAGTGACATTCAGCACCCTGCACTCAGCATGTGAATGGAAAAACGCTGAAAGGTTTGAAAGCTCAGGGGCATGGATCTGCTCACGACCTCGTACACGTCAGACGCACAGTGACATTCAGCACCCAGCATGTAAACGGAAGAATGTTTAAAAGCCTGAAAGCTGAAGGGCGCGGACCTTGTGCGCATCACACTCAATGGCTTTAAGCACCCTGTGCCCAACTTGATGGGACAAATGCAAGGGAGCCAGAGGGCTGCAACACATGAGGTGGCAGACACTGCTCCATGCTGAGTATTGCGCTTTTTAAACAGGCACAGAATGCTGTTAGAGGATATTTGCAGAAGGGCAAGCGGACTGCAACACAAGAGGTGACAAACATTGCTCTATGCTGAGTGTAAAATTAGGGTCGGGTGGCCACTCAGGGTTTTGCCTTGTTTGTGTGCGTATGTGTGTGTGTGTGTGGACGGGCACAAAACGCCATTATGGAATAAATGCAGGAATTTCCTGCCAGCCAGAGGCCTGTGCCACGATAGGTGGCGAACGCTGCCCTTTGCTGAGCGTTGCCATATGTGACCAAGTACAAACTAGGCTCAGCGCTTGCAAAGAGCTCCAGGAGCCTGTGACACAGCTGAGAGAAAATACCCAACCTTGAACATTGCCTGCACCAGCATGCCTGGGCGAAATGGATTTGTTTTGTTTTGCGCCTGAGAAGACCCGGTGCGTTGCAGCATAGAGGAGCATGCCAAGCACAAAAGAGTGCTCAACAAGGTTCTCAACGTTCCTTACGAGAAGCACGCCAAGCACAAAAGAGTGGTTCTCAACGTTCCTTACGAGAAGCACGCCAAGCACAAAAGCATGCACCAGAAACGCGCTCAAACAGTGCTCATGAGCAGCATGCCATGCCCAACAAAGTGTGCCCATCCACGGATGTCAGAATGGAGCGGAAACATGAGGAACGTCAGAAGTACAACCGTGCTACAGATGCGATGCACGTGAGAAAGTGATGCAGGGCTCACACAGGTGTAATTAATGCGCGTGGTACAGACAAAGGGACAGAAGTTCCTAACTGTTGAAGCAGCAGAACTTTTGCTTGCGTCCTCTGTAAAGACACCCAAGTGGGCTTGGGACCACAGGGTCAGGATAAGCAATTGCGCCCAGATGTCCTTAACACATCAACAGAGTGCTACCTACATTCGCCGACATCGGCACCACCAGATAGGCTTCTGTTGCTGCTGCTGCTGCTGCTGCTGCTGCTGCTGCTGCTGCTGCACCACCTCATTGCCTCCTTTCCCATTTTTCTTGGGCTTGCTGGCCTCGGCCTGCTTGCTGCTGACCAGATGCTCCCCCCTACTTTCCCCTTCCTTCTTCTTCTTCTTCTTCTTCTTCTTTTTCTTCTTTCCAGCGTCAGGTAGATGGTCAGTGGTGGCTTCAAGCTCAACGCTCTTCTTCCTCTTTTTCTTGGGCTTGCTGGCCTCTGTCTGTTCAGAAATGTCCTCTTGATGAGGGGATCCATTCTTCAGCTTTGCTTTCTTCTTTTTCTTCCTTCTCCCAGTAGCGCCTGCACCAGCAGCCTCTGGCAGCTCCACGTGCATGTCCTGCCTCCTCCTCTTCTTTTTGTGCGGCTTCATGCCTGCTTGATGCTCTGGCGGCTGTTCCTGCTGTTCCTGCTGCTGCTGCTGCTGCTGCTGCTCTGCCTCCAGCTGCGCGTGCCGACGGCGCTTCTGCTCTTTCCTTGAGATCTCTCCATGCTCAGTCGCTGAGTGGCAATGGCCTTCCTTCCTCTTTCCCTCTTTGAATGGCTTCATTTCCCTCTAATTAGAGGGGATACTTCTCACTGTCCCTCAACTCACTTCATGTGCGACAGCTAGCTGTCCACCACTAAGCTAAGCCGTTTCACATAAATGCTTTAAAAATGGAAGGTGCGCAAAATCCAGCCTCATATAGCTCGGCCCACAGTTGTAAGGGGGCGGGTTAAATTGAGCCCGTAGGTTGAAAAAGGGTTGGTTGGAAAAAGTCCTTTCAAGAAAGAAGAATCTTCCCTCCACATAAAATTCATGCAGATGGGACCCTTATTGATTGTTATTAGGGCCTGCTGTGTCACAATGGGAGTAGAAAGCGCCGAAGGGAAAAGTGTTGGTGGGAGCGGGGGGCCTCAGCAACCTGTCAGGTTATTATATGAGAATAATTTGTCATAACATGCATGCGCAGAACTGTGCCCAGATGGGGCACAGCCGATCACTCAATATTCAATATATTGGCCTTCCGGAATAGACCTTATCGTGATCAGGGATTCTTAATGAACAGGTAAGCGGCCAGCGGGTGCATAAAGGGAGATTTTGAAACTGAAACATTCTCACTGAGTGACAAACACCTGTGATGCAGATATTAATATCAATAGGATGTATTACAAGCCATTTATATCAACATTTATCTCGAAGACGTGCAGATTAATCTCTTAGTGCTGTGGGGGCAAGGCCAGCAGGACTACCTGCACAAACAGGTAACGTGCATGTCACGTATGAACCTAAATTGACATGTTGCACATGAGCATGCACTGACCTGAGGCATTTGTCCTGTCCGTGCCAGGGCTTTAAAGCAAATTTGCAGACCTGGAACTGCCATCCACTCCTGTCCCACCTCCTGGAGGAAGTGCAGGTGAGCAAATAGTGATATATCTAAGAATGTATGAAAATGCGCAGTAAGCCACCACCACCAATTGAAAGGTCGATCCTGTTCCGCTTATTGGCAGCACCAAAAAGAGGACCAAGATCGATCTTTCAATTGAAGCTGTTGAGTCATGTTGTCTTGTAATGTATTTGTATACTTCCTTGTAACACAACCTGATTGGGGGCTCAAGGATTTTGCTCAAAATAGGAAAAGAGCCAGGGTTGGTAGCTGCTGTGCGATTCAAGAGACGTCCAGCAACCTTATGGGAGATTGACACACGCAAATCCCAACAAGTGCCTTGGCCTCATTTGTCTTACTATCCTGCTCCTTTTTGTGCGTTTGCATGGGTGATTAATCTGGTCAGCCCAGATTCCTTTACGCCTAGATCAATGCACGATCATCATCATCATCAGCAGCAGCAGCAGCAGCAACAGTGGCAGCAGCCACCTCTATTCTGCATTGCAAGCAGCAACAGCAGCAACAGCAGCAGTATGTCATGCCACATAGCTGTGGCATCTGATTCACCAACTTAGTCTGGCCATCTACGGTTGAAGATGTAGGTTTAACATCCAGAGGCTTGGTGACTATAGCGCACAGGACAGCTGCCACTCCTTGAGCAGCTCAACTTACATCAACCCAATGCCAGATGTGCCACAGCATGAAGTCCGTTAAAGCTTAAGGCTCTCTTAACAGATGCTTTGTCGCCAAAGATCTCTGGTGCTCCAATGCCAGATGTGCCACAGCATGGAGTCCCCCTTGACTGGACTATGGCCAATGCAAGCTTGAAGATGGCCAAAGATGCAGCGTTTGAGCGTCCTGTAAAAGTGCAGCAGCAACACCAGCAGCAGCAGCAGCAACAGCAACGGCGGCAGCAGCAGCAACAACAGCAGCAGTGGCAACAGCAGCAGCAAGGACAGCACCAACTTAGAGGGCAGGTGCAGCAGCAGCAGCAGCAGCAGCAGCAGCAGCAGCAGCAGCAGCAGCGGCGGCGGCGGCGGCGGCGGCAGCGCCAGCGGCGGCGGCAGCACGGACAACAACAAGGGCAGGTACAGCAGGCAGCTGGCTGGCCCCAAGGTGTGCAAGAGCGGCATCATCAGCAGCAGCACCAGCATGAGCAACAGCAACCGCAATCCTTTCTGCTACAAGCCTTGTAGCAGCCTGAGGTGAGGAATTTCTGGCTCGATTTCTCCGCAGGACCGGCCTCTCTGAAAACACGTCGCAGTGGGACAAGTTTGAAACTCTCCTGCCATACAGAAACAACCTACTGTTCAATAAACACTTCAATATTGATTAATCCACCACCTACCCTCTTTGAAAAAAAGATTTCTTCAGAGTGCAACACAGTGATTGCAAAAGGGAAATGCAGGCCTTGAGTGAGCATGGCTGTGTGCGCTGTGTGCCAAAGTAATTTCTGTTGGTCCACAGGCATTGTGTGCCAAAAGCAATGTCTGCCGGTCCACAGGCAGGATTTGTGGTGGCCACCCTGGAGTGGATCTGCTCTGAGTGTGAGGCAAAAGAAAAGGAAGGAGGAGCAGAAATGTGGCTGCTGCATTGCGGCAGTAAATACTTGCGTTACAGCTCCTTCACTTCATCTAAAATTTGCATGTCAACAACATTTTGTAGAAGGTATTCAAGCTGTTGCATGGACCGCTTTCTTTTGAGCACGCATTGACAAATAAAAAAGAAAAGATAAGTCTATGCAGGCCACAGGCCGTGTGCATTAATGAAAGGTTCCCTGACTAGCAAGCTAGAAAGGGTCTCACCAAAGGGCCCTCAAGCCTAAACTAGACTAAGCTAGCCTAGGAGAAAGCCAGAAACAATTCCTCACGATGAATCTATGAGATACATTTAAGGGAGGTCTACCAATGCAGATATTATGGACAGTATTTTAAATCAATATATTGCATGCCAAGAAGAAACACGTGCATCCTTGATGCATAGGATGCATGATACACGAGGTACAAGGCATTGCAGTCCTTCATTCCAAGGGAGGTCTTGATTTCCATTTTAAGTGTGTGTTCTTGACATGCGGCATTTTCGGTCCATGACATGGCGGCTCGGACAATGAAGGATTACTAGGTTATGAAGCTGTGGCTCTTCCTCTTCAAAGCTCACTAGGCACAAGTGGTGATAATTGAAAAAGTACGTGCATCTTAAATTCAAGAGGAAGCCAGTGATGTGCGTAATCACACTGTGCATTTCAACAACACAAGTCAACTGCCTAGTTCTAGGATTCTTGCCATTCAAGTCATGAATGCGGAACCCATCATTTGCAATGAGGTTGCTGGTCTGAAGTCCAAAGGTACTACCTAGGCGAGTAGCCTAGCTATGCAGAAACACTGTCTTGTGTGGTCCGAAGATGACACTGAAAGAAGAAACAGATTTTTCATTTTCATAGAATTTTATGAAAGGAAAGAAAAGATATGAAAAATCTACGCCAGCCAAAAGGCCGCGCGCGTTAAGGAAAGGTTAAGGAAAGGAGCAGATCCAACAATGTTGTGTGATTGTTTTATGTCTTACCACTTTTCCACTCATCCTCACAAATGGGAAAACTGCAGTCAAATAGGGAGGGTACCAGGTTTCAAATATGATCATCATATTCATATGATGATAAGTGCTTTGATCCTGAGTTCTGCTTGGTAGGCTTTCAAAAGCACAATGGCAGCAGTTCTGGCAATTTGATACAAAAGAAAAAAAATACGGGCAGACCACACCCCCCAGCATATCAAGGAAGAAGCAGTTGCATTGGCTCAAAGAAATGCGAGACCAACCAGGTGTAAGGGGGAGGGCTTATGCAAACTCTAGCATAGATGGTGTCATCATGTCATGCAAGATCAGCGTCATTCACGTCGTATTGTTTCACCTAGGCATATCACTTACACGTTAAGCACAACATTATCTAAAACAAGGCACAATGCAGCCTTCCAGCAATAACAACCTCCAACCAAATAACTAACCCAAATAACCATGATTCAGCAACAACCATGATTTGACGTGACAATCAAGCCAAGGATAAGTGGTTGCCGTTCAGCATCCTTGGCCACTCCTGCCACTGTGGCTGGGGGAGGACTGGAGGCTGTTGCTGCATGCAATAATTTTTGCGCCGAGGAAAATGGCATGAAGGTTCTTGTCTTCTATGACAAAGTCCAGAAGCATTTCATCTCAAAAGTCTCAAAGTTTGGAACGCTTGAAAAGAGAGTAGAGTGTGACGAAGGCAAAGAGGCAAAGTCATGCCCCAAGAGACAGAAAATGCACACATGGGCGCATGCAAACACACACACACACATGCACACACACGCAAAAAGAGCAGTACCAGCCTTAAGATCAATCCCTGGCATATCAGGCGCTCAAATCCATCAAAGGCACACACACACTCTGGCATTTTTAATGGGATGCGAATGTGACCTATGCCTGGCAAGGTGTATGAGGAGGGTGGTGGCTGTTGCTGCTGTTGCCGCTGAAGGTGGCACGGCTGCTGCTGCTGCTGCTGCTACTGCTGCTGGGGGTGCGGGAGGCTGCCTTGCGGACCCCGACCCAGAATGCAGCAGGGATTTGGAGGGGGAAGCTTGGGCCTCCGAGCGCTGGTAGTGCTGCTGTAGCGGTTAGTGCAGCAGTCACAAGCGCAGCTACCTGGTCCTCTGAAAATGGCAGGTCGTTGGCAGCGCCTGGCAGTGGAGGCTGCGGCTGCTGCTGGGGGTTTGGGAGGCTGGTTCTGGGGAGCTCCACTCCAGTGTCAACAGGTGGTCTAGCCAAACTCAAATGCCGCTGGGACAGTCAAGCCTCGTCTGAGCATCAAGCATGCAGTCTGCACAAAGTGGCCAAACTTTATAATCTTCAATTGATACATTTTTGGCAGTCACCATCCCCAAATTGTATCAATATCGGACCTACATTTTATTTGTTGCAGGGAGTTAACAGCATGTGGAAAGGAAGGCTCACCAATTTAATGCACACCTAGCGTGCCAACCTACCTTCCAGCACTGGCGGGCAGTGAAGTGGCATGTGCACCTGACTTTGATGCTATGTTTTATTTATAAACAAAGACAGCATTAAAGTTGGGTGCACATAACATGATTATAGATTTGCTGCTGCACGTGCCAGCTGTGGCGCCAGAGCCACTTGCTTGTTTTTGGACAACAACAGGTGTGTTTTCTCCTGAGGGGCTTCCAAACTGACTTTCAAAACAGCAATGGTACGTCTCCTTGTGCACCACGGTGTCATGCCGCGCTTTCTTGTGAAAGTCCCCTGGATTTACACTTTTTGTGTGTTTGGTGACAAATTCTGTTCTGCCACGCATGCTAAGAAGCAGGGCAGCTCGCTCTTAGGCAGCCAGAACTCATGTGAAGAGCATGCTGGCACAGGACCCTAAACATTCCTGCATGTGGATTCCAAGCTCACTAAGGCAAGGATGCTGAAAGGCTGACTGCCTTCTGGTATGCTAAGCTATGTCTGTTTGTCTTTCTTTCTCTTCTCGTGGTGGAGGGGGCTCACGGCTCTTTGTGAGCCAATGTGTCTCCTTTTCCTTAATTGATGTAGGGAGAGTTACTCTTCCTACGTAGTTTTTCTTTTCTTTTCTTTCTTCATGTCTTCCACTTAAGCAAGTCATAATTCAAGTGTAAGCTGGTTAGTCTCCAAGATGCTCCATCTCGCTCCACCCCTCAAGCAAATTGATCCCATTATCTGTTATAGTTCTTCTTTTTCTTTATCAAGTTGGAAGATGGAGCAATAAACTCTTGGGTCATCTTCCACTCCGGAGGGATGGATCCATGAAGAAAAAGTAACAAAGCGTGGGAGCTCGATGGAGGATCTTGTAGATGACGTCTCTAGATATCTCTTCGACCAACATGCAAAGTAAATGCAGACCCTTGCTGCACCGCAGCCCCCTCCTATCAAGAAAAACTGTTGAGGCAGATCAAGACAAGCTCGAGGAGCCAACATTTGACCATGAACTCCAAAGTGGTCCTTCTGAGCTAATGTATCTCCTTTTCCTTAATCGATTTCCTGCCAGAAACATCCTATTTCAGGCACCACGACACTGGTTTGATACCATATCCAACCCTACCTTACCTCCTTATTCTATGCTACTCATCGTCGTGTGGAATCTTAATGCTAGAGTAATGCTAGATGGCACAAACAAAGACTGGTTCCAACTCCTCAATCAAGATGTACCAGAAGGTCACTGGCTACCCCTGGATCATCTTAATCCTACCACGCCACTGCGTACCCACCAACACCAAGCATCAAACACCTGGAAAAGGACATTTCAATCACTTCCCCCTGACACACGTAGCTGTTCACATGAGTGCCCTCAGGCTAGGGCGGCTTTCATCCCTGCCAACTACAAAAATATGTTCACACCTAGAATCAAGGACTGGAGAGAAATCACCTACACTCATGGAAGTGTAATTCAACACAAAGATGATGACTGCCCACCACTTTCTGGTTCAGGTCTTTTCATACCGAGAAGGGACACTGCTCCCCCCTCCCAACACTTGCAGCTGCACGTCAAACCCAATGGCCATGGGCCTACTAATACCATCACCAAAGCAGAACTTGTGGGTATTCTTGTGGCACTCCAACAAGAGCAAACCTGTATTGCCACGGATGTGCATCCTTTCCCAGATTTCTCCCAATCCGATGCGCATCAGATGTCACCTCATTCATGCAATATCAACCATATTAGAACACTCCCCTCATCCTATCCATTTCTACTAAGTCAAAGTCCATTATAGGCAATGAGGTGGCTGACACCTGCGCTCTCACCGCAGCCCTCTCAGACACCATAGACATTGCAATTTCAGATGCTAGGGCCCCCTTCCACAATTTTTATTGGCTCTCTTTGAAAAACTCTTGCGGACAGAAAGATGGTGTAAACCACTCCCACACTTTCTCAATCCACTACCTCACCAACCTGAACGGCAAACTTGAAGCACATATGCACAAGAAACACAAGCTTGGCTCTGCTGACATCTCTGGCTACCATTACCAGAGATGGCAGAAACTTAACGATACCATACCATCCACCACCACTGCAAACACTGAAGCACACAACCCGATACCTCGACTTGCTAACAAGGAGATCAGCAACTCCTTCTGGCAAAATCCAAAGATTACTTTGAAACAGCAAATAAATACAATGAAGTGCCAAACAGATACACTATACACACAGAGACATGCCTTCGCTTTCAAATTTTCTTCCAGTTCTGGGCGATGCCCTCTTTGCAATGATATGAACCACATTGACCACTTACTCCTCAGGTGTACAAACTCAACAATGAGCGGGATGCACACCAACAGACATCATGTCTGTTGACCTTAGTCTCTGCGTGAAAGCCCTCAGTAAAGGCCGGTATGGCTCATCCCTTATTGGTATGGATGGCTGCAGTAATGAGAGACTCCTGGATCAGGGCATACAAGTACCTGGAAATATCTTAAGAGCTATTCCAGACTGGGTTTTGCCTAATGATTCTGGCTCCCCTGCCCGGCACCAAAGCCGCCCTGATGCTCTCTCTCTGTGCGCCCTATTCCAGGCAGACAAGCTCACCTTGATCCCTCCAAGATCCCTCCTCAGGACAGGGACATCCACCTTGTTGAACTGAAATTCTGCCCTGACACGAATCCTTTCATCACTTTCAAACTTGCAGCAACTCAACATTCTCACACCATAACTGGACTTCAAACTCGCAGCTCAAGGAATCCAAACAGGAATAACAAAGTGACTCTGCACATCATCTTAATTGGGGTGGCTAGCACCACTTACAAAGAGCATACAATCACACCTCTTATAAATCTGGGCCTTACCAAACAAAAAGCTAAATCACTAGCGTCCATGCTTAGGGATCACGCCATTAAGGATCATGCACCTTCCCTTCAAGTCTAAGTTCCCTTCAAGTTTAAGTTAATGCACGCGGCCTTTGGCCTGCATAGTCTTTTTTTTTCTCTTTATTTTCTTTTGGCTGGTGAGAATCATTGTTAGTGTCAGTACTAACTGTTGGCTGCTGTAAAGCGGACTTTTTATTTCATTTTACATTTGGGAGATGGCTTAAATTATGTACCAGACCATTTACTGTGCCTTTTCACTTAATTGCTTTTGCAGCGACATTCTTGGCACAAGTTTGCATGCTGCACTTTTTCACGACATACCTTGTGCAAAGGGGGGGGCATGCTGAGATGTTGGATAGTATTCTCTGAGGCTAAGGGGTCACCCCTTATGGTGTGTCTCAAGATTGCTGGACAGGGCCTCTTGACAGGAGGAGGGTCTCTTGACAGAGCCTCTTGACAGGAGGAGGGCCTCTTCATGGTGCCTGCCTTTCGGGTTTGTCAATTTGTTTGTGAGAATCTTCTGGCAAGTAGGCCGTATGTATCTCTGTGGCTTCAAGTTGGGATGACGTATGTGGTTCTGGCTAGAATGTATGCAGGCCAAGTGTGGGGCTCTGAGTACATTAAAGCAGGCAAGGAGTTTGCGAGTGATATGTAAGTGCGGCATGAGTCATCTAAAGAGCAAGCTGGGCGTTAAGCGTACCACTACAAACTGGGCTGTTTTGAGGGAGTGCGGTCATGAGCTGCTTCAGCTTTACTGGTTCAGTGTATTGTCAAAACGTATATTTGCATGCTCACTGGCAGGTCTAACAGCAAGACGACAAGAAGAGTGTTAAAAGCAGATTTGAATATTCATTCGCATGAGCCTTCTTGCTGGACTGCTCAAGTTTTATATGCCTTTCAAGGCCTGCGGCGCTGTGATTTCTTTGTGCGGCAGGGTACGCCTATTCCAATTCAGAGTTTACTGATGACCTCAGACATAAGTTGCGGACAGTGTGGAGAGATGTTGAGGGGATGAACCCGTGGGAAACTTACAGCAAATTGGCAACCTATCAATCTATCTTTGCGGTGCCTTTTGACCACAATGTGCGTGCCCTTGCCCGCTTACCAAGACAAGTGCATTTGGATTTGTCTCAACATCATGATGTCGTGAGGAATGTTAGCCGTTTCAGACTTTGGGCACACACACTGAAGGTGGAGACAGCGGCTTGGGATACTCGGAACTCTCTCTCTTGTGTGATCGCTCTCCTCATAATGAAATTCAGGATGAAGTTCATGCCCTCTTCAAGTTGATGTGCAGAGACGCAGATGTTTGTGCTTTGAGAAGAAAGTATGCTTACCTGCTCAACTGCTTCTCTGGTGATTTTTCAATGGAGCAACCTTATTTACAACAAGTTAGTATCCAGGCTGTGCATAATTTCCTCTTGCAGCACAACAACAAGCTTCATTTGCCTATTTCTGAGCTTATAGACATTATGTTGACTGGCGAGGACCAGCCACAGGCCAATCAGGCCTTTTTCCGGATGGCCGTGGTGGATTTTTGGACAATTGCTGCCTCATCCAGGTTGCTCTGCTGAGCGCTTTCTAGGTTTGCCACAGGTGCTTTACCAGGTCCTTATCAACACTTCTGCATCCTCATTCATGTTTGGCTGGACTTTTTCTTGCTCATGTCCCTAATGTTCTCCGGTGGGTGCTAGGCACAAAAACTTGTAATAACTTGTTTATTTTTTGTTGTTAACCTTGAGAAAGCTGGTTGAGGATGCTCCACCAGCGACCGATCAGCTAGAGATTCGGGCTGTAGGTTACCAATGTAAATCTAAATCTCAATCAGCCGAGCACTCTGGCTGAAGGTCCCCCCGTGAAAATTTAAATCTACATCTTGACAGGAGTGTCTTGGGTACCCTAGGTGGCCAGATTGTTGGAAAAACATGTGTAATTTCTCTTTCCTTGGTCTGAATTGTTGGGGCTCATTTTCAGTTCTAGCGCTGGCTGTTATATCTTTCCTTAATGCATGCTGGCTGTTGCCCAGCTTAGACTTTACTTTTTGCCTATTCAAACGAGCTAGGGCTTTTTTCAGCCTTTGCCGACTCGGACACATAAACACACAGATCTCCACTAGCATGTCCTGTTCTGTAGCTTTTTGATGGAGGGGACTTCCATTTTAAGCATTGTGTCTCCTCTTCCATAATAAATGTAGAAAGAGTTTCCTTTGCCTTCACTGCTTTTCTTTTTTCTTCTACACATACACACACAAGAAGGAAAAGAAAAACAACACAACACAGATGCACACACACAAATATCCGCTCTTAAATGGGGGGTTGACGGGAAATAGATGGGGACTGCTTTTTTTTACAGAGACCAGACAGAACCATAAATGCACCTGAGCTGCCATATGAGGGGAGGTAGGCATGAATGAAACGACCAATATAAAGCAAATTCAAGCCCCAACACACGAATCCAAGCGTCATGGTGAAACACTGCCTTGCAATCAATAAGGGAAGGAATCAAGCAACCCCAAAAGTTTGAAGCACAAATTATCAGGGCATGAACTGCGTTGTTATACAAAAAATGGAGGTTTGCGCAAAAGTCACAAGACTGAAAAGTGAGTGCTAGCCCCAATCTAAATGGCATGTGTTACATGACTCATTTGAGTAAACCATTGCATATTCTCATCCTTTTGCATCATGCCTTGCATCACCTCTTTGTGTCCATTGTGAAGAGAGGGGAATAAGCACTCCATGAGGCGCGCAAACATATCATGCACTTGCTTGCCTGGCTTACAGACGTATGCCAAAAATCTGAAGCAGGGCAGCTGTTGCTACTGGGTGTACACAAACATCCCGGCAGCAATGAATGAAGGTCGAAAGCACTGCAGCACTCTGGCAGAGCCCACGACTTCAAATGTCGAGGCGAGACCCGGCCTGGATGCGACTACACAAACATCCCGGCAGCAATGAATGAAGGTCGAAAGCACTGCAGCACTCTGGCAGAGCCCACGACTTCATGTCGAGGCGAGACCTGGCCTGGATGCGACTACACAAAAATCCCGGCAGCAATGAATGAAGGTCGAAAGCACTGCAGCACTCTGGCAGAGCCCACGACTTCAAATGTCAAGGCGAGACCCGGCCTGGATGCGACTCACGTGCGTTGATCCAACCTGATCAATTTCATCAGCTCAATCAGGTTGAGGAGACTGAGAGGTAGGACCTTGCCAGGCAGTGTTGCGTACCATTGACTCGACCAGAGCTGCCCAGGGAGGGGATGCCCGGGCATGCATCTGCAAATGGACGCTCATGCATTTGCTCACCACTCTCTTCATCGTCATTAATAAGGAGACGACACATTGCCGGCAACAGTTTCCAAAATCCTTCCATATAAAAAGGCTCGCTTTTAGGTCCATGCGTGCACACTCACACGCAGCTTCTAAGACACATGCATGAGCGCTATGGCATGTGCAACCAGGTGTGCACGCACACGCCCTTTCTCCCCTTGGGATTTCTTGAGGAAACTCCACAGCCACAGCCAAACACACTGATAGAAGAGGCTAAACTAACAATGCTTTCTGACGCAGCGCAATAAGCATTGGGAAGGCACAAAACTGCCAAACCAGCCTTGTAGATCATCATCACATTGCGCACATACCACCACCTCAAGCAGCACATGGTCATCCAATGATCATCCAAAGGCGGCCAATGACCATCTTGAGGCATGGATGCACACCGACCATGGCTTGAGGACCTCAAATGCATGGTCATACATTAGCAGGAGTTTGCAGGGCGATCCACACACGCACACACATACACACACAGCCGGAGCTTGAATTCACCTGCTGTGATGCACTCCTGTCAGAAAAGCAGCGCATGCTGTGGTGCACTCCTGTCAGAAAGGCAGCGCACCATGCTGGCGCACTCCTGTCAAAAAGGCAGCACAACACACTGCAACCAAACATCCTTGGTTCACAGTTGATACGGTGCAGCGCCGCCTTGCAGTGTACGTGGGTGTAAGCTCTGGACAGAGCCACCACTGCGTGCACTTGAATCGTGCACTAGTAGAACTCGAAAACATGCCACTCTAAGCGCAAGTGCCCTTGAGAGGCATTGCATCAGCTTCTGATACCCTACTACCGAACAGAACCCCTTCATGACTCTCACAGAGCTTTGAGTGCATTCTGGTACCTAGGGACCAGCATGCACACCCACCCACACCCACCCGCACCCACACAATTCTGTCCCTGTCCCTGTCCCTGTCCACACGCGCGCGCACACACACACAAGTACACATACATTCATTCTTGTCCAGCAAAGTGTTAGGCGGTTTGCCGGGGTCGCATTACCCACATTCAATGAATCACATCCACATCCACGCCCGCACCCGCCCACTCACACCTGAACACACTACTGTTTGCGTTGGCGCTCAGGGGCATGCGCAACCCAGGCCTGCCACACACACATGCATACTTCTGGCCGTGGTGGTGATACACACACATACAGACTTCTGGCCGTGGTGGTGATACACACACACATACACATACACAGACTTCTGCTTGCGTCAACGCTCAGGGGCATGCGCAATCCAGGCCTGCCATGTTACACATGCATAGTCCTGCTTGTGGCGGTGCATAAAAAGCACACTCGCACTCCCGCTTGTGGTGGTGACACACACACACATACACACTGCTTGCGGTGGTGCAACACTCACATACACGTACACACTGCTTGCGGTGGTGCCGCACACACGTACGCGCACACTACTGCTTGCGGTGGTGCTCAGGGATGCGCGCAACCCAGGCCTGCCACTCAGGCTTGAGGGGCTGTTTCTTGTGGGCTGCCTCCGCCACTGCCAGCTCGTACTGCTGGGACAGCCGCTTCTGGTTTGCCTGTGCGCACAGCAGTGGGCATGGAAGTATGGTGATGAGCGTGTGAGCATGAACTCTGGACTGAGCATGTGATGTTGAGTGGTGGCTGTGCCACAGCCAGCTCGTACTGCTGGGACAGCCGCTTCTGGTTTGCCTGTGCGCGTAGCAGTGGGCATGGAAGCATGAATTGAGCATGCGTGGAAGTGTGATGCTTCCACCGCAGCCAGCTCATAAGGCTGGGTCAGCCGCGTCTGGTTTGTCAGAATGCAGCAATGGAAGTGGAGTTTCCAAAACAATATGGTGATGAGCATGGGAGCATGGACTGAGCATCACGCTCCACACACGTGATTTTGAGTGGTGCTTGTGCCACAACCAGCTTGTACTGCTGTGCAGGGGCAGGCTGCTCCTGATCTGCGCACGTCTGTGCTCAATGGAAGCATGAATTGAGCACATGTGAACATAAAACCTTCCTAAAACCTATGGCCATGCAAACACAGAACATAGGTCTCACATGCGAGGCAAGGGCGCTGCCAACGTGAAGCCTGAGCACACAACAAAGCACACTTGCAATGCAAACACAGAACATTGGTCTCACATGCGAGGCAAGGGCGCTGTCAAACGTGAAGCCTGAGCACACAACAAAACACGCTTGCAATGCAAACACAGAACATAGGTCTCACATGCGAGGCAAGGGCGCTGTCAAACGTGAAGCCTGAGCACACAACAAAACACACTTGCAAGCGTGTGAGCCGGCGCAGAAGAGCGCACCTGGACTGCAGGAGCTTGGCTCCTGTCAAAGACGCCCCCGTCCTTGCCTGCAAAGGAGGCCCACTCATCACCTGCTTGGAGCATGGATATGTGCATGAGGGTTGAGTGTGTGAGTGCGCGGTGTCTGTGTGATCTCTCAGAGTAATTGCATGACATATCCAATCAACGACGCCCCTACCCTGGCCTGCGAAGGATGCCCACTCATCATTTGCTTGGAGCGCGAGGATGATTGGGCGCTGAGTGTGTATGCGTGCCAGGGAGCATGTGCATGGTGCATGAGAGTGAATGCGAGGGTGGGTACATGGTGCAAATACTTGTTGTCTTATACGGGGCAAGTGGTCATGCATGTTGGTGAGCGCATCAGCGGATGAGGAGATGTATATGCGGGTGGGTGCATCCCGCAACCACTCATCAGCAGCTAAGAGCATGTGCATGCGCATGTGGGTGAGCGTGCCAGCGCAACTGAGTAAACGTTGGTGAGTGACGGCACAATGCGCGCGGTTGTCAACCTGTACTTCCACCTGTAAATAAAATGACGGAGTTTGGGCTAGGGCAGCTTGTATCAACGCCTGGGCATTGAACAAAAAGAGTTTGGGCTATAGGGCTGCCTTCATTCATTGTAAGCATGAATTCAAGTATGCATGAAGTTTCATCAGTCTGTACTATCCCACAGGAACCCTAGTCGACAAGAATCAGAAGGGGGCAGCCTGCATTGTCAGCATGAATTTACGTATGCATGCAAACTGTTTCATTCATCTCATGTCCATTCACCTGATTTGGGCTACGACTTTGGGCTGTAAGGCTGCTTTCATTGCAAGCATGATGCATTCATGTATGCATGCTAACATCAACTAATACTCACATGCATACATTAAATTGCACTTTGGTGAAGTCATGCACAGTCATGCGCAGTCAGATGGCAGCGTGCAACCAGACAACATTTGAGTCTGGCCACAAGAAGTAGTGCCAGCCCTCCCAAACTAATTGGTGAACGCCTGGAATATCCCAGATCCAATCCAACTGTTCCCAACCCTTGCCTACTCTCTCTCCTGAACTGCAGCGGAGTGCTGCCCCTGTTTTCTGCCATGGTGAGTTATATGGTGGAGTGCTGCTCCTGTGAGCTGCCCCAGCGAGCTGACTCTGTGAGCTGTGGGCGGAGTGCTGTCCCAAAAAGCTGCCCCAGCAAACTGCTCCGGTGAGCTGTGGACGGAACTGGCAGGCACACCTCTGTGCTCGCCATTTTCAATACAGCCCAACGAGCAGTGGGTGAGGGTCGAGGCACCGCTTAGGGTCATGGGTCTGTGGGTGGACCGGGGGGGGGGGAGGCTGCATAGTAGGTTCACAGGTGCAGGGGGAGCTCACCTCTGCAACTTTGAGCCCAATGAGTTCCTGTTCCCAGCACACACCCCACCACATGTGTGATCGCCGACCTAAGGCCCAACCTAAGGCCCACCACATGTGTACCCGCCGACCTAAGGCCTGCCACTGCAGCTGCTGTTGATCTTATTTCTTTCACTTGCCCATACCCACACCGACATCCCACACTGACACCCCACACCGACACCTCACACACCTGCAGATGCCAGAGGCCCGCTGCAGCTGCTGTTGGTCCTTTTTCTTTCACGTGCCCACACCCGCACTGACATCCCACACCGACGTCTCACACACCTGCAGATGCCAGAGGCCCGCGGCTGCTTCCCCATATCCTATAACCGAGTACCCCCACCTTTGTTTTGCTCCTGCTCAAGCGCCCTATCACACACCTGCTGGTACTGAAGGCTCACCACTGCTGCTGCTGCTGCTGCTGCTGCTGCTGACAATCCTCCTCCTTGCGCTCCCTCCCCTGGCCCCCAACCCTGCCGACCTACACCCACAGAACATCCCATATTCACACACCTGCTGATGCTAGGGGGTCAGCGTGGTCACTGCCGCTGCCCGCTTCCTGCAAGAGCACCCATACCCTGATGCTGCTGATACACCCAGCCTTTTCCCATGCACGTTCATAAACACCTGCAATTCCCAATCACACACCTGTTGGTGCTGGAGGCCCACTGCTGCTGCCACCCTCCGGACCCTGAGTATCCCCAGCTTTGCCCTGTGCTTGTGCCTGCGCCAGCTCCGCCGCTCTTTCGGCCTCAGCGGCGGCGGTGACCACGCCCGAAGCACGCAAGTACGCCTCCTCATACATGTGCGCCATGCCGCTGCCCACCTGCAAGTTTGCGTGTGTGTGTGTGAATGGGTTTTGATCTGTGTGTATACTTGATGCAACACTCATTGCATGCAAGACTCATTATTGAGCGAGACGGCGCTCAATTGCAAGCATGTACCCACAGCATGCGGCTTACGTCTTACAACCAAAGCCAAAGACTGTGACCTCACAGCTTATGGCCTCATCAGAGGAGCACAGCACTTCATGGTACCTCTGCAAGGAAAACCCAAATCCTGAACTTCAAACGAGAACCGGAAGAATTACGCAGTCCATCTACCCCAAGCCCTTTGCAGACCGGCTGCAAGCATCCAAGAATACCCCCTTTCATACCTCTTGGATCTTTCTTTTCCATACAAAAACAGACCGCACCTGACTGCTGCCTGCACTAGTCCCGCTCTCTGTGCCTGTCTGCGCAGCTCCCCCCTTTGTGGTTGTTGTGCTGGGCAGTTGTGTTGAGCTCGCGCCCCCCACTGACGCGCTAGCTGAGGGTGCAGACGAGCTTGCGCCGTCCGGAGTGGGCAGCTGTTTCGAGCGGGCAGACGAAGGAGCAGGCATGAACAGAGAGCAGGTATGCAAGCCATCAGGAGTGGAACTTGGAGTCAAGCACAGCTGGATGTCTGCTGTCTGGCGAGGGCAGCTGTGTGAAGGGAGTTGTTGGAGAGAATGGGCTACATCCTTTGTGCTGAGTTGTGCACATTTCAGAGTGTGTGACGCCGCTTGTATGACGAGCATTTGATGCACACACACATACGCACACACAAACACACACGTGTAACACACCTGCCTAGACTCTGAGTCCTCTTCGTTGAACATGCGCATGGAGCCTGACATTTGATGGCTGCCAGCAGGGGAGGGCCTGCCTCCATCAAGGTGCAACAGGTCACTGGCGGGTGGCAGGTGGGGAAGGGCACCTGCAGGGGCGTGAGCAGGCAAAAGCGGCCAATGCTTCAGACACACTGATAACGTTTATTTGCTCCAGGAGGCAATTCTGTAGACGCACTGATAACATTTATGTTCTCCAGAAGACATTGCTGTAGACACACTGATAACAGTTATCTGCTAGAAGGCACCCATGGGGCTGCCAGCACATGCTGGCCTCGCTGCAGGTGTTGCTGGCGGGTGGCAGGGTAGCAAGGACAAGGTTGCGGGTGGGACAGTGGTATCAGTGAAGATGTTGCTGAAGGGTGGCAGGGTAGCAAGGGGCACCTGCACGGGCATGGCAATTACAGGCGACATTGCCTATGTCACCAATTTTCCACAGGCACCCATGAAGCTGCCGGCACATGAAGGCCTGCAGAATCAAAGTGGAAAAGTAGCCGGTGGGTGGCAGGCTGGGATGGCACCTGCAGGGGCATTGGCAACAACAAGTAATGAAGGTGCAGCAGGGAAGTTCATCCCATTTGAGTATCAAGCATGGCTAGGGCTAATGTGATGGCTCATTTGATGGCACTTACTTAGAGATGACCCAATCAGTCGGGACAATTAAAGGGGCGTCCCTTCCTCAACCATCAAGCATGACTTCAAAGCCAAGGTGAGGGCGCGTGTTCAGGGATAAGCATATGTAATAATCGAGGCTGCCGACCTGGGGCTGCCTATCTCAGCGCATCCAGCACGCGTGTTCAGGGATAAGCATATGTATTAATCGAGGCTGCCGACCTGGGGCTGCCTATCTCAGCACATCCAGCACGCGCGTTCAGGTACAAACATGTATTGATCTGGCTGCCGACCTGGGACTGCCTGCCTCGGTCCATCAGGGAGTAGCCCATTCCTCATGGGATGCAGGTGATGCAGATAAAAGTCCTCATGGGATGCAGGTGATGCAGATAAAAGTCCTCATGGGATGCAGGTGATGCAGATAAAAGTCCTCATGGGATGCAGGTGATGCAGATAAAAGTCCTCATGGGATGCAGGTGATGAAGATAAAAGTATGGGGGCATTTATGGCATGAAGGCAGGCATGCATTAGTGATGTAGCAGGTTTGCTGGTACGGAGGCAAGCATGCTTGGCGTTGACAGCGCGGTACGCGTGAGGCATTTTTGTGTGCACACACACGCGCACACAAACCCACAAGAACGTGCTCTCACCTGGTTTGGCTGCACCTGCTGCGTGTGCAGAAGCCACCTTGGGCTTGTTGGCCACAAGGCCCCCTGCCAAACCAGAAGCTGCTGATGTATCCTCATCTGCACGCGTAAATGTGACAATGTGCGCAAGTATGTGTTTGCGTGAGTAACATATGTACAGAGAGTGTGTGGATGGATCTTGTGGCTTTGTTAGAAAAATCATCAAAAGTGAATTCCATTACCAAAAAGTAGCATGAAGTGCAATCGGTAGCAGTGGCAAAAGTATTTATGGCACTGGTGTCTTTTCACAGCAATTTCGCTTGCCCCTCCTGAGACAAATGTTTCCCTGCCCGGCAAAGGCTTCACAGAGCACATGAGGGTCCTCAAGAGAACAAACCAGACCTCAGGCGTTTGCTGAAGGGTGCACCAAAAGAAGTGACACGCTGCTGACGTTCTCTGCACCAAATGATGTGACACAATTACATTCTCTGACATCTGAGAAGGCATCAAACCAAACAAGGTCACACGCGCGCTCAACTGAGTCCTCTCCCCCTCTTGCTCCCTCTCCCACCACCCATGCACACATTGTATATGCAGGCGGGTTACGGCGGAGGACATTGAATATTGAAAAGTGATGATCAAGTATTGACAAGTGGATGCAGCTGAGGACATGGAGTACCAGCCAGTGATTCAATACCAACTGGAGAGGAAGGCCGTGGCTGTGGACATGAAGTACACCAACCAGTGATGAAGTACCAACAAGTGCTTGTAGTGAGAAGCTGGTAAAAAACCTACCTGGCGGAGCATACAGCGAGGACATGAGCGCAGTGGCGGTCCCTGGAATAGAGCTGCCAGCTGATATGTGGAATTCCCCGTCATCACTCCCTCCATGCGCCCCCTAAAAGCATGTGGTGTGTGTGTGTGTGTGTTATAGCAACTTGTCAAAAAATGTGTACCTTATGACGACAACTTCACAGTTCCACTTTAGGAAATCTTTTTTTTGTAATGGCACAGATTCACCTCCTTAAAGTTGCCGCGCATGTGAGGATGAGCGCCAAAAGCGACGTTGAAACATTCTCACTCATTGCCACGCTTGCTCACGAGCATGCACACAAACAGGAAGCTTCAGTCTTGGATGTCTAGGTGTTGTCTTGAGAGCCCATTGGCGAGCCGTACTTCTTTCAGCGCTTTCAATGTGAAGCACCTCAGGCACACTTCCTCTCTTACAAAACACTGTGCATGCAATCACCACAGCATCTTCCTCGTCTCTGGATCCCAAGCAAGGATGAAGCCATCTAGCTCGTCTCTGGATCCCAAGCAAGCATGAAGCCATGTAGCTCGTCTCTGGATCCCAAGCAAGCATGAAGCCATCTAGCTCGTCTCTGGATCCCAAGCAAGCACGGAGCCATCTAGCTTGCTGGCGCCTTGGCACCTTGGTGATCCAAGCTTGTGGCATTAACGGCACTTCTTGTGGCATCTGTACCCTCCCTTGCTAGCCCCTTGGCACTTTAATCCGCCAAGCTTAAGGCATTGCACCTCTTCTTGTGGCAGCATTTGCACCCTTTTTGCTGGTACCTTTTGGCGCCTTGTTGCACCAAGCACCAAGCTTGTGGCATTTGCACCTCTTCTTGTGGGCTCTTACGCATTTGCGCCTCAACCTTCTGTGGCTCCTTGTCATTTTGATCCACCAAGCTGCGGGCTTTGCAGGTAAACCAAAGCACCTCTGAAAAAAGCAAACCTTTCAAATAGGCTTGTCCAATTCCATATATACACACCGGATCTTTTGCATCTCCCTGCAGGAAAGTGGATGTATACAGCATGCAAATTTGGCATTGGCCAACCCCACTGCACCACCACCCAAGTAGGCCAGCCAATCACATCACCTGTGTTACCGTTGGGGACCCCATTGTGGTTGCTCTGATCATGACGAAACATCTGTCAAGTGATCAGACAAACTGACTGGTACAAATAGAGCGCACGCACCTGACCGGCACAAATAGAGTGCACGCACCTGACCGGCACAAATAGAGTGCACGCACCTGACGGCACAAATAGAGTGCACGCACCTGACGGCACAAATAGAGTGCACGCACCTGATGGCACAAATAAAGAGTGCACGCACCGCTGCGCATTCACGACCCTTGGAGCACACAGTGTCGTCGCCGCTTGACTGTTTGTGGGGTGTTGCAGATGATCCAATTGGCACTCACCGCTGCGCCTTCACCATCCTTGGAGCCCACAGTGTTGTCGCCGCTTGACTGCCCGCTGTCTCCTGACCAGCGGTAGCGGTCCACCATCTGCAGGCATTTTTGCAAAGGAGGCTGCTTTGTCACCAGGTCAACGAGTGAACATGGTGCTACCTGACATTTTGGGCTGCCCTGCAATCAACAGTTGTGATCCACTATCTGCAGGCATGCATTCCGCATAAGGAGATGGCTCTGCTACCAGGCCACCCAGGGAGCATGGGCTAACAATCAATAAGGAGGGACGGGTGCAGCTTCTCCAGCATGGCAGGGACTTGTGGCTAAATACGAGCGCTTTCAGGGCATAAGCACCATGCGACATCGTGCACTCACAAACCACATACACACATGCGTAGGGATCGGCATATAGCGCTATTTGCCACATTTTCCAGCGCTATATAGCGTTATGTAGCATTATAGTATAAAAGCGCTATTCACCAGTGCCGCTCCCTGTAGATTGGCATATAACATGATATGAGGGAGATATATAGTGCTATATGCCAACGCCGATCCCTACACATGCGCAAGCACACAAGCACGCATGCATACAGCAGACATCTCACTTCATGCTGCGTATCCACGCTAGACACACACACATATGCATGCACGCAGCAGACATCTCACCGCATGCTGCATGTCCAAGCTGGCCACACGAGGGTTGCCAGAAGCAGAAGCTGGGTTGTATCCCAGCACGGGCGCCCCGTTTGAGTGAGAGCCACTTGGATGGTGTGTGAGTAGCGGCTGCAAAGACGAAGATTGAGGGATAAGGATTGAGTAGCCAGGGTTGAGTGACAGCCATTGGGTGTTGTAAGAGTTGCAGCTGCAAGGACAAGGAATGAGGAGCAAGGATTGAGTGAGTGCCACTAGGGTGGTGTAAGAGTAGAGATTGGCTGCAACAGTGGGGCACAATAAGACAAAGGGGCAGTGTGCCATGAATTATCCATTACCATGGAGTCCAATGTTAGAGTTTTCCATTGCAAGGGAGTTTTCCATTGTAAGGGACTTTCAAATCGGAAAGGACTTATCATTAGGGTGTTTTCCTTTGGAGGGAACTATCCATGGTGAGTGAGCTTTCCATTGTAAGTCCGCTTGAACGCTTGAGAGGGGGCAAGTGAGCCAAAGTTAAAAAGGGTCTGAGAAAAAGAGATGCTTGGGTATTGTGAGGAATGAAGAAAGTGGCAGAGGGTGGCAGGGACTTGATTGAACCATCTGAACCAAAATGTGGCAGAGGATGGCAGGGATCTGTTTCAAACAAGATGTGGCATTCGATTGGCATGTGGCAGAGGGTGGCAGGGACTTGATTGAATCATATTAGTTGAGACCTTGCATTCGATTGGTGTGTGGCAGAGGATGGCAGAGATTTGAATGAAGCATTTCAGCTGAAACGTGGCATTTGGTCGTCATGTGGCAGAGGGACGGCAGATGGCCTCGGGTGTACACACCCACCAACCCACCCACAACCGCACACGCACACACCTCCTTGTCCTTTAGCACAGCCAGTGTTGGCTTACCGTGCAGCACTGGCTCACAAACGCATCATCCACATCCATCCATCCATCCATCCATCCATCCATCCATCCATCCACCCTTCCACCCACAATTGCACACTCTCAGGCACCTCCCCACCTCTTAGCCAAGCCAGCGCTGGCTTGCTGTGCAGCCCCGGCTCACAAACATACCAAATCATACCATAAAACTCACACTACCCATCCACCCACATCCTTACTTGTATGGTACTTAGAGGCACCTCCCTGTCCATCGCCAATGCCAGCGTTGATTTGGTGTGCAGCACTGGCTCAAAAACACATCAAACACATCTGCCCACCCACAACCTCACTTGCACGCACCTCCCTGTCCTTTGGCAAAGCCAGTGTTGGTTTGGTGTGCAGCGGAGGCTCTGACAGGCTGTTCCGCTCGGGCTTCTTGGGTTGTAAGGGGCTCGGCACATAAGGGTTAGGGGAAGGAGGGGCATTGGAGGGGCGGGGCATGAGGCTATGCTGGCGCAGCATCTGGTGCTGCTCATGCAGCAGCCGCCCAGCAAGCCTGTGTGTGTATGTGTGTGTATGTATGTGCGAGCGTGCACACGTGCATGCCTCTTAATACCATCTTACAAGCAGCATGGTCATGCCACATGCGGCTCTTTTGCTTTCCCCTCCCTCTGCAGTATGTTATGCTCCTGAACGTCCTCATGGTGGCAGAAGGTTTTGTGTCTACAGCATGAGCATTCCAATGTCAGAGTGCATCGATCGTGCTCTCTCCTTTGGCTGAGCAGGAGCTCCCCCCGCTACTTCTGCCAGTACAGAAGGGTTTTGCAAAAAGCGCATGCAATTGACATGAGCAGCTGCACCAAGTATGTCTCAATTTAGCAGAGTGGCCTGCAGCGGCCCTCTGCGCTGGCGGCCAGGGCATGTAAAAAAACAACGGAAAGCGCAAGCAGGCGACGTCAGGAGCTGCTCCGCGCACCTCTTGGCCTGGAACACCGGGCAGAAGCGCCCCTCCGCCATGGCTAGCTCTGGAGACAGCAGGTCAGCAGCTTTGTAGCCCAGAGCCTCATAGCTCCGCCGCCAGAGCTCCTCAAGCTCTGCCTCATTCTCAGGCTGCGTGAGTGAGTGCGTGTGTGTGTGTGTGTAAAGGGGAATGCATGCTTTAAGCACGTAATCCTGTCTGGTGCTTGTTACGAAGGAGGACATGCATGCGCGTGCACAAAATGCTGTGTGCAGTGCATGCTGATGGATGTGTACTTTGTCAGACATACTCCCAGGAAAGTGACGGGAAAAGAATCACATTTGGTGCGTGCTGATGACTTTGTGCTCCAAACGCCATACACACATGCACGCATGCACGCATAGTCACGCACAAGAAAAGGAAGGAGGGCAGGCATTGCCACAATGGCAGTGCTCGGTAGCCCTCTCACTCGCTGAGCACTCACCCACCGTCCACAAACTACTTAGACTCACACAGAAGCAGCCACAAAGTAGTGCGTGCGCGAGCACACCCACAACAAAGACTTGCACAGAAGCAGCCACGAATTATGCGCACACGCGCACACCCACACCCACAGGCACACATCCACAACCACACCTACATATACACACCCACAGCCACACCACACCCACACTCACACGCCCACGTACACACTCACACGCCCACGCCCACACCCGCGCCCACACACCTGCAGGACGGGTAAGCGCACGACCACAGCCGTGCCGCGGCCCACCCCATCACTGTGCACGCTGATGCTGCCATTGTGTGCGTTGACCAGCTCCTTGGCGATGGACAACCCCAGACCTACACCCCCGTAGCGACGGGTGGCGGTCATGTCTGCCTGCGGGAGCACAAGAAGGTACAATACAGAAGGCAACAGTGGTGAATGTGCTAGTAAGGGACGGACGTGCTAGTTCTAGGGAACCTTCCCTGAATGTTCCGCGACCTCTCTGGCGCGCGCATTGCCTTTTCCTTGTTTGCTTTCTGGGAGTGCATGCATCAGTTGGGCTGCAGGTGTGCCCTGAGAACAGAGGGGGGGGGGGGGGTTGGCGGTCTTGTTTGCCTGTGCGGGCACAACATAGGTGGGCGACAGCACTGGGTGTGTGATAGTTGGGCGGCCTTTTTGGCATGCTTGGTCTGTCTTTTTTTCTTTTTTTCTTTGGGGTGGGCATGCAACAATTTGGCTGTGGGAGCGCCTCAGGAATGGAGAGCGGCTATTGGTGGCCATGTCCGCCATCGCATGCAGTGATGCTTTTGTCTTTGTTCCAGGAGCTCGGCTATCGCACCTGCCTAGACACACACAGAAAACGATCTTACGTTATGCGGACACCCACGTGTGGGCTGGCAGGCTGGAGCGTGAAAACGGCATGCATCAGACAGGCTGTGCAGCATTTGGGGTGCGTGTGTATCGGAGAGGCTGGAGGGTCTGGCAAGTGTCAAGCCAAGTTCCACACGTGCAGAGCCTGATTTGCCTGAGCACAGCAGCTTCATGTGTGAGTGCAAACAGGCTGCTTTGTCACTCTGGTGAGGCAGGCTGCGCGGCGCATTCAGGGTGCAGATACAATATAGGCCAAACGGTCTGGCGTGTGTACATATCCAGAGGGCCACATTGTGAGGTCTGGCATGTGTACATATGCAGGTCTGGCGTGTGTACATATGCAGAGGGCCACATTGTGAGGTCTGGCGTGTGTACATATGCAGAGGGCCACATTGTGAGGTCTGGCGTGTGTACATATGCAGAGGGCCACATTGTAAGGTCTGGCGTGTGTACATATGCAGAGAGCCACATTGTGAGGTCTGGCGTGTGTACATATGCAGGTCTGGCGTGTGTACATATGCAGAGGGCCACATTGTAGGCCCTAGAAGTGCAGGTGACGGTCGTGCCCGCCTGCGCATGCTGCACAAGCTTGATCGCATGTGCGCTGCATAAGCTTGATGGTGTGCATGCTGCACAGACTCTTTGGTACATACGTTCGCACACACTTGATGGTACACATGTAGAATCTTGATGGTACATATGTGCTTTTAAAATTTGATGGTGTGAATGTACATATATCTATGGTGTGTTGGGATGTCAGATGATGAGTACTGGTTTGGTGCGCAAGAAAAGGGAGCCTTGGCATAATGTGTGATACATTCTTAGCATGGTGTGCGTGAAGTGTCACTGTCTGCTCTATCAGAGATAAGGAGCACGCTGGGTGGCTGTGTTCCTGCTCTTTGACCACAAAAGCAGCTCAAGCGTATTGAAGGAGCACATTTACCAACTCAAACAAACACGACGGGCAGTTGATGCGCCTTCTGCTTGTGACCCTTGTGACCGCAACACCGGAATGGCTTCTCTTCATGGCCTTACTTTGCCATTTTACGATGGACCATTGACGACTCTTTGCTGGTGACCCCAAAAGTGATGTTACCCAGACGCGTGATGTTACCGCGTGATGTTACCGCGTACCCAGACGTGATGTTACCCAAAAGTGATGTTACCCAGACGCGACGCATTCTTGCTGCAGTGCTCAGAAATTGGCAAGCACGTGGTATGTGTGTGTTTGTGTGAATGCGTGCGTGCGTGCCAGAAGGCCTTGGACCACAATCCAGTGCTTATCAGAGGCTGAATGCGCGCACCTGCTTGAAGGCCTCAAAAATGGAGAGCAGCTTGTCCCGCGGAATCCCACAACCCTGGTCCACCACTTTGATGACCAAGTGCCTGGCCCCCTTGTCGGGGTAGGCCTTCACAGTCACCTTGCCCTGAACAGTGTGTGTGTGTGTGTGTGTGTGTGTGTGTGTGTGTGTGTGTGTGTGTGTGTGTGTGCGCGCGCGTGTGTACATGGCAGATGTTGGCAGGTTCATTAGTAGTTCAGATACCCTTAGCTGCCTACAGGCGTGTTCGATCTTAGAATCCTGTGTCAAAATTAAGGGAATGCAAGCTGAGCAAGGTTCACTATAAAAGAGACTTAAAGCTTTCTGTCGTGCAGAAATATGCGCCTGAAGATGCAAGCACAACAACCTGCTTGTCAAGGTCATGCTCTTTGAACTTAGCACAAGTAAATTGACGCAACAACATTCCAACAGATGCGCATTGCATGCTTTCTGTGCTGGCACGGACGCGCGCGCGTGCGCAAATGCTCTTGTACATACATGTAGCCTTCATTTTTCTTTTTTTTGGGCTTGATACATAGTGATGAAGCCTTGCCATTGAGAGGGAAACAAAAACATATCAAGGGCAATACTACAGCAAATAATGGGCAGGGTCAGATCAAATCATGGGCAATACCAGAGCAAACCATAGGCAATATCAGAACAGATTGTAAGTTGATGGTCATGGGCAATGCCAGAACAAACCATAGCCACAGGGACAGATCTTGCCTGTGGACACCCAAACTTCAAAAGAAGATGGGTTTTGCCTACAAGCAAAGCCTGGTGACATATGACTCAGAGCAGCCAAAACCCGCCAAAGTGGTTCATGTGTAAATGATTGGGCCCCCGACGCATCGTGTTCGCTGAGTCTGACATGTCTCAGAGCAGCCAAACCCTGTCAGTGCCTGACATGGAGCAGCCAAACCCTGTCTTAGCAGTTCATGTACGGATGGTTGGGCTCATGACGCACCTTGTCTGTGAACTTCAGGGCATTGCCCACCAAGTTGTTCATGACTTGGAGCAATCGACGCCTGTCCGCTATGATCGGGGGCACTCGCTCATGCAGCATCTGTGTTTACAAGGAAAACTTGTGTCAATAAGAAGAATACCTGTGAAAATTAGTGATGCGATCATTGCATCATGTTGCAGGTTGTTTGTGACTTGGAGCAAGCGTGGACCTATCCGCTTTGATCGGGGCACTCGCTCATGCAGCATCTGCGTTTACAAGAAGAAATTGTGTCAACAAGCAGTATTCCTGTGAAAATTAGAATTGCGATCATTACATCATGTTGCAGGTTGTTTGTGACTTGGAGCAAGCAGGGCCCGTCCGATATGATGGGGGGCACTCGCTCATGCAGCATCTGCGTTCACAAGAAGAGAGATGCATGCTAAAAATAGAGTGGTGCGCTCACAGAATCATGATGGCAAGAGTGGGGGCATTCATTCATGCAGCATCTCCTTTTGCCAAAAATGATTAGCAACCCCTGTCTGTTGTGTGCTGGTGAAGGCAGTGCTGCTGCTCATGCAATGCGCATGTGCACGCACGAATGACGCAAGTGTACACATTTATACATGTAAAATGGAAGCTCCTATTAGTTTTTTTCCAATGGTGGAGGCAGTGCTGCTGCTAATGCAATGCTCATGTACATGCATGTGTGCACACACGTCCATGTGTGCAAAATGGAGACAGCTGGCCCTAATTTGCCCCCACGCCCACCAAGAACAGCCCCACACAAAAAGCAATAATGTTCTCTAGCATGATGGACCACTTGGCCATGGGCACAACAAAGAAATCACCTTCTATAGCACACAAAAAGCAAACACCTTCTCCAGCACGATGGACCGCTTGGTCATGGGCACAACACAAACCTTTTATACTATAAAATGCGATATATAAATTGTAGCACACAAAAAGCAATTACCTTCTCCAGCACGATGGACCGCTTGGCCATGGGCACAGTTGTACGCATGACCTGGTCCAGCATGGCTCCCACGTCCACCACCTCTTGCCGGAGTTGCAGTGATCCCGCGCGCGCTGCCTGCAGCACCGCATGGCATTGCATCACACT
Source organism: Dunaliella primolecta (assembly GCA_914767535.2). Classification (NCBI taxonomy): domain Eukaryota; kingdom Viridiplantae; phylum Chlorophyta; class Chlorophyceae; order Chlamydomonadales; family Dunaliellaceae; genus Dunaliella; species Dunaliella primolecta. The sequence goes on from OU611755.1 coordinate 12,878,636, forward strand.
ATTATGTATGCTAATGAGCGTGGCTGATGTGGCTGTTTCAAACCACCTCATGATGCAGTTGCAGTGATCCCGCGCGCGCAGCCTGCAGCATCGAATGGCAGTACATTAACATCATTACTAATGAGCGTGGCTGATGTGGCTCCCACATACACCACCTCCTGCCGTAGTGGCAGTGATCCCGCGCGCGCAGCCTGCAGCATCGCATGGCATTGCATTGCATTGATAATGTTACTTATGGGCATGACTGTTTCAAACCACCTCATGATGCAGTTGCAGTGATCCCTTGCACGCTGCCTGCAGCATCACATGGCATCACATTGGAATTGTTGCCAATGAGCGTGGCTGATGTGGCTGTTTCAAACCACCTCCTGATGCAGTTGCAGTGATCCAGCATACGTTGCCTGGGACGTTACATGGCATCACATTGGAATTGTTACCAATGAGCGGGGCTGATGTGGCTGTTTCAAACTACCTCCTGATGCAGTTGCAGTGATCCAGCGCACGTTGCCTGGGACGTTACATGGCGCTGCGTGCATATTCTAGCTCGCTGGTATGAGTGATGCTTGCCACCTCTTACCGCAGGTGCAGTGATGCAGTGAGCAGTGATGCAGTGAGCAGTGAAACCACATGGCGGTTTGTAACGTTGCTGGCAGGCAAGCCAGATTCCCACCGCACGCCAATTACAGATTTTTAATTCGATCTGAATTGAAAGAAAACGACAATGATGCAGTTATGATGATGATAACGCAGTGACAATGACAGCGACACAGTCCCAATGATGATGGTCACCTGGACAATGATGATGTCGTTCACGATAGCTAGCAGATGGGTGGCACTGCTGGTGATGGTCTCCATCCATGAGCGCCCCTGCTCTAGAAGAGGCCCACCTGTGTTGCATGCACAAAGTTGGACAGAACAGACACCTGGGTGAATACGTTTGCAAAGGTGTGCAGGTGCATGCACGATGCGTCAGCCAACACCCTTGCCATGGTGTGCATGTGCACACAAAGGTATGCAAGTGTGTGCGCCAACCAAAACCTCGACAGAATAAATGCCCACATGAGTACACCTGTAAATGCACTGTGAAAGTGTGCGCAATGCGCCAGCTGAAACCTTGAAATGGTGTACATGTGCATGCAAAGGTGTGCATTAACCAGAACCTTGACATTCTGAACTTTGTACCTTCCTTGGATAACATCAAACATCGACACAGGCAGGGCAAGAGTGCCAGCAAAATACAAGCATGCAAAAGGATGCATGCTTGCAAGCAGGGGGATGAGACACCATTGTACAGCAGGCAAAAGTTGTGGTCATGCATGCATACACACAGATACATACGCACCTGCACCCCGGGCCATGGCTCTGCTCAGCTGGATGATGGCATTGAGGGGTGTGCGCAGCTCATGGCCCACGACAGCCAGGAACTCATCCTTGGAGGTCACAGCCGACCCCAGGTCACGCACAGTCTGCGAAGGCATGCATTTGTGTGAAACCTAAACCCATGTTTAAGGGGCGTACGCAGCTCATGGTCCACGGCAGTCAAGAACTCATCATTGGAGGTCACAGCCAACCCCAGGTCACACATAGTCTGCATGTGCATGCGCATGTGAGCTCAAGGTGAAATTAGGACGTCTTAAATAAAGGGGCACACAACAAACCCTGGACACAGGCGCTGTGTGACACTGTCTGCGGATGCATGCTTTGGAAGACAAAGCCTGTTTTGAAGAACACAGCCAAACCTAGGTCATGAGCAGCATGAACTCCAATGCAGTGCCAATCGTGGAACAAGCTTGCCTTTGAGGTCAGAGCCGGCCTCAGATCATGCACCTTCTGGAAGAGCCTGTCAAGGGGGTGCTCTGACAAGCTCTCATGCAGGCATGTGCATTGATGATTCATCAACATGAGACAGGAATCACAGATAACCAGAGATGCAGACTTGCCTCACCTGCAGGCGCTCTGCATGCTCCTGGTGCTGCCCCACAATGCAAGCTGGCTGATGCAACTCTCACAGTCTATTACAAGGCAAACGAGCATGAATTCATGCAGCGCTGAAAGGTCACCTGCAGGCGCTCTGCATGCTCCCGCTGCTGCTGCACTATGCGCCGCCGCTGCGCGATGGTCATGTAG